>OZ026612.1:79612706-79655206 GCA_964020975.1 Hermodice carunculata
TTGTTTGTTTGTTTGTTTGCTTTTTTTTGTACATTCGAGGAAAACAAGTGGTGTGCAATCTACAGACATGTCATTTCACTGTGCCACACGCGTGGCGTTGCGCTATTCCACATGCGTAGCCCTCAGAAGAGCTCAGCATGGACCGGAACAGGAACAAAAAATCACACAACAAAAATGCAGATCATGACATACTGCACAAAAAGACATTGTTTAGTGAATTAACTGCTTTTTGAGTGATGGAAAATAAGATTTGAATCTGACAAAAACAAGAACAAAGCATTGAACGGATGCCTGTGAGATATGCCTTCACATGTGGTTTGTGTCTTTTAATAATTTGATATCTATTTGGTTGACTCATTGGTACAAAAAGCAAGTGGAAGTCACACCTATCCATTTATTTTTCCTGTTTTTAAGCATTCACTGTGACTTTTCTTTCTAGTTTGAAATCACATCACCTGAAAATGCAGAATAAAATGTGAATCAATGGCATGCTTTCTAGGAAGTTCATAAATGTTTTTGCCATGAGAATCAATAACGCACACGGACATTTTTTTTATTTAACAATGGGCTGACTTCAGTGCCGTGTGCAAACTTAAGTAGTTCATGATTCAACGTGCGACATTTATGTGATCACACAACCACTTGTTGCACTATCATTTGGTTGATATAATATCATCGTTGTGAACAAAAGTTCCTGCAAGACATTTGACCAGACATCAGTGAAAGTGCCTCATTTTGGTATAACGGGTAAGTCTTGAAAACGACTGTATATGTAAGACTTTGGGTGGCAAGATTTTAGAGAAAGCGGCAGATTAAAGCTTTTCACTGAGGGCAGTTCAGTGACAGCAATGTGTGGCCGCTGTCCCGCCAAGGCCGTCAACCCGGCATACCATGCATTACTGCACACCAATGCCGGACGTTAACTCCTGTGCCCATTTTTGTAGACGTTTATTACAATATGAACTGAGAGCGCTTATGACCTCACACCTGTGACTCATCATTGAGACCTTTTTGATCATTCCTTGCAGAAGAAAATTACGAACACCAAACTACAGTCTGTGCTAAAAACGATTTTGTTGAGCGCACTGTGTACCTGCAGCAACCGACCCCATATATGTACTAAGTATTGATCTCGTTGTGTGTGTGTGTGGGGGGGGGGGGGGAGGGAGGCATAATGAAGGTTGTGTGTGTTTGAGCACAGACATATTGTTTTTCCCAACATTCTTTCTTTTCATTCTTTCCTCTTTCCTTTCATTTTTGCTTATCTTTCCATTTTTGTATGTCGTTATGTGTTTTGGGTAAATTTAAGTTTATGTTAATTTTATGGATGCTTCAAAACTGTTAAGTTGAATATCTTCAAAACTATTATACATGTAGGTAGAAGTGCCACTTCAAGTTCGATTCATAGGTTTATGCTGTAGGCACAGACATTGAACCACAAGCAAAGGTTGTAGAATTTAAATTTTTTGGTAATTGGGGACACATGAACTTTTTAAGTTGGATTTCTTTAAAATTTTCATAGAGGTGCCATTCTAACTTCCAATCATAGATTTTTGTGTTGTAGCTGCATCCGACAAACACAAATGTAAGTTGTAAAAGTTCAACTTATGCTAATTAGAGCCACATGAAAATATTAAAGTTATATCTTCAAACTTACTATAGGTAGAGGTGCGATTCCCAGCTCAGTATCTGGGATTGTGTTTAAAATAGGAAACTCCTATGGCATGCAAACTAAAGTTGAGGAATTTCCCCACAATACAACCCACCCACCACCACCACAACATGTATAAGCTGATTATTGCTATCTACCTCTATGTTGTTATGCATCCATTTTGCAGGTGCAATGTATAAGGCATATGCGGAGGCTGTAAGAACCTGTCTCCCAGCCACCTTACTGGATAGTTCGAATAACTGTCAGCTTTTAAAGGCCTCTTGTAAGGCCGCCTCAAATGCGGCCCAAAAGTTATCTCTGTCGAGGGGGACATAAAAACAACAGGAATGTCACTTTTTGTGCTTCGGATTTAATGGTCTTTTAAGAGAAGTGCCCTACAGTGAGAGGGACCTCATAAGCCAGGGACCACATTATTTATAAATATGCCTTTTGTCAGTGCATTTCTAAGCATTGTTCCTTACTTCCTGAGGCTATGTGTATGAGCCTGCCCAAGAGACTTCTGGGTAGAAGTCCGCATGTGTAATCCCCAGTTGCAAATACTACTACAAAGCGTTGTCTTCCAATGCACAGTGACTGTTTTGACCACTTTGGGGATTATAATAACCACAAACATGGAGTGTGAAACAAGCTTTGTGTCGTTTTGGACGTTTCATGTAATCACTGTAATTTCCTTCAGCCTGCTACGGGATACCCATTTTTTACTTTTGTAACCAGCGACCAGAGAAGACGGGAGACTTGTTCACAGATATTGTAGTGACAGTATCTGGTCAGTTCTTGTATTTATATATTCTGTCTATATAATAAATAAAGACAGTTATGTAATACATCTATTTATTACCCCTGAATTATAATACAATGCCTATTTTGTCAAGGTGTTGCCTCTTGTGATCACATTGCAAGAGCTGATATATCTCAGTCAATTATGCTGATTGGCAGAATGTGGAAGTTTCAATTCCCATAAGATCTAAGCAAATAGAAATGTTAGTAAATATCATAGGCACCTTTGTTGTGGTTCACCTGATGTACATGTGATCAAAAGGTGTGGAATTTGAAAGCTAGTTGTTTAATTCATAAACTTACGAGATATGCATGCACTACAAGAGAAGATGGGGAGTGGGGGGGGGGGGGCAGAGGTATTGCTCTGGTACAGGGAACAGTGTTCCGCAGCACAGCATACAGAAAATAATACTGTTCCAAAATAAAGGCCAGTACAAAGTACAGATAATGAGAGGGCTTCCAATATGATGGTACAGAAAACAAAATTCTCAGCATGCCAGCAGGGGAATTTCCCTTTACACCCCTCTAGAAAAACCTCATGGAACCCTTGTGAACTGTTTACTTTCCACAACCAACTTTAAACGTGACTGCAGATACGATACAATTTCAAGTATCATGAAGATCCTGGATATTTGACAAATTATAATCAAACTATTCTCGCTGACAAAATCTGCACACAATCAACAAACACAATATATATATATATATATACAAATTATCAGCATTTCAAAGTTAGAAATATCTCATATTTGACATAACAGTTGGGATAAACATATGATTTTATTTCCTTTCATTATCTATATATATATAAAACTATGGAGTGGCCACCGATTGCATTTTAATGGCAAATTAAAAAGACCATTTTCGCCAGCAACTGATGCGCAAACTTTTCACACGCAGATTTGCTTTCAAACAAATCTTTGTTTTCTAGTTTGTGTTGTATTTCCTGCACATGTGTGTGTGTTTATGAACGGCAAAACAGGTCAACAGATAATACAATAATCTAAGGACTGGTGTCACTGAGTTTATGCCACAACACCCACAAACTCTAGTGGGCACAGTTTGGTATGCACTGTTTCCTGCCGATCAAAACGAGGCCAAATATTTTTCCTTCGGTTTATAACTCCCAAAACTGTTCTGTGCGGTATTGTTTTTTTTTCGTATTGACAGATCCAGCAGCCCTGCAACCGTTGTTCCCAAAAAGGGTACACAAATCTAGATCGATTTAAACGGGTATACAAATCTATTAAGTATCTGGCATCATTCCACGTTTTATGTTCCGTGTCGGTCCCGCCGATATCGGCGTGCAGTAAACATAAGGAGTGTGAAATTGGGACATCATTAACGATCATGACCTGCATGAATTACATACATGACATACATACATACATACATACATACATACATACATATCATATCAGTTAACATTTTTTCATGCTTTTACTGTCTTGTGTTTTTTACTCCTTGTCTAAAAAGGCGTAATTATGGGGCCACTTTATATTAACCCTATTTGATGAGATCATATATAATTTTTTAAAAAATCTGTTAAACAAAATAAAGCAATTATGTATTGATGTGCAATGTTTAATTGGGTCACTGATATTCAAAGCATCAAAATGAAGCCCGCACAGCGCTCAACAGAAAGGTAGGTGCAAGCTGACCCCAAAAAATGCCAAGTGACAACCGCCCCATGCATGCAAGTGAATGCTTTAATTTGTCGGCATGCAGGCGTGGAGGTATTATCTTGTTAATACATCCATGATATAGGTGTGCAACTCTCATCCAAAACCGGCACACATTTGGTGGTTTACAAATCCAGGTGATTGTCATACTTCCATATCAGACATTAGGGTTTCACATCTTAATTAAAGAAACAAAAAGATTCGGTAAAGAATCTGATGTTAATTCTGATTCAGACGAAGACGATTAATTATACGTGCCTATTTAAACGAAACTATACTTATTTTTTTGACTGGCTTCTACATAGTTTAGACCATCTACATGCGCCTGCTCTATCACATCATATTGTCATGTTCTTTTGTTTTATTATATATTGCGAAATATTTTCATTTTTTTATATATCATTATTTTTTCCTTTTCCATTGTGGATTACTGTAAGTTGTTCTATTGTATTTAATGGTATTGTATGTACTTGAGGAAAGGGTTCTGTATTAGCCAATGGCTATTGCCCAATCCTCGTTAAAAAATAAAGTTTACTACTACTACATCTTAATTATATCTGGGTGCCAACCCACACATTCTGTTTTCCCAAGAATTCTTCTTTCTTTCTTTCTTTCTTTCATTCTTTCTTTCTTTCTTTCTTTCTCTCTCTCTCTCTCTCTCTCTTTCTTTCTTTCTTTCTTTCTTTCTTTCTTTCTTTCTTTCTTTCTTTCTTTCTTTCTTTACGAGCAAGCTGGTCCGGAGTTTTTTTTCAGACACTATTTTTCCGAAAACCACCAAACTTGCCATGGTGACTGACATAAACAGTGAAATTATGCATCTCATTTGGAACAGTCATGATGTTTAAAATTATGAAATTTTTTAGAGGCAAAAAAAAAATTTTAAAGTGACATATCTTCCAAACTAGAGCAGGTGGACTCAAAATTTAAATGAGCATATATACCTCTGCGACACTTGCCACTTTAATGGACAGTATAGTTGTAAAATTTCCAAATTATGCTGATAAGGGGCGTTGGAAAATTTAAAAGTTGAATATCTCTAAAACTATTATACATAGAGATGCCATTCCAACTTCAATTTATAGGTTTGTGGCAAAGTCGCATCCAATGAACCATGAACCAAAGTTGTAGAATTTCAATTTCTGCAAATTAGGTGAATATGCAAAATGTAAATCTTAAATAGCTTCAAAACTATTATAGAGGTGCCATTCCTACTTCAATTTATGGGTTTGTGGCATAGCCCCATCCAATGAACAATAAACCAAAGTTCTTCTAGGCTTATAATTCATGCAAATTAGGCAAATACACACAATTGAAATGTTGAATAGCTTCAAAATTATTATAGATAGTAGTTTCATTCAAACATCACGTTATGAGTTTGGGACATGGCCACATCTCTTGAACCAAGAAACAATGCTGAGCATCCTATCGTCAATCCATTATCCCGATTCATACCAGTTTGGAAAAGGAAAATACGTGAATCTATCAAAATTAAAACGTACAAGACAGGTCCTGAAACTGGTATGAATCGGGATAATGGATTGGAGATTGGATTCGTCTGGGACTCTTTTGTGAAGCAAAATAATTGAATAATTCCTTAGTAGGCCTAGGCTGTATTTTTAGCGCGGAATGAAAAGTTCTACGTCATTTTGTTATTATAAGTACAAATATGTTGTTTACTTTTGTGTCTACGTAAATGACGTCAAAAATTACATATAACTACGTGCTAGGCCTAACTGACCAGTCTAACGTTCAAATAACATCGTTACTTCCATTGAGAAAGCTGGGGACATCACCGGCGAAATATCTGGATATTAGAAATATTACCACATGGATTAAAAGTCCAATATAAACTTCGATTTATAATTGTCTTTTCTGTTCTGTTATATCACAGCTGCATTAAAAGAAAAGTCTTCGATCATTTATGAAAAAAACAGGACACTGGCAGTGTCACTCACTGCAGAAACAAATTATGGTGTGCTGAACAAGCTACATGTTAATGCATCTTCCCCAAATATTTCTTAAGAAATGCGTATTTTTAAAATCTGATTACTTACAGCAACAGAAAATGTCCGGTTGGAGGCCACCACCGCAAGACAAGTGTCCCAAGTGCAACAAGTCGGTGTACCATAACGAGCAGAAGTTAGCGCTGGGCAAGAAGTGGCATACCTTCTGTTTCAAATGCGGTTAGTACCCACTGATGATAGAGTGGTCTTTTGGGGCCACAGACACAAAACAGGCTTGTCGTAAAATTTTCATTTTTAGGCCATCTAAACTTCAAAAGTCATGTTACCGAAACAGGTGTAGACTTCGAGTCCCGTTTATGTTTACATTCCTTGGAATAGCTGCTTGGTGGCAAAGTGATATTCTGCATGGAGATCATGCAACAACGCAAAAATACACAATAATATGCTTGAAGCCCACGTAAACAGAAACTTCCCTCCAACAAGATTGACTGCTTTTTTTCGATAAAAAACATTTTGTAAACCGCATGGTACAAAATATTGTGCACTGCTGCTGGGGTGCGTATTATGTCAGACATACGGCAACAGCTGTACAAAAATGATTTTGGTGACGCTCTTTTATTTCTGGAAGATTTGTTTTCTTCCGTATCACTGGTACACTTAGTGTTGAAAGGGTATGGTATATTATCCACCTGATCGATTTAACAGAGTCATGCAACAAGTTGCTGGAGAGTACAACACAAGCGGAACACGAGGGAAAGCTCTACTGTAAATCCTGCCACGGCAGACTCTTTGGCACTCGCGGTTACGGCTATGGCGGGGGTGCAGGCACACTCTCCATGGATGGTGCTGGCGGGTAAGCTCTTTCTTCACAGACACCCTGAATATATCGAAAATACACTCCACATAAATAAATGTCACAGAGAATATGATGATATCTTCACATGATGAATAGATATTTTTTTTCCATATTGCAAACGAACAGACTTAGTCCAGTTTCTGGTATTATTGCATTTTAAAAGAGACTGTATTTACATTTATAACTGATGAATCCAATTCAACGGAGACCAGAACTACAAATTTCACCATGCATTAATAAGGTACTGAGTGATTTCTGCTTTTATGTGGGTTTGCTATGCGTGTGCTCCACAAAATAGTCTGATATGAAGCTTGAAACAAAAGCCAAGCCAGTTTCAAAGGCAGCTCATGTCAGGATCGATCTGAAGGGTGAACCACAACCGACTCATTGAGCTATAATATATGATATGATATGATATATTTTTGATATGATATGATATAATATGATATGATATGATATATGATATGATTTGATATGATAATTAAAAGTAAACTATGTGGAAAAAATAGTCCTGAGCAGTGTTCCTCCGCCACTCTTCTTTAAAAGAGGAGACTGTGAAAGCAGAAGGTAAATGTATTTTTAAACATATCATGAATTTTTGAGCTGCAATGAAATGTTATTTTATGTCTCCAGATGGCGAAAAAGACAGTCGGTATATATTATGGGGGTTTTTATGTGGACAAACATTTTATCATTAATAGGTCTAGACCGGCCATGACAAGAGTGCAAGGAGCTGCTGTAGTGGATGGATGTCCGCGCTGCGGCAAAAAGGTGTACATGGCCGAGAGAGTGGTAAGCTGCGGCAAGGTATGTGGCCGTAGCACCAAACTTTTTATCCCTACTTAGCAAGAAATCCATATGAATAATCGGCAGTTGGCAACTACCATTATATGTTTTTGTCTACGTCCGTTGAGAGCATTTGAATATATAATAATATATATATAGTGGAAAACACCTACTTCCAGCGTTTTATCAATATAAAAAATTTTAATTTGGCAAAAAAAAATCTTTCTAGAGCCAGAACTGCAACAATAGTGGTCATCCCCCCCCCCCCCCAAAAAAATCCGTACCAGTGCAAACCGAGAAAAAAGACTTAGTGAATGATACAAGTGTGCAGTTTTATTTTTCAACTTATATGCATATATTCAGAGACTATTTTTATGTGAGGAATTTGTGCACGTGTATAACTGATGTTTATGATGACGTTCTGCCTGTTTCAGGATTGGCACAAATCTTGTTTCAACTGCAAGTCTTGTCACAAGAGCCTCGACTCTACCACCACCAACGACAAGGATGGTGAAATATATTGCAAAGGTACATCTCAATATTGATACTTGCTTATACGTAACTTGCACCACACCATTGTGCGTATTCCATATTATCTGTTGAACCAGTAAGGAAAAGCTAACCCAGTTTTCGACTGCGCTACTCTGACGAAAAGGTACTTGATCTTAAGATGCATGGAGCTATGTATATTTACAAACATGATAATAATAGAAATGTTTAGAAATAGTTTTTTTTCTTTGGTCTTAATGCCCTGAAAGGGGTCGTAGCATATAAATATATATATATATATATATATATATATATATATATATATATATATATATATATATATATATATATATATATATATATATATACATATATATACATATATATATATATATATATATATACAGACATACATATATATGAAATGATATGATCCATTAAAGTGCACAAGACGTACAATGATTGTGTGCTAAACTAATCTATACTTGCGATGCTGAAATATGCAATATACATATTTACATATAGGCACTGCTACATCGACCTCAGGAAAAAATAACAAATTAGTGTAAAATTCTGGATACGCAAGCGAGGAGAGGAGGCTTGTTCTCGTGATCATAGGCTGGACATCGTTGTAAAAAATATTTTCGCCCTCAATGCATTGTTACGATAAACACAAATTCTTCCATCCATGGTCTAGTTATAATATATTCTAGTTTCAAACAACGCTCATTAAGGACCTGCTTAGGCAGGGTTCTTTGGACTTTAAAACACTGAACAACATTAAGTAATTGTACATTCACTATACTATTTTAAACTTTCGATAAGTTCATAAGTTAGTGTGGAAACCCATAGCGTCACATGAAGGCCATCTTAGGGCATTTGCATTTAGACATCCGTATGGACAGGACTCGCAAAAACTGCGAGGATGTTACATCAATTTGGATGTGGTATGCGTGCAAAAAACAGGAATATTTTCGTAGAATTAAATGAAAGAAATGAGCCACTGAAGGTGCTGCCAAGCTTTCAGTTTTCAAAATACCTGCCAACCAAACATGCAATTAACTACAAACACACTTATGTCAAGTAGGTCAATACTTTTTTTAATCATCCCTTTTACTGTATAAGATTAATGATCATTTTCAAAATAAATTCCAGAGATCAAACTTCAATTTAAAAAACAACACGAACAGAAGCTCAGTTGTCAAATTATTCAAGATAGCTTCACCAAAACTAAATAAATGCAAAGTAATATTTGTACAAAAAATATATGTCTACACCGGAAGAAAGACCCACCGACTGACAGTGAATGAACAGTATTTTTAAACATTACCTTTATTTATGAGGAAAAAGGTTGCCATGCTTTCGATATAAATTCAACGATTTTCATGCGTTTACCTCAATAGAAGGAACTCTATGGAACAGTGTCACTGGGTGACATACATCCACCTATTGTGCCGAGATCTTGCAGTTCTGATTGTTCGTAATTTTATATAATTTATTATTGAACTTGCATTAAAAGTTAACCTGTTAATTTTTAAAAAAAAGTTCTCTGTGAAACCGCTAGGCCAATTGCTTAGAAATTGCATAAACACACTTCTGAACTCACAGACCATAATTTGTTCAACAGGTAGTGCTTCATTTTTTCTATGTATTTACAAATTTTTGTGTGGTTTTACTTTTTTCGACTTATCCCCAAACCGTCACTGAGATTGTTGTGAAACTCGGCGAAGATGTTGCCTGTCACGTGGTAATACTTTGGATTTCGGATTTTAACGACTTTTTTCCAATTTCGGTACGTGTCGGCTAATGCGTGCATTCCTACGCGAATGAGGATTGCAATGGAAATGCACATTTTCGACGTTTTCTCCAAAACTGTCAACTAGATTCACTTCAAACTTGGTGGGGATGTGCTTTAACTGAGTGTCACCCATGTTTTTTTTTTGTTTGTTTGTTTGTTTGTTTGTTTTTTTCAAATGGTCATGCGCCGAAGATTAAATGTTTTTTGTTGTTGTGAATTTTGTTGTTCATTTTTTAGAAAAAAATCTTCTTCTCCAAAATACCAAGCTAATTAATTGCTTTAGAATTGCATAGGAACATTTCTGGGGACCGCTAGATCATAATTTATTCAACAGTTGATGCTGCAATTATTTTTCGCTTCCTCAACAATTTTTGTGCCTTTTCACTTTTCTTGACTTTTTCTCCCGTAAGTTTGATCCTCTTTAGACTTACTGAGAATGTACGTACACTTGATCTCCGAAAAATTCGTTTACAACAGGGTGGTGCTATCATTTTTCTAATTTCGAACAAATTGCCAGAATTCGGAATTTTCGGTAAGGGAATATCTTTATTTTAGCAACAGTGATATGATGGTCTTTAGTAAAGATGACCTTGATATCACTCTGAAGTTCACAGGATCTCTTCAGTCTGTGCATTTGAGGTCAAGTGAGCACAGGATCATCGCAGTCCTCTATTTTAAAAAGAGTTGTGAGTAACTTTAATGAACTACATAGGACATCCGCCCCCTTCTCCAACATATAGATCACTTGCTCTAATTAATGGCATACGTAAAGCATCGCTTTACCTTTTTTTAGGTTGTTATGGAAAGCAGTTCGGACCAAAGGGTGTTGGCTACGGAATCGGAGCGGGCACACTTCAAACTACATAGAAGCAGCCAGCAAATTATAACGCCATTACACCACATTGGACTTGCAGACATACATTGTACATTGTACTGCTCTCATTCTATGTGTCATTCTGTGGTCGATAGATAAATACAGCTATACAACGGGCATGTTTGCACATTTAAAGTGTACTCAGTGAAAAGGCAGACTCTGCACAGTGCAGACCTTGTAAGGTAGATTTTCATCTAATTTAAGATGTCAGGTGGGTATATGCACTTGCAATTTTGAATATCAGGTTATCACGATATGTCTAATGGCGATATTTTCCAAATAAGTTACCAAAACTGCAATTTTCCTGTGGTGAAAGATGGTTTAAGACTGTGTCACAAATTGACCATTTTTTTTTGTATGGAGTCAAAATGTACTCTTTCAGACTGTAATTTTAGACTGACGCAACAGTTTCCGTTGGCCTACTTTGGGCGTAATTCGGCCGAGACGGGTTGAGGAGAGTTGCCATGGCCCTGCCTTTACTTTTTTCCTTCAGCAACGGGCATAATGGTACTTGCATGAGCGGTCTTTTTGCGCGGAATTTTAATCTGGGGTCAGTATAATAGTCAGACGTGTGAAGCACGCATGTTGATGGTCTGTAAATTCTCTCTTTTGTCGACATCAAGAAGCCTACAGTCTGGGCTCCTTGCTCTTGCAGTTACAATGTCAGGTGGCGACTTGATGAGTGGCTTGCGTATTTGTATCTTCATAATCGATTATATACAGAATGTTTCATCACATAGTATAAAACCTAGTACTTAAAATGCTATGCACCTGAGAGAGTTAGTTACATCGAGAATACACTGCTAATGTATCAACCATTGCTGTCAAGAACATGCTAGTTTATGTTGGGGTAGTCATTGGAATATGAACATTTGGTGGATCAAATGATGGCCAAAAATATTACCGTAAAGCTGATGATGCCAAGAATAAAATCATCTGATAGATCATACGTATATAGTTGGCAACGTCAACAATATACTTTCGGCATATCAACTGTGCTGGGCGCATTCAGGTGTCATTGTGAACTTAATTGCGCGCGATCAAAGATCGTTCAGTATTGTGTTTTAAGATTTATGTTTGTGCCACTCACATGACACTAACTGATGATATCTGTCAGTAATAACTTTGCCTCCAAAAAGAATACCTTGCGCGTTCGCTCAAATACTACGTAGGTGTGAGAGCTGTTGTGCTGCTCAGCTGCTACAGCAGGGACATTGGATTCAATGCCCGGTGGGTACACACGTACAATTAATTTTCTATATATACACTGCGGTTTATTAATATTTACAATGTCTCTACCATCTTAAATATGTTTGATGACAAAGTTTTGTATCATTTATAATTGTTGTTGCGGTAATGCTTGGCTAAAACGTTATTGACTGCCTAAAATATTCTGACTGATCCTGAATCTCGAGGTGGAAAATTGGGGAAATTTTTGTCTCCTTTACGGTTTTACCAGATGCCACACAGAAAACATTTCATTCCTATGTGTCTCAGGTATATGACAACAGGTGTTGTTGATTCGTGGTTCTTCACGACATTAGTTTCTTTAAGTGAAAAGACCTTCATAACTGGATCAAAAGGACCTAGTGTCTGGTCTCTTATTCTTAAAACTATAGTTCAACCACATGTGACAAACACACATGTATATTAAACTTTATTTCTGTGGCCCATTACACTAAATCTACTTTTCAATAGTAGCAATGGTATGGTCATTTAATGTGCGTGTACATTTTGCATTTGGGATTATTTTGATGTCGAGTTATTATGCAAAATCCTTAGTACCACATTTACATATTAAATTGGACAGGTCTGAAAATATATTGGACCCCAGACAGAATATTGTATCGAGTCCTATCTCGATTGAGTAAAAGACAGCAGATCTGCAGTTTGGTACTTCACTATGAAAATAGTGAAGAAAAGAATGGTGCAAATTATCTTCACTCTTGAAAAGGTGCTATTGAATAAAAGTGTCATCAAAATTTTGTGTCTAATTTGTCGATTGTTATATATATGTATTATCTATCTATATATATATTATATAATGAAACGCCGTTTCCGATATAATGGAGTTAAAATTATATTCGGAAAAGCGTGTGGCGTAAAAAATACCCCAAAATTGATAAATAAGAGGACACTGGCAGTCTTGTGCTTAGCTGACCTTACATACAAAGACTGAAAGTGGTCCGGTGCACATCAGAATGTCATCCGCCATAAGTGTAGATAAAATATGTACGTATCCCCTTACCAATTTTCCTAATTTTGATAATTTGTTGAAAATCGGAAAATGACAGCAGCACTATATAGTGAACCAATTTGGTGGAGATCAAGGGCACGTACTTGCCCAGTAAGCTTGGAGAGGATCTAGCTTACGCTTTGGGAAAAAAAGTCAAAAGAGAAATGAAAACGCACAAAAAACTTGAAAAAGAGAAAAATAATGGCAGCGCCATATGCTGAACAAATCAAGGACAAGAGGTCCCCATAAGCGTCCCTATGTAGTTGCAAAGAAATTAGCTGAACGATTTAGGGTCTATTCTGGGATAGAATGGGGTTTAACTACTTCTGTGGAGGATTGGACGTTCAACTAAGCCCGCACCATGAAGGCTTGGCAGGTTAAGTCCATGCCCGACGAAGCAGGGCATGGACGGCAGCCAAGCCTTCATGGTGCGGGCTTAGTTGAACGTCCAATCCTCCACAGAAGTAGTTAAACCCCATTCTATCCCAGTTTCCGACAACATAGTAATGTTGCAAGAGACAAACAAGCAAACCTGATCAACTTATATATCAAAAAAACGCCTCAAGTGACAGACCCATCCCCCCTTTTATTTTTTTAACGGAAATAAGCCTTGCAACTTGGGTTATCACGCGGTGCGTGTGGCGCGTGCTGTTCTAACAGCAGACTTCACGTTATACTTTGTTTATGGAAGCGAGATGATGAAACACAATGTGCTGGCTGCTGATGTAACAAGCAACGTCAGCAGTGCACGAGAGGGCATGGTTGCTGGGATTTGTTACAAATTTATGCCCGGGAAAAAAAGACGAATTTACCTTGCGCGCGCATGTGACTGGGATAGAATTCGACATTAAAAGATTTTGTTGAAAATGAACAAGACAATTCGTTATTTTTTTGTAAATCATTGGAGCGACACTGTTTGTACAAAATTGGTAGAGACCAACACAAAGCACAGTCATAACCACCAAGTTTGATGTGAATGTGGTTGACGGTTTCGGAGAAGGAAGTTAAAATGTGAATTTCCGTTGCAATCCCCATTGACTTAAATGGTAATCAATAGGAACTCGTGAATTACTCGACAGCTACCCAAAGTGAAAAAATTATTAAAAACCATGGATCTAAAGTATCCCTCCCCATCACACAATTTTGTTTAAGCCTCCCACAAGCTACATCTCCACAGAGTTTCAGAGCAATCTGCGTGACAGTTTTGGAGAGGTGGAAATAGCAAAAAGACACCACAAAAATTCCTTGAGAATTTGCAGCACCGTCTGTTGAACAAAGTAAGATCTGGGGGTTCCCAGAAGTGTCCCTGTGCAATTTTGAAGCTATTGGCTGAGCAGTTTGGGACATTTTCAAAGATTTTACCAAAATTGAACAAAAAGAAAATTCTGCAAATCAAAAACTCATTTGAGTATGAACATGTGGAAAACAATTGGAGAGACCCATCTGAGGCACATCGCCGCCAAGTTTCAAGTGAATCCGGTTAACCGTTTTGGAGAAGAAGTCGAAAATGGGAATTTCCGTTGCAATCCCCGTTGACTGAAATTAAGCCTCTCCGGGCAAAAAACTTTTCAACTTCATTGACTTTCTATGAGTTCCCGAAAAAAAAAACAAAAAAACTGAAGACTTTCATCCCTGAAGGTGACATAAGCTTTGGGTCAAGGTGACCCAAAAAGTAAGTCCATAAGTACAGTTTTATGTGCGATGTACGCAAATGCAATTTTGATCACCATGGTTTCATTCTAGCAATGGTGTAAAACAAGGCTGTATCTTGTCACTAAAACTCTTGACATCTGTCATGTCTGGTTTATTTAAAGTTTTGAGTGATAATAATCGTGGGGTTTAGTGTATCAATCAGTTTATTCCATCGCTTCTTTATAGCTTGTGGATTACCACAAAAAAGTGACTTTGGGTAATTTAATAATTGACGCAGCACATTCTTACAATTATCTTTGGGTATTGTTTACCGAGGCTTGCTGGTTCAGTGCACATTGAAAAAGTGAAATGATGATGATGATAATAATAATAATAATAATAATAATAATAATAATAATAATAATAATTATTATTATTATTATTATTATTATTATTATTATTATTATTATTATTATTATTATTATTATTATTATTATTATTATTATTATTATTATTAGGGAGCCATGGACACAGGGAGTGGCACTTGCAACATGTGTTGTTCAAGAAAAGAGGATAATTTTCATATTTTATCTGCTTGTGACATGTACACGCTCATAGGGGAAACTATTTGCTGAAATAGAAAAGTGCTCAGAAAATAACACTACAGATTCTTTTTGATGACATTTCACGGCAACCTCGCTATTTACCGAATTTGATTATTTATTTGGTGATACAGCGAAACAACATGGCGACATAACATGTCTTGTCTGTTTGACATGATTGAACGTAAATAACTAAATTTCTTAAAAATGCTAAAGGGAGCCACGGCTTTTTCATTGTATCTCCTAAGCCATTCAACGGTTTTTGTAAAGCTGGACCCATATATAACTCTGCACATGCGCGGACAATCTATTTTTCTTAAAAATTATATTTTAAACTTTATTGTAAATGTGTTACATAAACACATTTATTATACCTTGTTGCACTTTTTGTGCCTTACGTGAAAATGCATAAATCCAGACAAGCCAATTCTGATACTACTACTGTTATCGTTTATGTTCGGAACGAGCGGGACTACAAGCCAATACTGATACTACAACTGTTATAGTTTATGTTCGGAACGAGCGGGACTCGAACTTGCAACCTCTGGCGCCAGTCGCCAAGCTGAAATGGGAAACGCACATATCCACTCGACCAAATTCCCATTCTCAAAAAGAATCGTTCAATGGAGGTAGTTATACATGTGCGAGTGCCCTGTTAATACGGTTATGCAGTATGTGTACTGAATCGGCATTTATTTCCAGAATCGGGGACTTAAATCCACCAGCATGAAGGAAATGCCGAAAATCTTAAAGATCTTCTTCTCCGAAACCGCTGGTCCAATTGGTTTGATATCACACAGAAACAGTCCTAGGGACTTTTAGTTCTTAATTTGTTCACCAGTCGGCGCTGCAACATTTTAAATGATTTTTTGTTTGTTTGTTTTTTGCTATTTTTGACTTCTTCTCCAGAACGGTCACTCACATTAAGCTGAAACATTGTGGATATGTTCCTTGTGAAAGCGTCAAACAGAGTTCTCACTAAGTAGCACTGCCGTTGATTCCTGATTTTTAATGATTTTTTTCATTCGGGTAGTTATCGGTAAATGCACCTTTCCTAGTGATTACTGCCATGCAATCATTGGGCATTCTAATGCTAATTCACATTTTCGACTTCTTCTCTAAAACCATCAGCCAGAATCACTTCAAACTTGGTGGCAATGTTCCTTGGATGGTTCTGTACCAAAGTTTGTTCAAATTGTCACACTTCAGTGATTTTGTTTTGTTTTGTTTTGATGAATTTTCTGTTCTTTTTGGGAAAATTCGAAGTAAAAATCTTCTTCTCTGAAACTGCTCACCCAATTGCTTTAATATATCTCAAAGGGACACTCATAGACTCCTAGTTCTTCATTTGTTCACCAGGTGGTGCTGCATTTTATTGAGTATTTTTGGTGACTTTGCTATTTTCGACTTCTCATGAACCATCACTCACATTAAGCTGAAATTTGATGGATATATTCCTTGTGAAAAGGTGAAACAATATATCCATCAAATTTCAGCTTAATATGAGTGATGGTTCATGAGAAGTCGAAAATAGCAAAGTAAATACATTAAGCTGAAATTTGATGGATATATTCCTTGTGAAAAGGTGAAACAAAGTGTTCACTAGGTGGCACTGCTGTGGATTCCTGATTTTTAACGATTTTTTTCAATTAGGGTACTTATTGATAAATTCACCTTTCCTATTGATTACTAATACAATCATGTAAGCCAATGGGGATTCTAATGCTTATTCGTATTTTCGATTTCTTCTCTAAAACCATCAACCAGACTGACTTTAAACTTGGTGGCAATGTGCTTTGGGTGGGTCTCTACCAAGTTTGTTCAAATGGTCACGCCGCAATGATTTTTGCATTTTAAATTTTTTTTCTTGTTCTTTTAGGGGACAAATCTTAGAAAATCTTCTCCAAAACCACTCAGCCAATTGCTTTGATATCACACAGGAACACTTCTAGGGACTCCTAGTTGTTAATTTGTTCACCAGGTGGTAATGCAATTTTCAGCTCAGCTGACTTGCTAGTCAGACCCAGCTTTTAGTAGGCTCAGTCGTCTGTCTTAGAAATACTTCTAAATGCCATATGCACTCAGCTAAAACACAACACAGGTCTATTCAGTTGCAACCATGATTTTCTGGGACAAGCTTGCATCAGCTAAACACAGGCTGTTCACGAAGCCCCCTAGTTCTCTTTTCGTTTGTGCTGGTTCCATATGGATCAATTTATCCTTGTGTATGTAATGCTGTTTATATAATTCAATCTTTTTTAAGTCACACTGGGGATATTCACTGTCCAAGAAATAAATGTTATGGCAAATTTCACCAACTCACCCAGCTCATTTACATGAAAGAAATGGTAATTTACCAATGGCTGGCTGATCCCAGTGTAACATCTATGTAAACAGCGAGACAATTACCCCCCCCCCCCCCCCCCCGGCACCCAACCCCGGTATCAGCTTGTAGGCTTTGAGGCAAAACTAGAATATATTGTTTGTAACATTTATTTTATATACCTATTATATACAGAGTGGTCTCATCATTCCTAACTTTTTATACAACAGACACTTTGATCTATTATTATGAGGGATGTATTGCAGGGAGAATCAATTTGTTCCACATCATTTCCACTGCATGCACTGATCTACATATTCTGGCTTCTAAACTTTACTTTTTAACTTATGTAGTTTCAAGAACAGTAACAAAGGGTTTGTGTATATTGTAGATCTCCATTCTCCTCTGGTTAGCAGCTTTATTACATCTTGAAAGTTCAGACAAGTTCAAACAAATTGATAAAGGATAAACCGCAGTGACTCGCTTTTATAATATTCATATTTATTATAATACAACTTACATCACATATTCTTCACAAAATTAGCCATATTAATATCCATATAGTAGGTTATTCCATTCCATCAATAATATATATATACATGTATACATATACATATACATATATATATATATATATATATATATATATATATATATATATATATATATATATATTATATATATTATATCCTAGCACCCAAGTAACTTCTTTCAAGCCACCACAAAAGTACTGGTCACACTTGCCAATACATTTAATTGATTTATAATGTGCTCTAAAATGCCAAACCAAAGTGAAGTGAAACTGTCTGCTCCTACAATATTTGCACTTTCTTGCTTGGCTCTACCAGGAGGCACACATGTGCTAGCACGGTTTTTTTGGCATCAAGCACACATTTTAAAAATGCCAGCATAAAGGGAACTTATGTGTGAGCTGTACTGTACAAAATGCATTCTTGGATTTTGGCTGTATATACTCACACCTATAGTACTCATACAGCACATGTTCAAGGACTCCAGGGTTCGGTCAATATATCACAATGATACGCATTCCCTCTGCTGTGCTAGGTTCACAGTGTACTCACATGTATCACATTCCCAGACTCAATGCTCTGTATGTGACCAGAGCACAAATTCTGCTACATGTTCTTCCAGTCCTGCTCTGATTTGCTGCTCATGAACATTCTAGTACTTCTCACTCATGAACACACAAATGCTTCAAACTCACCAACTGTATTCATGGGGCATCTGGTTTGAAACTGATTCAGTGCCTCCACTCACACAGTACAAACGACATATGTTTTGCGACAAGGGAAATGATCAGGTGATTGCCTCACACAGGATCCATAACATCATCACTGAATGACTGTAACAATCCCATTACATGCAACTATCATAGAGTGAAATCACATTCATTTTGAGTTTTGATATGGATACAGTGGTCCCTGTCTTGAGAGACCGCCCCTACGGCAGGTGAAAATGTGGTCTCTCGAAACAAGTGGTCTTTCACTAGAGGAACAATATCATGGAAAAGACAGTGTTCTGAAAGAATGGTCTTAAAAAGATGTGGTCTCTCATTGGAGGGATCTCTCAAGACAGGTACCACTCTCTTGACTAAACGGACAGACAGGTGGGATCAATGTACTGACATAGAGGCAGCTGATTACAACAGTCAAAAGTTGTGAGCTGCTGTCATACTTCTGCTTGACAAGAAAAGAACTGCAGCTTTCCATTGCGGACTGTGTGATTATACATGTAAGTAATGGACATCTGCATAACAGTTTTGTGAAGTCATTATTTTATAGTTGTAAGTGGTTTACGGTAATGATTTGAAGCATTTGTGTGACATAACTATATCCTTTAGCATTCATTTGTGTGAAAATATAAAGTGCTGGAAGATATAAGCCAGGCAAACAGAATCCAAGTCAGTCAGAAAAAGGGAGCCTGCAAGTGGAAGAGATAGGCACTGGGTCCCTGTGATATACATGTACCAGGCAGGGACACAGAGAGGTATCCAGTAGATTAGGGCACTTACCTGGGATAGTCACGCATAAGTTCATGAGCTTTTGATTTTGGAATTTACAGTTTGGATAGCCATATTGAGAGGACACTTTTAGTTAACCCATTCCTGATCAGAGTCCCACTCAGTCAATAGCTTTCCTCAGCATGGGTTGGGCGCATTGCACCCAACCCATGTCAAGGAAAGCAACTGACATAGGACATGCCTTGATAAATGGTCTCTTGCATTCAAATTTCAGCAAAAATGTTTTCTAGTAATAAGAAATTTAAGCAACAAGATGGCTGTGTGAACTGCCCATCCAGCAGTTTTGGAGAAGATTTTTTTTAAAGATTTTGCCAAAAAATGAACAATGAATAAAAATTTTTAAAAATCACTGAAGCATAACCATTTGAATAAATTTGGTAGAGACCCATTCGAGGTACATTCCCACCAAGTTTGAAGTGAATCCCGCAGGTCTTTTGGAGAAGTAAATAATGTGAATTGTGGACAGACGGACAGACAGACTATGGACCATACTATAACCTCAGTTGATTTGTTAGCTGAGGTAAAAATGTTAAGGCAGACAACAATTTAGAGCCAGGTGCTTTCAGACAATTTGAGTGGGTAAGGATTAATTTGGAAATCGATTGAGTAAAGACATTTTATATTCTGTATATATTCAAGGAAACTGGACTGCGAACTTTGTACATAATCTGCTTACATAATGCAAAATTAAATATTTCAACTCAGAGCAACAAGAGACCTTGTGTCTTTTTTTTTTTTTTTTTTAATTAATTTAACACCCCAACAGTTACAATACTGCAGCACAGCTCTTTAGATGAGCACAATAGAGCAGAGTCAAACAGAACAGCCAGCTGGACAATCAGGTACATGTAAACCAGACACAGAGTTCATCATAGGAATGGTCCATGAACGACCCTTCCTTCTTGGAATTTCTCACCTACCAGTTGAAACTATACCGCTCACTGGATGAGTGCAACAGACCAACAATCAAGGTACATAGTTCACTTGGTGGATGTATTACAAACCAGCAGGCCTACATTTTATATTAACCCCCTCCCCCAACTCCCCTTCCCACCACCCTCCCCCCTCCCCCCAAAAAATAATAAAAAAATAATAAGCCACCCAATATAGTTTGCTGGGTCACCACAATAGACCACACATGCTCACCACTTTATAAACACAGGACTGTTCATGTTAGATTTGACAGCCAATTTCCACGGCAAAGCACTGGCCAGGTGCAGCTTCAGTGCTACATAAGATATATCTATCAATTCAGCTGGAGCCATCATCTTGCTCCTGCATATATATATATATACATATACATATATATATATATATATATATATATATATATATATATATATATATATATATATATATATATATATATATATATATATATATATATATATATATACATATACATGCAAGACATGTACTGGGGAGGTCCTCAAAATTAAGCATCTTCAGTTTTTTTTTTTCTCTTTCTCTTTTTTCCTTTTGTTTGGTGACGTGGTTGGTTTCTTCATCATATTGAGAACCAATTTGACTGAACTACCTTACTATCAACAGGATAACAGCAGGCCACACAGGTCAACATTGCCTCCTTTTCTTGTCTGTTTATGGCCAGGGTCATTGTCTTTTGTAGCCAAACTTATCAACACTCTGCTAAATTACCATGAATAAAGGGAAAGCCAGAGTTTTGTACACTGTCTTGAAATTGTAGTAATATTTTATGTGATGCATGTATATACAAAGTCCAATAGGAGTCATTAATAATTGTAACCTAATATCTGATAGGTGAGACTAGATACTCAATGTGCTATGTGCAACAAAAAAGAAATCCCCAGTTTGATTAGAAATAAAACTGTCATGGTTTTCATCTTCACACATTGCCAATCTGGGAGGGTAAAAACAAGAAAAAGTTGAGGCACTTGACTGATCTTGCAAATGTACATGGCTCCTGTGACCTTGACAATGAGGTCAAGGTCACTACAATGTAATCAAGTGAAGAAATGCTGTAAATGCAAAAATGAGTTAAATTTCACTTTTGGTGGCCAGCACGTCTTGACATGTGATGTTCATGAACACATGATAGATGGACAGAACCATGGACAAAAAGATGGATGGATGGACCTGTAAAGACAGCCTAAAACTATAACAGTCCTTCCTTTGGGTGTAGCCATGAAAATAAAAATAAAATGGGTGTGCATAGTGGGAAGTATTAATGTACCGAGACCTGGGTCATACAGTCTGTGGAGTCCCACATGCAATGTGCATTCTCACTTGCCCAGAAGACAAGTTCAGGCTTGGCCAGGGTTAGTCAATAACCCGTGTATCTGATCAGACAGACAACAGTTGCCAAAGGTTGTGATTTGACAAGATGATGTAGTGTTGATTCCATAAGAGAAAGATGCTTCATCAGCAGTTCCAGCAGACAGTGGTCCCAGAGGCTTTTAATAAAGGCACTGAAGAACTATAGCAAATTCATGCCACAGCAAAAAGCTGAATTTTTAATTGTGCATGCAGGTAGAGGAACATGATGGCTATGTAGTTGGAGCTATGTACTGTAGTTATATTAGGAACTTATGTCTTCATGAACATCTACAAATCATTTCTAGTCTGTTATTCTGCCAAGTTTCACAGAAATACATGTCCATGTAGAAGCGTAGATGTGTACAAAAGATGGGCCCTTCGGCCAACACAGACTGCCTTCCAGAGACACATGTTATATAGTTGCTTCTAAAATTCCTGCCTTCATGCACACTTGCATATCAGGTGTACTTTATTGCACCAACTTTCACAGAAATCTGTCTGAGGGTATAGGAGTAGTTTGTACGCACAAGATTGTGATGGCAGATGGGCCCCCGTATTCAACAAAGATTACATTGCGATTGGAGACACCTAGCAATACCAGAAATACCTGTCTTCATGCACACCTGTACGTTATGGTGCCAAGTTTGAAAGAAATCTGTCCAAAAACTTTGGAGAGTTATGCACACAAGGTAGTAAAGATGGATTGACAGATGAACAGGCACACAAGTTGATTCCAGTACATGCATTTTACCCCTCCCCAAATTTGTTTGCAGGGGGTATAATGAGCTGGCTTAGTCCAAAACATGCTCCGCAGCATGGTTTGGAGCGGGCAGCGGTCTCATAATTGATCTGGACTGGGGACCTTGGACCGGAACCTCCTATTGTGCAACCAGTTTTGGAACATGACTACCACCTGCCACAAATATACGCTGTCAAACCATTTTCAAAAAATTAAAAAAAACAAGTTCCAGCAGTGGTCACACATTACTAGATACACTGCAAACTGTCACAATTATTGTTTCTGTGACAAATGCCACTGACACATAGTTTGCGCATGTGGGCATACAATGCATGATGATATGAAGCTGTCAGTTTTCATGCCACATGAAAATATGGATGACTTGATCTGACAAGCATGTATGCTTACCTGTTGCACTTCATTATAATTCAATCATGCCATTAACAATATAGAGGCAAATTCTGAGCCACTTGAATCTTGAAAATTGTCATCAGGATACACCATATGACGCATATACATGTACATGTATTTTGAAAAACTCCCTAGCTTGGGAAGGAGGCCCGCCCTCTCAAAACCCCTTTCCTCCTGCCCCCCTACCCCCTACCCCCTTCCCCCACTGAGTCCTTGTGTAGCACTGAAGGAGCTAACATATGTAGCAGGCCTACATGAGTCTGTAGTTTTATGCATGTAAGAACATGCATATTATCACCAAAGAAATGAAAATATATAGATAAACAAATGTGGCACTCTCTACCTGTCATGTAGGCCTGCCAACTGTGACAGTAACAGGGCTGAAATAGTCAATAACTGTGGTCAGTATAAACACCAAAATATGTTGCCACTCTCAGCTGGCTCTTGCATAGGAGACACTACTATAGATGTTGATATATATATATATATATATATATATATATGTATTTTTATGAGTTGCAAATTAAAACACTAGAAAATCCTATTGAAAACAATACATTTAGGTACATGTAAACGGACCCCATTTCACAGTCTGTGTTTAAGAGTGGGCATGGTTATGGTTATGAATATGCAAATATGAATGGGTAAAAAGAGGGGCAGATAATTGTATCTGATAAGATAATGTTAATTTTGTAAACGTATATACATATGTGTGTGTGTGTGTGTGTGTATTGTATTTATCCTAAGTAGGCCTTTATTGGTCAGAGAGTCACAAACGTTGTGGATAATAAATGAGCTGGCCAATTGTTTATAACAATATGGAATCATCCGAGTCTACATAACGCCACATGTGACTGTTGTCATACTCTTTAACAGAACACAAAAGAAACCCCAGTAGAATGCGTAGTCTTAGTTGCACAATAGGAACTTCCGGTCCGAGATCCCCAGTCCTGGTAATGAAAAGACAGCTGCCCCTGCCACCCCATGCTGCGCCATGCCATGCCATGCAATGTATTTTGGAGTAAGCCTCATGAGCCAACAGTACTTTGCAAATGGAAAGAAGTAGTACATGTACTCACTTACAGCTCCACCTGTATGGTCACACTATGATGATCATAAGCTTTTATTGAGCCAGCTCAGGGAGGCTGTGAAAGTCTTACCCTAGGATCAAGAAACACTTATGACCTCTGACCCTCAGCTCATAAATACGAGTTAAAAGTGAAGAGTAACATTTATAACAGTTAATGCAGCACCTTTGATTGGATATTAAAAACATTTTTAATTGCTTCCATTTGATGTAGCATATTTGCTTTCAAATGGACCTTTACATTAATGCATGCATTCTGGTCACATGAGGGCCAAAGAGACTGAAAACAACTGGCACAATGAGCAATATGTTAACTCTTTCAGTGCCAATCACATCTTAAGTCAATCTACTTAAGTCAAGTCTGAATTATCATAAGGATCCCAAATTCATACTCCTCGTAAAAAAAACTTTCATTCAAGTACCAGTGTGCCTATAGTTCCAGAGAGAATACCCCAGGTCAACAGCTTTTCTCAGCATGCATTGGGCGCATTGCACCCAATGAGTGCCAAGAAAAGCAGTTGACTCAGCTAAAATTTGGCACTGAAAGGGTTAAATCTGAGATTTCATACTTTGATTTTGTGATTTATTCATCTCACTGACTTTTTTTCCTTCTCATCGTGTACCATTATATCTTAAATTATCTGGAGCTTTTATTGCACTTTAGTTGAATTATTGACAGGTAGTCCCAGTGATAGCGGATCTGTGTATCCTTAGCTGGGATCATCCTGACCTGTTGATATGGTACTATTCAGTTAATCTTAATTGTATCTTATGTTCTATATATTTCTGTACTACCAGTGGTTCTGTAACCATTCTGTCTCCCTTGGTCAAATAAACTGTTTTTGAATCTTGAACCTTGAATCATACAAACCTGCAAGCAGCCATCTCAGAAATATGTGATGTATTGTCTACCATGTGAGATTAGATGCTCAATATGCTAAGCAGCCTTACACTCTCATTTGAAAAAGGAGCCTGATAAATGTTATCAGGATACACATCAGTGGCAGCATGATCACGTTAGTTTATTCACCGTAAGTTTGGCCAGTTTTACCCAACGTACAATAATGAAACATTAAACATGAAACTTTGACAAGCGGAATAATATGGCTTCCAATTTTCCTTATAATAGCACGACACTGACCTCACACCAAGGAACAAAGCAATCTTACACACACACAATTAAACACCAGAGACCCTGGTTCCTGCTACTGTGTTCACAGTGCCATCAAAGTCACTCCACAAATGTCCCTGTTGCTCATATCCATGCCTTGAACTATGATCAGCCAGTGAGTTTCATCTTTCTGAACACTGACTATTATAGATGAGCTACTGTATAGACTGAGACTGAGACAGAGTGGCTGTGATTGTCATATCGGCAACATCTGCCTTGGTGCAGTTGCCTATGCAGATGACATTACCCTGCTGGCAACCGACCACCACCGCAATATCTCGTCTCCTGACTGTATGTTCAACTTTTACTAAAAGAATATAATGTCCTTTTCAATCCTGCTACATCTAAACACTAATCATTTCATTAATGTACCAATGAGAACACGAGAATATCAGTTAAAAAATCAGAAATAGAATCAGTTCAGTAGTTCAAGCACCTTGGCCACGTTGTTGGCCCTCTTGTTATGAAAGATAACATAAGAGTACATATGTACATTTAGTGTGAATGTTAATCTTTTAATGGCTCAGTTCAAACATGTGTATTCAACAACTAGGTATCAATTATTTCAGACATATTGCATGTCTCTGTATGGCGCCCAATTATGAGATTTATAAGGTAAAGAATTTGAAGTGTTTTCACCACATGGAGATAGCGATTCGGCACACAAGGAAACAACCCTATACATGTCACTCTAATTTACTCCATAACATTTGTAACAACTTTGATATTGAATCTCAAATACATATTTGTTTTTTTGAATTTTTTCCACAAATTGTCAGTCAGTAACAATAATATTGTTCAATTAAAGGCCAAAACTGTGGAGGGCGGCAGTCAGTCAGCAGCGTGCAAATTATATCTACTCAAAGTACATGTATTGTATTAGCAAACCCCCTAATATTGTTCAACTGGATTGTCTTAGTGCTATTGAAAGAATTTGTCAGACCCCAAATTGTGATGGACAATGTTTCACTTTGGGCCACCTTTTATGTGAACTCTGTGAAACAAGAGATGGGGCTGTTCAATGCATAATGATCAAACACCAGTGTATGGAAATATCATATGAAATAAGTTTGGCATAATGATGTGGTAACCCAATAGCCCCGGTCTCGATCGGTGGTCAGGCAACTGTGGGGACAGTTGACTCTGGATTCATGGACTATGTATTGCAAATGTGTGTATGATTTCTTTACTTGCTTCTCCTTTTTTTTTTTTTTTTGATCTTTGACCATACTGTTCTTACTGTACGGATAAAGATATAATAATAAATAAATAAATATGTTTGAACATATCTCAGCTATATACAAATTATAATAATTTTAACTTAATATATACAAGTAACTTTTCAAAACTTTTTGACATGGTCTCAGTAATTGTAATCATCATTCAGAACAAAACATACGGACATAGTTATCAATATATAAAATCCATGTCAAACTATGAGAGCTGTCAAACTCGATTATCCATACATGCACATGAATTTAACTTCAACCTGTCATAATTTGTCCACACTGACATAAGTGGCCTTACCATCAGGGCCCCTTGTGACTTTTTTGTATAACCATGGTTTATTCATCACATCTTCATAAGATGGAGGATTATCTGCTGCTGTTGTCCCTCTGTCTGAAAAGTCCTCAACCAGTTCACCAAGAACACTATCCAGGGCATCCTGAATCTGCACCATGGGCAACAGTTCAGGTTCTGTGTTCTCCATGGGGCTTTCCAGGGAGTTGTAGCGCATGTGTAAACGTGGTGTAGTAGAATTGCGAACAGGCCACTCGGATGGCTCTTCTGTGTCAGAGTCACCTTGTAGTAAGGTGTATATTGTGTCGTACTCGTCCAGTAGTGAATGCACAGCCTCGTGTCCTCTCTCCATGGCTACTTGCTTGGGGGATGTTCCATCCTGCATAAAACAACATCATAGATTGTTCAGACTAGACTTCCCAGCTCCACAAATATAAGGGAAGATGTAACCATACATTTACATTTATGCAAACATGTGCTTGCAATATTAATTTTTTTTTTTTTCAATTTTGTTCAAGCCAGCTGTACATGCATGCATATTTGGTTGTATCCTTCCAGTCACAATTATTATTAATCATTCAGACCAGCATCATCTACACTACACTGACAATATTTTTTTAGGGAAAATTTTTTTTACTGAATTCAAATGCAAAGCTGTCTAAATACACATGCTAGACTATCTGGTGGGCCTGTCATCTTAAGTTGATGCTAACTGCTATGAACATGACAAAGGTGCAAAGTATATTTCAAATGGGCTATTAGCCAGATGAATTTATGAAGATAAACTTTTATTGCAATGAAGTATGTCTCTCTGTCACATACCTGCACTTGTATGAGACATTTTATTGCACTGGATTCACATATGTATACACAAGAATGTTCTGCACAGAGCTGCTTCAACTAAATTCAACTGAAACACTTTCTAATTACATGTAATGTATCCTGTATCCATACAAGATTCTACTGTATATGTTGCTATGCAGTCTGCCTAGATGCCTACATTCTTAGCCCATTTTAGTCTGGTACAAAGTTTGTTTCTCAAAAAAATGGGTGAACACTCTTTTATACCAGTAGGCATTCTCCAATTGGAAAAAAAATTGTGGGTGACTCCTGCCAACTCAGGGGCACTTATACCACAGCAGTAGGAACAAGCTCTTAAAAGAAAAAAAAGCAAACAAACAAACAAAAAAAAAAACAAAACAAAAAAAAAAACGAGAGAAAGAAAAAAAAGAAGTCTACACAAGATACTGCTCAGTAATTTTTTTACCAGATACAGCAAGTAACATCTGACATTAGATGGTTAACAGGGACCTTTGTATTTCACAGGAACTTGTTTTGATGGCCAAAGAAAGAATAATACAGAGATTTTACATTCCCCATGAGATGCAATTTTGAGGCCAGCAAAGATTGTTCTTGGCCTCCGGAAATGCATAAAACCCATGAGCTTCTAGGGGCTTTGTCCCCTGCACCCCCCATCTGGCCACTGCCCCAAACCCCTAGGCAGCCTCAATGTCCCCCACGAGGCCTGCAATACCTAGAAATAGCAATCCTGGAAAACCTCATCAGCATATTGCTACCAGTCTCGAGCTCCCTTTATGACCCAACTAATCCTCCACTGGGACCTAATTCCCATAAAACAGTATATCTCCACCAGGCAGGAGGTGTCTGGCTGGTGGCTATCTACATTTGGATCACAGTAGACCACACCCTGTTGCCCCCCCCCCCCCCCCCTCACTGATAGCTATAACTAGGTAGAACTGATGCTTATCGAAAGTAAACAGCAGGAGATAGGTGGGACTGGAGGAACAGCAGACCACTGCTGTTGAGATGGCTAAAGGTGATCTGGGCTGTTTGATGGCAGGGAAATGTAATGCCCACACCCCCTGGCCTAGCTCATTCTTCAACTCCACCCCAACCCCCAACCCCATCCTCACCCCCCTCACTGATAGCTATAACTAGGTAGAACTGATGCTTATCGAAAGTAAACAGCAGGAGATAGGTGGGACTGGAGGAACAGCAGACCACTGCTGTTGAGATGGCTAAAGGTGATCTGGGCTGTTTGATGGCAGGGAAATGTAATGCCCACACCCCCTGGCCTAGCTCATTCTTCAACTCCACCCCAACCCCCAACCCCATCCTCACCCCCAATTTTTTGGAACTGCCCCTGGACCTGACAGGTATGCTCCTTTGGGTTGTAAAAATTGATACAGAAAGTACAGTGTATTTATATATAAATTAAATGTGCACATGAAAAATATGATTAAAGACCTGCATACAACTGCCTCATAAGCTTGATCTCTGATTTGATAACTGAAAAGTACTGCATACACATTCTTGGTGTGCTGAAACATGGAGACTATGTACTGCAGCACTATCTGTTGAGTACCTGCAACAGAGAATGTCATTGTGACCTGACCATAGGCTGCATAGCTGTCGACTGGCTTGGTTCCTTTGTTTGTTACTTTTCAGCTATGCACATGTTTCTCATTTTATGACAGGTGGAAATAGAACATTTCAAATAAATGTGCAAATTGATTTAACCTCGTCTCTTTTCATGTATGGATGGGGCAATCAATTTTCCTCTTGTAAATTAATACCACCCACCACTACCAGATGGCAGCACATTGTGTGTTGTCCGGGCAGTTCTGTTGTTGTGCAAAAATGATTCATAACACATACATCAAAAACATGTACACTGTAAATTCTAAGACAACAATCATATTATCAAAACTAGATTGAGGAAATCATCATCCTGCATTGATATTCAAGCTACAAAAACATGTGGTGACGTTTTAGAAATTCATACACTTCAAAGGTCTGGTATGCTTCTATAGAGACTTGTGGTCAAAAAATACATTCAAATGAAAAAAAATCACCTTTTTCACATTTGTAAGAGTTGGACTGAAAAGTATGAAGAAAGTTCACAACATACTTATTTCTGTTTGCATAGCAATTTTATCTTCAATATTTCTAAAGCACTGATAAATGCATGCTGGTTGTTCTGATAGTTTTGACTTATACTTACTGGTGTTGTCACATGGGGGTCAGCACCATTTGTAAGGAGAACTCTGACCACCTCAAGGTGGCCCTCACTGCCACCCATCCACAGTGCAGTCTTGCCTTCCTGTTGTGCATAAACATATTACCCTGGAGATTTATCACCACAAAAAGTGATATCAAATATCAAAAATATTCACAATGAAAACACTGTTATGGAGATGTCTTAGAGTACAATACATGAACATAGAGCCCTTCATTTGAATTTCTGAATTATCATGCAAATACATGGCGTATTTAAAGATCCTGTTATCAACAGCTGCATATAACAAAATGAAATCTGACAAAGTGCACATATAACATACTCAACCTCTGTGATTAGATAGTACATGTACCTGTATACATGTAAATGGATCATACTCTGACCCCCCCTCCCTTTTTGGGGGGGTGGGTGAGGGTGATCAGATCTTGCTCAACACTTGACACACTGTTGGCACTTTCTCTGCAGATGATTGTAAATGTGTACAGATACATGTGATACTACAGGGTTCAGATGTACTCTGAACATAAAGTGTTACCAACTACAAATATGGTTCTTACTCTGCTCAGAATGTTACATGTTTCCAGCGATTGTTAAGGTGGTTCTTACCCTGCTCTTAGCATTAAGTATTACCAGCAATTGTAAATATAGTCCTTACTCTGCTCTGAGCATTAAGTATTACCAGAAATTGTAAATGTAGTCCTTACTCTGCTCTGAGCATTAAGTATTACCAGCAATTGTAAATATAGTTCTTACCTGCTCTGAGCATTAAGTATTACCAGCAATTGTAAAGACAGTTCTTACCCAGCTGTGAGCATGAAGTATTACCAGCAACTGTAATATAGTTCCTACTCTGCTCTGAGCATTAAGTATTACCAGCAATTGAAAATATAGTTCTTACTCTGCTCTGAGCATTAAGCATTACCAACAATTGTAAGTATAGTTCTTACTCTGCTCTGAGCGTTTACATTTGCTCCAAGAAGTATAAGGTACTTGACCATGGATGCCTTGCCAGATAGAGACGCCATGTGAAGGGGTGTGACTCCTCTCTGCAGAGAGATAAAAAAGTATGTAGACGACCAAGCAAAATAATACTTTATGTAGTTCAACGCATGTAAATATAATTATAGTAATACATGAATTTTCTATGCCTCTTTTCATAACATGTTTCACTTACATCACCATTGGAGATCTGTTCGAGAAAAATTCCTGATCAATATAATGATATGTACACAATAGAATCATACTAACTCTTGTTAATCAGTATGATGATCTACATTAATAGCTTGTGCATGCATCTACCCACACTATAATAATAATAATTTGTTTTAACCCCCAATTTGCAGAAATTAAAATATACATCAAGCTAATTAGATATAGATACTACAGAAAACCAGGAAAATATATACTGGAAATCCGAGTACAAGGATCATTAAAATTCACAGGAATATTATCTGTTATCAAGGAAAACATAAACCATATTGATAAAATACATAGTACATGTACATCACACTGTTAAAAAAGGGGAATAAAACCTAAGGTAACACCAGTATATACAAGCAAATGTAAAATACTTAATATAGTGTAAGCAGATTAAACAGAAACTACTCTAAGGAATTTGGCTAATTATACTGGGGGAACTGTAGCAGAGGCTAGAGGGAACTGGCCAGGCCAGCCACCATGGTTATTTCACCATTAACTCTTACAGGATCAGGTTATTTTTTGTCCCAGTGAAAATGGAAATGACACTTAGTCTAGTCTTTTCATTCAATACACTGCAGTAGGAACAATTTTCTTTAAAGCACACCAAAAGCACATAGCATTGTGATGGCTTAAATGCATGGTTTCATTATGTGCCAAAAATAACTATAAGTCATGTGGCTGGTTGCTATGGCAACCATTATAAACACTCATAAATGACAAAAAAATAAATGAAAACAAGAGGGCTGTGTGAACAGCCCATGCTCAGCTGATCTTGACATTCATCACACTTGCAGATCTATGAACTTGGGAGAGGATCAAGGTCACCCATGTTCTGAGTAATTCTGACCATTATAAAAGAACACTTACATGTGCAACATCAAGATTCAAGTAGTTCTCAAGTTATAATGAAGAGTAAAATTCATGTATGTTGCACTGTGACCCCAGAAACGAGGTCAAAGTCATTCATGTACTGTCTGAGCATGACCTTCATACAAAAACATTAACATGTGTAGCATCACAGTACTAACTCAAAACAGATCTCAAGTTATCTAGTAAACAGTTAATTTTGTGTCAGTTGTCCTGTGAATTAGCACTAGAATGCCCATTGACTTACATAGTAATCAATAGGAAAGCTGCATTGATCGATAAGTACCTGAATGGAAAATACTTAAAAATCAGGAATCTAAAGCAGTGCCACCTAGTAAACACTTTGTTTGACCCTTCCACAAGAACATATCCATCACATTTCACTTTAATCTGAGTGACGGTTCTGAGAAGAAGTAAAAATAACAAAACCATATAAAAAATTCATAAAAAAAAAAAAAAAAATAGAAAAAATTGCTGTGCCACCTGGTGAACAAATTGGGAACTATGCGTCCCTGGGAGTGTCTATGAACGATATCAAAACAACTGGGTGAGCAGTTTCAGAGGTGAAGAGTTTTTAAGGTTTGCCCCCCAAAAAACAAAAAAATTCATAAAAATTCCAAAAATCCATAGAGCTTGACCATTTGAACAAACTTGGTAGAGATCCACCCAAGGCACATCACCACCAAGTTTGAAGTAAATCTGGCCAAAAGTATTTAAGTTATAACCATTACAAGAAATTCCCATGTTAAAACTTTTGTAAAGATTTTTGAAAAAAAAATCATAAAAAAACAAAATTCATTGGAACATGACCATGGGAACAAACCTGGTAGACACCAACCCAAGGTACATCCCCACCAAGTTTGAAGTTAATCTGGATGACGGTTTTGGAGAAGAAGTCGAAAATGTGAATTAGCATTAGAATGCTCATTGACTTCCATAATAATCAATAGGAAAGCTGCATTGACCGATAAGTACCGAATTGAAAAAAAGTCGTTAAAATTCAGGAATCTGCAGCATTCTCACATAGTGAACAACTTTGTTTGACCCTTCTACAAGGAACATATCCACCACGTTTCAGCTTAATTTGAGTAACGGTTCTGGAGAAGAAGTCCAAAATGGCTAGAATACACAAAAATTCATAAAAAAATGCAGCGCCACCTGGTCAATAAATTAAGAACAAGGAGTCCCTAGGTGCCTTTCTGTGTGATATCAGAGGGATTGAGTAAGTGCTTTCGGAGAAAAAGATTTTTTAAGATTTGTCCAAAAAAGAAAAAAAAAATTCATTAAAAATCTAAAAATCACTGGAGCATGACCACTTGAACAAACCTGGTAGACACCCACCCAAGGTACATCCCCACCAAGTTTGAAGTTAATCTGGATGACGGTTTTGGCGAAGAAGTCGAAAATGTGAATTAGCATTAGAATGCTCATTGACTTCCATAGTAATCACTAGGAAAGCTGCATTGACCGATAAGTACCCGAATGGAAAAAATCGTTAAAAATCAGGAATCTGCAGCATTCTCACATAGTGAACAACTTTGTTTGACTCTTCTACAAGGAACATATCCACCACGTTTCAGCTTAATCTGAGTAACGGTTCTGGAGAAGAAGTCGAAAATAGCTAGAACACACAAAAATTCATAAAAAAAATAGAAAAAAATTGCAGCGCCACCTGGTGAACAAATTAAGAACTAAGTGTCCCAGGGAGTGTTTCTGTGTGATATCAAAGTAATTGGGTGAGCGGTTTCAGAGAAGAAGATTTTTTAAGATTTGCCAAAAAAAGATCAAAAAAATTCATTAAAAATCCAAAAATTAATGGACCGTGACCATTTGAACAAACTTGGTAGACACCTACCCAAGGCACATCCCCACCACGTTTGAAGTGGATCTGGCTGACGGTTTCGGAGAAGAAGTCGAAAATGTAAATTGTTGACGGACGACGGACAGACGGACGGACGGACGACGGACGGAGGACCATAAGATAAGCTCAGCTGACTGACAAGTCAGCTGAGCTAAAAATTGAAAATAAAATTAAAAAAATTAAAAAGTTGCTGAATTACAGAACAAATTATCCCTTCATTTTATGTGAAACACATTTTTTCTCCAAATAAGCATGGTACATGTACTTTGACAACTGGAGATATTATAAACTTTCAGTAAACTTTGAAAAGAAAACATAGATCACATGACCTGTTTCCATAGCAACTGTTTAAATATCACTTGTAGTTGGCTAAAAATAGGAAAAATTGCATTTTCATATCTGCAGAACCTGTAAGGGATGGTTCAATATTTTCATCATTTTTTAATTATTACTTAGAGTATGCAAGGGGGGGGGGGGGGTAGGGGGTTAAATGGGTCTGTACACTTTCACAGAATATATGGAAAATGTTGGCCAAATCATTATTTTTAAAGCATTAAAGTATTTTTGGGGGAGGGAGGGGGTCATGAAATTTAGTACCCTAGGTACTATTTCAAAAATGATGATAATGTAGAACCATCCCTAAGAGACAGCTACTTTGTGTAACATAACACCTACAGTCATCATAATTATTCATAGATTATGACGTGTTGACCTAGGTGAAAAATTCTAAAAGAAAGTGACTGAAATAAAACAACACGGCAGTATCTTTCATGGAAAATATATGCTTTTTTACTTTTGTAATCTGTTGCAATGGAAACAAAGCTTGATTGAATCCAAGATCTTATATGCAAGGCCTCATACGGTTACGTACTTCCCAAATGTGGATGACATGCATGCATACAACGTACATGTACATGCAGTTATGGAGTCATTTGTTCCAGTGCAAATGCCAAAGCAGGTCTTCACTATTGGCTGCCCATCACAATCTGTGACACAGACAATATTTATCCTGTATCTGGTAACCATGCTCCATGGCCTCCCCTCCAGTGCTTGTGTTTAGAACATGACTATCATATTTACATGATGAGGTAAAAGTTACACCCAGCAGGCTACAATAGCATGTATCCTCTCATCTGTGGTAAGCAGGTAAATACAGTTGTCTGATATGCTCACACTGCCCAGGCTTGTAAATGCAACAGCTCTGTGCATTTGGATGTTTGTCTAAGTACATGTACACCAGGGCTCTACAATTTGCATGTCTGCTAGCCTGAGGCAAGTCAAATTTGAATGATGGCAAGCTGAAATCTCAAAGTACTAGCCCTTGGGACAACTAGAAGTTTGGAATTTCTAAGTATTGAATTTGTTTAGATGGGCAAGCAAATTGGAACATGGGGGTGGGGGGCCAGTAATATCCCAGAACTACTAGCCCTGAGGGCTACTGCAGATAAAAAGCATTGTAGAACCCTATACATGCATTACAGCACATGATGTACCTGGAACATGGGTACAGAGTTTACGTCAGTGGGACCTGCTCTAATGACCACTCTCATGAGAGACCACACATCTTTTGAAGACCACCCTTTCATGACCCTGGGGTCCATTTCTTCAATAAGCTTGTCAGTATTTTATGATCATTTGTAACAAGACCACTGTCTGATGCAGGGTGGTCTTAAATAGCAGGTACCATTGTAACCCCTTAATAAACTACTATTTTCCATTTGCAAGTATAACGTGATGGGTAAACAGTCAGGCACCAGCCCACAATGCTGGAAATCTTACCTATGCAATTCTATGATTTCATTATTTGAAATTACCTTTTTGTGGTAATTCAGAACAGCTTGTCAGTCTTTTGCCACTAGATGGCAGCACAATAGTGCTTTTTCTTTTATCAATAAACCGTTATTATAAAGAGCACCTTCTATGATCAAAAGAGGTAAAGTCTGACATTTCTGGTACCATGCTCTACATGTAGCATATAGGATTTCCAGCAGGCATCTAACCCACAATATATTATGTAGCAGTGAAACTGACCCAGTGTCCACTACTTGAAGTACCAGGGTTGGCTCAGCAGGTGCTAATGAGACTTTAATAAGCAGGCCTGGCAGAAAGTTTGGGCTTGTTCAGTGAAAAGGTCACATGTCTATTGTGATGGCACCACATCTGGCAATAATTTACAGACACCAGAATTTGTTTATGTTTGATACTTTTCCTGAACTTGATCAAAACATGCAGTCTTTCCCACATACTGTAGAACACAAATGGTACCTTAAAATGCCTTTTTTTTATTGTAGGTGTTGTGCAGTGTACTCCAAAATATGTTTTACTTGCAAGAATAGACAATGGAAAAGTCCTTCAGACTGAAATGACAGATTCTGAACAATAAAAATGTCCACACTGACTACTTGTCTTGGGTAAATGAAAGCACAATGATAGTGAATGCATGATTACCAGGCAGTGGTAATATGCAATGGAATTGTATGGTGTGATTACCAAATATTGGTAACATTACCAGCATTGTGGGCTGGTGCCTTGCCTGACTGGTAAAAGTTGCATGTCTCACCATGAAACCAAAACCAAAATGCTACACATGTACATGTATATGTACATTTTATTTATATGTGCACCTCTTCCAATGGCTGCAATGAGCACAATGGTGTGCTGTCACTTTTGAAGGTATATTACATGCACATGTACCTTGCCTAGGCCTCCAGCTTCACACCTGCTCTGTTAACTTGTGTGTATAGAGTACTTACCCCTGTGCAGACATTGACAGTAGCTCCTTGCTGTATCAGTTTGCGAGCCAGATCTATTCTGCCCACCCTTGCCACCACATGCAGGCCACGCAAAGAGGGCTGTACCATAAAATACAAGTAACAATTAATATTCTACTGGTGATGCATACATAAAATGAAGTGCCTTAAATTTACAAATATCATCACCAAATTGTTAAACTTTTAGTAATGAGAATTGCAACAACTTTGCCAATGTATTGACGGTTTCCACTATGTCAACAACCTCGACAAAGAGCAACAGCATGGCAAGACAAAGCAGACATGGTAAAGTATTAATATACTATTGTTGTGCTCCAGCCTAATTTACACATCCTATACATACATGTATTTAAGAGTAAAAAAAAAAGAGAGGATGGGGAGGTCCACAGTGACATGCAGCACACAGGTAACTCCAAAATACCCCCAGAGAATAGGAAAAGGAATGGAATATTTACTTCTTCACCAAAGGTAAACATGGACAAGTTGCTGAAAACAACAACTCTATTGCAAAATGAAGGCTCTTAGAAATAAGACAATTTGGACTGTGAATTAAAGAACGGAAGTTAGAGCTATCAGTTTGAACTCTGAATTCAAGTACAGTGGACCTTTTTATGAGTAGATGTCACTTGGATATTTCACAATATAATTTACCATTGTTCTATCAAGACATTATTTCTGCCTGGAAATTATTCCGAAATTTTGCTCACCCCAAACATTTGAGTGCTATTTGTAATGAGTTCTTGTGGTTCAACGCATTTATCATGGTTGGTGGGAAAGCTGTATTTTATAAACAGTGGTATGAAAAAGGAATTAAATTTATAGGTGATATACTAAGTATGCGTGGAGAATTCCTTAATATAGAAGAATTGCAAAATAAGTTCAATATACGAATAAATTTTCTTGAATATTACTCATTGATATCAGCTATACCTCGAGAATGGAAACAAAAGTTGCATTTAAAAAATATACATTTTACAGAAAATCCTTCTACTGTATTTTTTATCATTAATGGCAAGAAAAAGAATATCAAACATATCAGTTGTAAAGAATTCTATTGGTTTATTATAGAAAATGAGATACATGAAGTTCCTACATGTATTAATAAGTGGCCAGACATACTTAACGTTGAGATAGAAGAATGGAGTAAAATATTCGGTCTTGCATTTAAATGCACCATAGAAAGTAAACTTCAAGCATTCCAGTTCTCAGTTATACATAGATTTGTTGCGCATAATGCTAGACTGTACAAAATGGGACTTGCTGATTCTGAACTCTGTAATCTTTGCCACCAAAAAGACACAATTTTACATAGATTTTGGGACTGTCAATGTATTAATGCATTTTGGATGCATTTTCAAAACTGGTTCAATAGTTGTAATTCTCAAGTGTTAACATTATCTGCAAACAACATTATTTTAGGGTATTATGAGATGCCGAACAAATATGCTTTGAATAATTGTTTATTACAAGCCAAGTATTGCATTCACAAAGAATTGTGCAAGAAGCAGAATATCTCTTTCATTGAATTTTTAAAGTACCTGAAATATAAAATAACTATTGAACAGCATATATTGAATTCTAATGGGAAGCAACATATTTTTGAGAAGAGATGGCTAAATATTGTGGAAAGTCTGTAACTATGTATTATAAAGTATTTTACTTTGACACAAACGACTCTTAATGTATGCACAGTACAGTACTTTGTATATGTTCACAATGTATGATATGTATGGAAACGTTCAATAAAAAAAATGGAAAAAAAAAAAAAAAAAGTACAGTGGACCTTGACCACAAGGACATCCCGCATGTATGGTCCCAGTTCACAACAGTTGTTGTTTGGGGGTGGTTATTATTCCAAAAATTTACAACTTCAAAAGACGAGAACAAAAGTGTGAATGCACAAGAAAGAACTGATACATGTGAATCCTGTCATAAAAAACTGTTGACATATGACGTGTAATGTGTATTTTCAATGAACTACAGAAACGGGACAAATACCTCAAATGCAGACTAGGTACAGTGTACCATGTACATGTACAACCCTTGTGTCAGAGAAAGTACAGATAAACTCTGTTCTTAATACTTATTTGGCTTCTAATCATTTGCAGAAAGAATGGACTACAACAGTTACCAGCATTTGGTGATGGAAGAATGTAAATCAGTGTCTCACCTCTGTTCCATAGTTAATGACATCACTGTCCAACTCCTTGGCAACTATGTCAAACAACTGGTCTGCTGCCTCAGTCTGGCAGAAATAAAGGATGGATGGAAAATGAACATCTGGAGTAAAAGTGATGTGCAAAGAAAATCCCCAGTGTTTACACCTGTATTCTGAATTTCAAAATAAATCATGAATATTATTAAAAATAATAATAAAATAAAAGGCAATTGAGATTGCTGGATCTATGCCCCCTCACCTCACTTATAACCTTGCTAATCACAGGTCTCATTTTGGAATGAGTGTAGTCAATAAAAAAAGGCTATCACCGTAACCCAGATACTTGATCTAGTGACCTACTTTTATGCATGACACACTCGTGTCCAGATACACAGGTGTGTCAAGTTTCATGATTCTAAGTCAAAAGACAACAGAATTACAGCCCAAGCATGAAGTGTAATGTAGTTTTACATGAATGTATTATCACTGTGACCCAGATAGACCTACTTCACGTAGTGACCTACCTTTTTCATAACACACCTTTAGGTCAAGATATATGTGTGTGTGAAGTTTCATAAATCTGAGTGAAATGGTACGGGAGTTATATCTCCAACATGATTTAACAAGAATGTGTCAGTGTGATCCAGATATTTGACCTGGTGACCCACTTTTGGTACACAACATAAGTCTTATGCCCAGATGCACCTGTGTTTAAAGTTTAATTAAACTAAGCAGAAGGACAAGTAAATTATAACCTGGACATTAATTACGGAGACCAGATACTTGACCCAATGACTTACTTTTGTTTCATGACACACTGTTGAGTCATGATGTATACTTGCATCAGGTTTCATGAAACTAAGTTACATAGTGAAGGAATAAAAGCCCAGACACAATTTAACAAGGATAGGCCACTGTGACCTAGATACTTAATGTAGTGACCTACTTTTGGTACATGACACACCCTAATATGTAGATGCATCTGTGTGTAAAGCTTCATAAATGTAAGTTACATAGTAAAAGAATTAAAGCCTCAACATGATTTAACAAAAATATGTCACTGTGTCCCAGATACTTGAGCTAGTGACCTACTTTTGGTACATGACACACCCTTATGATCAGTTGCATCTGTATCTAAAGCTTCATTAATGTGAGTTGAAGGACAAGTGAATAATAGCCCGGACACGAATAGAGAAAGCCATGATACTTGATCTAGTGACTTACTTTTGATTCATGGCACAGCTTTAGGTCAAGATATATGTGTATGTCAAGTGTCATGACACTGAGTTCAATAGTAAAGGAATTATTATAACTCTGACATTATTTCACAACAGTATGTCGCTGTGACCCAGATACTTGACCTAGAGACCTACTTTTGGTTCATAACACACTCTTGTGTCTATATGCACCTGTGTGCAAAGTTTCATAAATCTAACTTGAAGGACTATAGAATTACAACCCAGACATGGAGTGCAATACACTTTACATGATTGTATCACTATGACCCAGATACTTGACCTAGTGACCCATTTTTGTTTGATGACACACCTTTAGGCCAACATATATGTGTGTGTGTGAAGTTTCATGAAACTAAGTTAAATAGTGAAAGAATTATAGCCTGGAGACAATGTTATAACGATATATGTTACTGTCACCCAGAAACTTGATGTAGCGACCTACTTTTGGCACACGACATACCCTAATATAGATGCATCTGTGTGTAAAGTTTCATTGACCTAGGTTACATTATACAGGAGTCATAGCCTTGACACAATTTTGCAAGAATATGTCACCGTGACCCAGATATTTGAGCTAGTAACCTACTTTGGTACATGACACACCCTTATGTCCAGATGCGCCTATGTGTGAAGTTTCATTATCTACATTGAAGGACAAAAGAATAATTATAGCCCAGACACAAACAGCGGATGAATGTGCACGCACTGACACAGGTACACACGGAAAATGTAATTACTTTATACTATATGCCATCCCCCCCCCCCGTTGTAGGAGGTGGGACATAAACAGAAGATAAAACAAAGAAAAAAAATGTGAACCCTGCGTAGCATATATAAGTGGGTGAGCAACCTCTACTTTGCTAATACAGTTTACAAAAATTATGTAACATGGTAATAAGAAAATCAGCCAGAGTCAATGAGGACATTATCAGGATATTTGAAGATCCAAACTCTTCACTTTCATTGGCTCATTCTGCTGTTTGCATTGACATCTTCTGCATGACTGTAAGTTGGTCATCATAATAAATGAGCTAACTTATTATAATAGAAGGACACACCTGAACTTTGTGATAAAAAAGGACAGATAACACATAATCTGAGAATTTTGTTCAGACTTTCACCAAAGTTTTACATGTTGAACTTCTTTGCATTGCATCTGAATCAAACAAATTCACAAGCGAAGAACCAATTTACATCAATATTTATACACAAACACATATACAATTAGATTAATTTGCTTCAAACTAACGATACGAGGTTTTCAATGGCTGAATCTTCTATTACATAAAACACTGTATTAATATTGTTGCCATGAGCTTTGTCAGGGCTCACCAGCTCCCTTTACAGAGCTAGACCTCACAGTAAGTTGTGTCGATATTTTGCCCTTTATTCTAAATCACTTGTCCATTCATTCAAATCCTGTTACTACATGTAAAAGCAAATGATCGGTTGCCCCCAGAGAAAGTGCTTTTAAAATTTTGTTCGACGTCCTTGGAATTTCAATTTTTTCAGGATAGCAGACACATGAATTTGTGAGCCCTGTTTTATTAATGTAAACATTTTAAACATATTTCTATTTTTACTTTTCTACATTGTTCATTCTATATTACTAGTTTACTTTAAATATATGGCTGGACCACACTACATTGTCACATGTCAGTTCCAGTACAAGAAAGCTTGTCTCTAGGCAACGCCTGTATAGCCAAGGTCTGTTACCCTTTCAACTTGGTAAAGTATATTTAATGTGCTTGCATTTGATAAAAGGAAAGTAAAGTTTACCTGAGTGAGACTTCCTCCTGTAGCCATCCTGACTGTCAATGCTGCAAATATCAAGTTATACATTATCTAAACATGTTAAAGCATTAAAAAATCCACATGAACAGCTTAAACTGTTGTCTTACTGAAAAAAAAACCACACAAACTTGATATACACATTATAATGGAGATTTAGATTGATTTAGTTAGCACTAGTTACAGAATAGGTACATGTACATATACAGTGCAAATACATGTAAGCAAATTACATGTACACTGTACATGTTGATGAGAAGACTGGAACTCACTTCCCCATACTGGTGAAAATGATAATTAAGGACAGTTGCATCTCCTTAATTAGATATCATGGTCCAATACTCTAATTACAATAACTTGAATGAGCATGAATGCATAAAGACACATGCTGATTGGCAGATTCAGCCATGAACTACCAAGGTCAACTGCAAAATACAAAACATGGGCGCATAGGAGTTGTTGACTGACCTTAATGCCTTGGTTGAATTTAAATTACAATCTTCTACAATAACCAGTATAAAATGGAAAACATGAATAGTGCTACAACATAGACAAGATTGAATGCACAGCAGTTACATGTATTAGGTAAAGAGCTATAAATTGAATATGACATCATCA
>OZ026612.1:79657706-80002706 GCA_964020975.1 Hermodice carunculata
TGCAGGTTGAAAATTTGGTACTTTTTGTCTCGGTGTAACAAGGAGTCTGTCATGAGGCTGTACCTGGGGATGATCATGTTATTGAAAGGTCTGACTGAAACATGCAACCTTTGGCTTTTATGAGACAGAGATGGTGCCCATCTTAAAACAACACTGTCTATGCCTCAGAAATGGGGCTAGTTCTAGTCCCAATCTTGGAACAGTCACTTTCAGAAGTACATGTATGGTTTGTTATACGGATACTGTTAATAACAGTACCGGTATAACAGTGTTATACCCAGATGGTCACGAGATGTACATGTATGTTCAAACTTTATTTCACGCACATTCTAATTGACTGTGAAAAAAGTGTGCCTGGTGACAGGCACCGTGGCGAGCCCCTTGGAATTACTGTTCGCTATCAGAGTTACGCCTGTGGGCGTGTGACTGTGCTGTGCCCATCCGTCACTGTGAGCTTGTGGTTGAGACAATACACAGGAGCCGGGCCAAACAAATAAATTTTCAGTCTCCCTGTGACTGTGAGACAATGACAATGTCATTGTGACGGTCAGCCTGCAGCTGGTGACCTATTACTCACCATTGTACCACATATATACTCACCAAAAGAAGTTTTTCTGGTGCGTTTTTTGGTGAAAAATAACACATGCGCCTTCACATCATTCTTTTCACGGACACTTGCTGAAATTAATCGTTAATTTCCATCGTGTTGACATTTTGATGCCCGGAACCACGAGAATTAGAAATGCAGAAATAGGTAAAACACTCAGACGCTTGATCGGTTTTAACACGTCACATGAAAACTGAGATTGAGAACGGGTGAATATCATCAGATCATGGGGAGACAGAGTTCTCTGAAGGATTTTAATTCACCCGTGGGTTTATAAGTCTGCAGAATAACAGCAATGTGATACGTATGATTTTTCTGATTCCGATTACACTGAATTGGTTCGCATCAAACAGGCAACGATGGTGTGTGTTTGTGTAACTAAACTAATTGCGAATGACTGTAAGGGCCTCACATACATTGATTTTGAAGGATATAAGGGGTCATATAAGCCAGACGATTCATTTGACAGCTCCAGGGATGTGGAATCCCGGCTCAGTTTGGATGCAATAAGCATAAAACTAATCGTGTCGCTAGCGCGGATTCCTATCCACCATCAGGACGTCAACCTGTATTCGAAGACAAAAGGATAGGTAAAATTATCGATTTCTTAATCATTTTCTTGCCATGGAGCTGACTATTCAACTACACTGGGATATTGCTGGTACCATGGTCTGAGACTGAATCATGAATGATGCCATCATTGATGGTAGTACCCTCTCACTGAAACCCTGGGCCTGCCAAGTGTTGGGACACTGTGACTGGAGTGGATGTTATGAATTAGTGCAATTACTATGTTTTAAGTGTTTGATAAATTTGTCATTTTGCTTTTGTTTTTCTCATTTTATGTTAAATGTGTTCTGTTTTTTGCAGTGCTTTGTGTAAATTGTAATGAACAATGCATGCTTTCCACCTTTGTTGATATGATGTATTGATGTGTGCAGCCTCTCAACTGGCAGAAAAGTAATTGTCATATATTTACAAAGGCTTACCGACTCAGAACAATAAAATTGCTACAGACTTACAAAGAAACAAGTGTTTTAGCCTCATTCTGACATTTCACGATGAAAGAATATAAAAACAATTTAATTTGAAAGCAATTATTTATTTTTGTTGGCTCTGCTGTATTTTATACATGAATGAATATGAGTTTTATTTTTTATTTATGTATTTTCTTTATTCATATTAGGCACACATACACTAGTATAGTGTGTGTATATTTCTGTTGTATATACCCAGTTGTATAAATATGTACAATGTACATGCAGTAGGTCAGTAAGCTGGTAGGTTAAGTGGGAGCTGTCATAATTGCAGGTATATACTATAAATGTGTTTGCTTGTGTTAAGACTACTGTTTTTATTGAGCATTGTAATAGACAAGATTCAACTCCAAGAATTGAAGATTTTTGATATGGAAAGAATAAACAAAAGAAAGGGATATATATATATATATAACGGCAGTGTGTGTGCCTCAGGATACCACATGGAGGTATCCTAAAGTTTCCACATTAAAGGTGAAATTTTCTCTGTCTCTCAAACAAGACACGATTTATGGGCAACATTTTTAAAGTTTGTTGGTTAAAATTTCCTAAAGGAACATTTATGTACATTGTGGGGGGGGGGGGGGGGAGGTCTGGAAATGTGTTCAAATGAAGAGTACATATAGGTTTGGTAGCACATGTTCCACAAAACAATCTGAGTGGATAAATCTATGCAAGGTTAGATTACATGTACTTTTATGACCGAGACTTTATGATTCATGATGGTTCCCTGCAGTCACACACAAGCATAAAATACCCATCCGAAAAAGATATGCCCAGGTCAAGGGTCTTCTTCCATAAACCCCCAATTGGGAATCTGTCTCCCCACTTTCTGAAATGACTGGGTCTACTATCCTGGAATACATAGAACTAAGTATGCTCAACAGCCAAGCCAGTTTTAAACAGAATAAAATATAATGTTCCTTGCTCGCTAGTGGCTACACTGTCATAAAAAAGATAATTATGTCAACATGCATTTCGTACTTCCCAAGATGCAGAAAAGTCTCCTGGCATTTTGCTATCCATGTACATGTATATACCTGTGTGTGAAATGAATGTACAACAGAAAACAATCTTCAGCCCTACTTACTTTTTTGTCAGGAGATCAACGTAGAGGGTGGTTACATTTGTTGTCATCTGTCAAGCTTGGTACAAGCCATCTGTTCATATTCCATTTCATTTTGTCCTGCTTGATAAGCATGATAATAGAAGGAAGTTCATGATTGCGAACTGTAGTGCTTTAGCTATGGGAGATAGTAGGCTAGTGCAGCCACGTCATTATGCATGGTGAGAAAGGGTTGAAATCGTGCTCTAGGATCCCTTTTGCTATTCCTTTCATTAACCTTTGCCCTGTTAAACCAGCCAAAACTGGCTGGTGGTCAAATTTCATCTGCTTCAGTGTTTTAAACTAATTTCAACATTAATGAAAAACAACTTGACTGAGAATTGCAGATAAGACCTATCAAGATCACATGGCCCAGGTCAACAGTTTTTCTTGGCACTAAGTTCCCAACTCATGCCAAGGAAAGCTGTGGACTTGATCTTAATTCAAGGGGGAGAGGGTTAAGTCATGTATTGTATCATTGTGTTGTGTGGACATGAGAGCAGTGATGATGGCTATATTAATGAACATTTAGACATTTTTGGGGGTTTTTGTTTGTCAACTGTTTATACATGTATTTTTACTTTTGACTCAGTTCTTCTCAGATCATTAAAATTAACATTTGGTGTGGTTGTTCTGAGGCTATACCTCAATTTTTTGTTTTTTAAATACAGTTTTCAGACAGAAAAAAATCTTAATTTTTGTGCTTGTATCAGGATTGTTCATCATTTTGACAGAAGTACAGACAAGCCTTTATAATGGTAATAGACTACATGTAATTACACTATACAGTACAGACATATAAATCCTTTTATTTTTCATATCATGGTTTTCAAGTCCCCAAAATATCAGCAAAGTAAGTGTTAAAATTTTTGCTAATGGTAAAGAAGGTAACTGGCAAAGGTGTCAAAAGAACACAGTATCTTTTCTTTGTTTGTTTTGAATGTCTGATCGTTTTCATTGAAATGATAAGCAACACCTGAATGCCATGTGGAGCTTATATGTATACATGTACATGCAGTTCTCATCTGGTTCAGTTGACCCTGTAGCTATATGTACATGCACATGGCATGAAATGCAAACTTGGGTCGAAATTTCAGGGTTTTCCCCAGTTTTGGAGAGCAGAAAGGTGGTGAAGCTGATGGCAACCTAGAATTTCTTGTTCCAGGACAGATAAATATTGACCAAATGTTAGGTAAATATTACTAAAATAACTTACTTTTTAATGAAAAAGGAGAAAGGTGGGGAAGAAAAGATGCAGGGTGGGCCACCTTTGACCTTATGATGTGGGGTAAATAGTGGATTTACATGTAGCTTTGATCAACCTGATCAGGACAGGGCTTCTGACTTCCCTGGGAAATGCCTGTTGATCACAGTGTACTGGTAATAATCAACCTGAAAGGAAATAAGTTCATTTCCATTACTCAGCTGATATTTTTTGCTAAAAGCCTTTGCAAGTTAATTTTTTAAGAGACAAGATACTCATAAAGGAAAATTGCATGTGCACCACACAGATTTTGTTGAACTACATGTATTCAAGACAGCATAACCAGCATGAATGTTGCAGGGGCTCTACAGCGCTTATAAGCTTATTTCAGTATGGTATGCACTTCTGTCACTAGAGGGCAGCAGTGCATGAGATGGGAATATTCCTTTGACACCAGCCTCTCAACATTAGCCATGCCAGGGTTCATATATCCAAAGGAGGAAAATCCATCCCCATCTAAGATATTAAAAGGAGAAATGCAAGATGCAGGCACGTTATTGTGTACATGTATCAGTGAAGTATCGAACCCAGCCCCTCTCACACCCTGCAACAAGGAGAGCCAAAACACTGAGAAAGGACCACCCTCAGCGTTTTTGGCCGAGAAATGTCGAGGAAATTTGTACAAAAATCATTTTCTCGGTATCTCTTGGCAATTTTGCCGAGAAACGCCGAGGCCTACTGCAATGCCACTCTCCCCTCTGTGTTTCTTGGCAAAAATGCGGAGAAACGCCATGAGACCTTTCTCTCTTTTTCTTACCTTGGTGGTGTTTTTTTTTTTTTTTTTTTGCAAAAATGCTGCTCAAGAAAGACTGAGGTACCTTTCACCCTACTCCTTAGCTTGGCATTTCTCGGTATTTTCGCTGAGAAATGCTGGTGCAATGGCTATAGAGTGAAAAGCATCTGGGCGTTCCTCTGCATTTTTGCTGAGAAATGCCTTGGTATGGATTGTAGACTTGAATTCCTTGGCATTTTCCTACATTCTAAAAGATATACCGGTACATGAGAAGTAATGGTAGGCATTTATTAGGGTAATGCAAAACAAGACAGACACCATTTATTCATTGTAGAACATACTGATTGTACTTCACTATTTATGAGGATCACTGATACCTGTTAGTAAGTGACATTTTAACCAAGTCAAGGAATATGATCGATGCAAACCCTTCGTTCAAATTCATACAGGAACATTTCATACACCCCAGTATTAATATCTAAATGAGGCAAAACAAAAAAAATAGTGTGTTGTACAAATTTCCTCGGCATTTCTCGGCCAAAAGCGCCGAGGGTGGCCTTTTATGGGCGTTTTGGCTCTCCTACATGTACATGTAGTGTGAGCCACCATTTTGCCATTATGCTAGAAGTCTGGGCTATTAGGGTTATGGCAAAACGCTGACTGGGGGTGCGAGAGGTCCCAGGTTCAATACCTGGCTGAAGTACAAAATTGGTGTCAGAGTGAACACGAATGCACACCAACAAGGTGGGATGGCTATGGGTGGTTCGCCCTTGGGTTCGGCCGGTTGGGAGTTGCAGTGACTCGGACAACGGCTAATAGGGTTGTGCCCTTTTTGGCTGGAGGTCAGGGAGGCAGCCTGTAGGGTCAGTTCAGTGCTATCCCTGGGCATTCCTTGCTCCTTAATTGGGAGAAAGGGGAAGGAATGTGTAGTGACAGCCAAGCAGTGTTGAGCCCTCACACTCAATGTCTGGACTTTTAGCATAATGGCAAAATGCTGGCTGGGGATGCGAGAGGTTCTGGGTTTGATACCCAGCTGCAGCTGAACCACAACATGTATTTGTTCAGATGTATGAAATATGAGATGTCTGAGCCTGTATGCACTATTCTACATGTAGGACTGTACTATCATGTCTTTCTTGCAGGTTACTGCAGCCTGTGGTGGCACAGTGTATAGAGTGTGTTGAATCCATACTGCAATATGGTGGTATGATGAGGCAGGGCTGCCAAGCCAGGAACCAGCACCTGGTGGACAAGTGAACAGCTGTAGACCTAGGCCTAGTGGCACCAGTCTGTACTCAGTATGGCAACCACCCAGGTTAGTATTGGCATGTTTTGACGTCCGTATCACCAATATCCTGTGAGTATCCTGCATCATATACAGTACCGATTTCGCATATCGGTCCCTTTTTGCTAGCTAACCATTTTTGCATTGCGCACCACATTTGAGCGTACTTAGTTGCGAGCTTTTTTGTCTGGATGTGCCATCGCAAATAGCATGCCAATTTCTTGTGCTCACATTTCTGGCACGCCAAATAGGCGCGTGAGTTGCGTTTCATCTACGCGAATTGCGTGAACAGGTATTTCGCCTCGACTGGGCATAGCGTGCCAGCAGCAGGCCTCGCTTGCTATCTTTGCTTCCCCTTTGCTTCAGGTCTCATTTCTCTTCACGTGACCTTCGCAACAAAGGCAGATTTTTACCTCAGCTGACTTGTCAGTCAGCTGAGGTTTTTTTGAGGGTCCGTCGTCCGTCCGTCATCCACAATTCACATTTTCGACTTCTTCTCAAAAACCGTCAGCCAGATTCACTTTAAACTTGGTGGAGATGTGCCTTGGGTAGGTCTCTACCAAGTTTGTTCAATTGGTCACGGTCCAGTGATTTTTGGATTTTTAATGAATTTTTTTGTTCTTTTTTGGGAAAATCTTAAAAAATCTTCTTCTCCGAAACCGCTTACCCAATTGCTTTGATATCACACATGAAGACTCCCTGGGACTCCTAGTTCTTAATTTGTTCACCAGGTGGCGCTGCAATTTTTTCCTAATTCTTTATGAATTTTTGTGTGTTATAGCTACTTTCGACTTCTTCTCCAGAACCATCACTCAGATTAAGCTGAAACGTGGTGGATATGTTCCTTGTAGAAGATCAAACAAAGTTGTTCACTATGTGGGAATGCTGCGGATTCCTGATTTTTAACGATTTTTTCAATTCTGGTACTTGTCGGTCAATGCAGCTTTCCTATTGATTACTATGGAAGTCAATGGGCATTCTAATGCTAATTCACATTTTCGACTTCTTCTCCAAAGCCGTCATGCAGATTGACTTCAAACTTGGTGGGGATACACCTTGAGTGGATCTCTACCAAGTTGTTCAAATGGTCACGCTCCATTGATTTTTATATTTTTTTTGAATGCAACTTTACTATTGATTACCATGTAAGTCAATGGGCATTCTAATGCTAATTTACATTTTCAGCTTCTTCTCCAAAACCATCATCCAGATTTGCTTCAAACTTGGTGGCAGTGTACCTTGGGTGGGTGTCTACCAGGTTTGTTCCAATGGTCATGTTCCAATGAATTTGGATTTTTTTATGATTTTTTTTCAAAAATCTCTACAAAAGTTTTTTAATAGGAAAGTTTAACATGGGAATTTCTTGTAATGGTCATAACTTTAATAATATTGACCAGATTTACTTCAAACTTGGTGGGGATGTGCCTTGGGTGGATCTCTATCAAGTGTGTTCAAATGGTCATGCTCTATTGATTTTTGGATTTTTTATGAATTTGTTTGTTCTTTTTTGGGGCAAACCGTCAAAATTCTTCTCCTCTGAAACCGCTCACCCAATTGCTTTGATATCGTTCATAGACACTCCCGGGGACACCTAATTCCCAATTTGTTCACCAGGTGGCACTGCAATTTTTTTTGTGAATTTTTTTTGTGGTTTTGCTATTTTTCACTTGTTTTCAGAACTGTCCCTCAGATTAAGCTGAAATGTGATGGATATGTTGTTGTGGAAGGGTCAAACAGTTGTTTAGTAGGTGGCACTGCTTTGGATTCCTGATTTTTGAGGATTTTCAATTACGGTACTTACCAGTCAGTGGAGCTTTCCTATTGATTACTATGTAAGTCAATGGGCATTCTAATGCTAATTCACAGGACAGCTGACACGAAATTTACTGTTTATTTGATAACTTGAGATCTGTTTTGAGTTAGCTACACATGTTAATTATTCTGTATGAAGGTCATGCTGAGACAGTACATGAATGACCTTGACCTTGTTTGTGGGGTCACAGTGCAACATACATTTACTCTTCATTATAACTTGAGAACTACTTGAACTTTGATGTTGTACATGTAAGTGTTCTTCTATAAAGGTCAGACTTACTCAGAACATGGTGTCCTTGATCCTTTCCCAAGTTCATAGAGCTGCAAGTGTGATGAATGTCAAGATCAGCTGAGGCACGGGCTGTTCACACAGCCCTCTTGTTTGTTTTTTGCACAATATGCGATGTGCTGGGGTAAAAGTGCCGTAACTTTTTTATTTCTGCATTTCATGCAAACTGATCAACATGACTTTTGTTGAGTAAGACCTTCTCTACATTTCTATGTGGTTTCGTTGTCAATTTAAACAAAAACTCGTGTCCTACACCCTAACAAAATGAATATAGGCCTATCGATCTCAATCACGAATTGATTAAAACGGCCAAGCCTGTGTCACAGTCACTGTGTGAATACAATTGCATGGGTACCGGGTCCCCGCATTTTCCTTGGTTAGCGTCACGGACGATGGTTCCTCTTTAATTTTTCTTAAGATTGGTCGTGTGTCAATGTTGTCATTAAATTACAGTGGTAGAGTTTGTTGCTGCAGTAAATAGTTGATAAACGCGCTTTATCGCAGTCATTGATAAACTGTCAACATGATCATCACTTGCGGCAGCGGTATTTTCACCCGAACCATGTTACCTGCGGCTGGCATATTTTTACTCTCTTGTACCTGGAAACAGAGTGTAAAAAACAATTTCATTAATATTGTGCCAACCAACCAATACAAAATAAGCATTCAGGGCAAGATGATGCCAATTAAATTTGTTAGAAGCAAAGACTTTTATTGGGAGCTTCAAAACAGAAGTAATGCAGTCCCGACAGCAATTCAGAAATGGAACAATAAATATGCGATATCAGAAATAGAGTGGGAAGAAATATTTAAACTCCCATATAAGTGCTGTATGGAAACAAAATTACAAACCTTTCAATTCAAAATTGTTCACACAATAATAACAACAAATAAGAGACTTTGTCTCATGGGTATAAAAGAATCTGACAAGTGTCACAGATGTGTGGACAACATCGACACTATAGAACATAGGTTCTATGAATGTAATAGCTCACAACGATTCTGGGCTTCTTTTCAAGATTGGTGGTCTAGTATTTATAACAATGATGTGCACTTGAGTGAAAAAGATGTGATATTTGGATATACAGATAGACCCTTTCCATATATTTTAAACTTCTGTATTTTAGTAGCAAAAAATTTTATACATGTTCAGTTACATAGAGAACAATATAATTTAAATTTTACAGCCTTCTTAAAAGTATTAAGAAGAAAAACACAAGTTATTAGAGTTATAATGTCAAACAATGACAAAATGCATGTCTACGACAGAAACTGGTCTAGCATTGCAAACAGCCTGGAAAATGTATAAGTTTATACTTGAGTATTGGGATGCATGACAAAGTAATAGACAACCTTATATTGTATAATTGATGAATAAAGAATATTAAAAAAAAAAAAAAAAAATATTTTACTCTCTTTCCATGAAAAAAAAAATGGAGCGTCTGCTCTATTGTACGCAAAGACTGGTAGTATGTCATCATTCTGACCAATTAACAGAGTTATATTTTGTTTTTTGCTTTAATAGATTGTCCGTAATTGCCACTTGTGTTCACACAAATGTCGCCCATCTTTCACAAGCAAGAGTTCACAACACGAGGTACCGAGTACTCCCGAACGTATCATTGGTTGAAAAACGGCACATTTGATTGGACGGCGAACACCATGTGATCGATTCCGGCCCCCTGACTGACCTAGAATATTCCAGAGAATCGTCTTCGGTAGTTTCCAACTAAAATGACGTTTGAAATAGAAGCAGTTTTGGCGGGGTTTCCCCTAAAATACTTTTGTTTCAGCCAATGGGAGAGCTTTCTTAAAATAGACTAGGTTCTCCGCATTCTACCGATATGCAGACCATGGCGAAAAAAGATCGAGACGATGAAATCACCCTATTTTTGCGTGGCAGTTTTGCAAAATTACATCATTCATATTGTCGCAAACAACGGCCCGATCATTGATTTAAATCATCGCAGAAGGAAAATATTCATTTTTAACGCAAAATCGAAATAGCCATCGACAAGAACTGACATTTCTCTACAATAAAACGTGCGTGCTTGCATGTAAATAAACAACACCAGGAATTTGAGACAGCCTTTAATCAGCCACTTCAAAAGTTTGAGAGACACGCTGTTCTAGTAGGCTAGTTCTAGTACACTGGAAACTGGCGTGCTAGGAGTTTAAGGTTGGTCCAACAAGAAAATAAACTAACTTGAAGAACAGCTCCTCACAAGAACATCTCTCCTCTCAATGTCTCATGACATAGGATCCATGCATCAAGATCACAAACATGGGCGCATATTCATTTAGATAATGGTGGATATTCTTAGCGCAAAAATCTCGTTTGTTCTCACGGTGGTACCCTTCGCGGAAAGTGCTGTCAGTGCAGTCCAAAACGCGAGCGTGCGAAGCCAGAAACAATTCGCACGTGTTAATGGTCGAAACCGAAAACATTTCAAGCGTGCTACATGCGAAGTAAGCGTGCTCATTTTTCTAGCACGACGAACTAGATTATGACTGAATGGTGTATGAATTCATTTCAACAATGAAGAAATTGATGATGTGCAGTTATGGGACACTTCATGAAAGCAATAAAGTCAGCAGAGACATATTCAGTTTTTAAAAGTCACAAAACTTAAGTTCTCATGAAGACTTCTCGGTTGTTGTTCATGTGTGTTGAGGAGTCTTTGAACAGAACCAAAAATATAGACATACACACATACATGTACATTATATATCACACAAACACACAATCATACAGGTGTGTGTTTATATGTATACAAACATATATATATATATATATATATATGTGTGTGTGTGTATATATATATATACATTTACATACATATGTTAAACACAGTGGTACAATATTGTCATGGTAGTGGACAGGCAGTATAAATGTAGCTGTGACAGCAGCATAAAAACTGCACTAAGGCAAGCTGTACTGACGCAGGAAATTATATCGAAGACTAGGAAAGAAGGTTTGCTTCACAGCATATCTATCTGGGTGCCTTCAAAATGAGAAGAGTTTGAAATGCTACACTTTGCCATTGTTCAACATAATCTAAATTTTGTGTATTAGCCTAATTTTTATAAAGTAAAATGCTACAACTTTGGCTCTTGGTTCATTGGATGTGGCCATGTCACAAACTAATAAAATGAAGTGTGAATGAAGCTACTATCTATAACAGTTTTGAAGCTATTCAATATTTTAATCATGTGTATTTGCCTAATTTGCATAAATTGAAAGCCTACAACTTTGGTTTATGGTTTATTGGATGGGGCTTTGCCAGAAACCCATAAATTGAAGTAGGAATGGCACCTCTATCTATACTAGTTTTGAAGCGATTCAAGATTAACACTTTGCATATTTACCTAATTTGCATAAATTAAAATCCTACAACTTTGGTTCATGGTTCATGGTTCATTGGGTGCGGCTTTGCCACAAACCTATAAATTGGAAGTTGGAATACCATGTCTATGCATAATAGTTTTGGAGATATTCAACTGTGAAACTTTTCAAAGCCCCTTATTAAGCACAATTGAAATTCTACACAACTTAAACTGTCCATTATATGGGCATGTGTCACAAACCTATATGTGCACATTGACATTATCAGAAGAAAAGAGAAAGAAAGAAAATCCCAGTGTTTACTAATACAGTATCTGCAATATTTTGGAAGATATGGAGCTTTTAAAATTTTAATTGCCCCTAAATTTGCATACTTTTAAACATCATGACTATTCCAAATGAGATGTATAATTTCACTGGTTAGGTCAGTCACCTTAGCAAGTTTGGTGGTTTTCAGAAAAATCGTGCTTGGGAAAGGAAGGAAGGAAAGAAAGCAAGAAGGAAGGAAGGAAGGAAGGAAATTCCAGTGTTTACTAATAAAGAGAGAGAGAGAGAGAGAGAGAGAGAGAGAGAGAGAGAGAGAGAGAGAGAGAGAGAGAGAGAGAGAGAGAGAGAGAGAGAGAGAGAGAGAGAGAGAGAGAGAGAGAGAGAGAGAGAGAGAGAGAGAGAGAGAGAGAGAGAGAGAGAGAGAGAGAGAGAGAGAGAGAGAGAGAGAGAGAGAGAGAGAGAGAGAGAGAGAATTCCAGTGTTTACTAAACCTCTCTAAAGTGGGAACACTTGGGACCAGAGAAAAGTGCCCACTCCTGAGAGGGTCAGCCTGTCTGTGCAGTATGAATGAGTATGTGTGCATGTACATGTACATTATTCATACACGCACGCACCCACGCACGCACACACACACACAGTGTATACATGCAATACAAACTGTCATTTTTTTTTTATTACATAAACAAATTTTAACAGAAGCTGTCAAGAAACTACATAAACATGTACCTGTGTACCAAGACAAAACTATACTGTCTCAGTATTGGCTATGAAGAACAGGCTTCATCTCACTGGTTACAAGAAAACAAAGACATGAAAGTCTCCACTGAGATGACACAATTCTACCCTCCTTGGTCTGGCCAACTCAGCTCTGTATTTAGTCTATTTTTAACAGAGGGTACACTCAGGCTTGTTCTGCTTAGAAGTCTGGAGCCTGTGTTCCCGTGGGACTGATAAGCTCAGCAGACTGACATTGCATCAGGCAAAAACAAGCGAGCTGGGACACCAGTTTCCATCATGGTGCATTGACAGGTCTGTTCTGCACTAGTGGAAACAAAAGCCTGTCTGGTAAATATGGCAGCAAGGAGTCTATCTGTTCCTGCATGAACAGAAAGAGATACTCTGTATTTATGAGAGCCTCATTATACAGTTGTTGGGAGTCCCCCCCCCCCCCTCGGAATTTGCTACAAGACCCAAACCTTCCAAAGTGACACTTATCATGCATGGATAGAAAAAGCTGTGAGACAGGTTCAGGCTAATTAATTATGACAAGAAAGAAAACTACTTTCTGTTTGGGGGAAAAAAGCAGACCTACAGTTGGCACTGATTACAGTAGTCAGTCATATCTGGCTGATTATAACATGCACAGGTACCTAAAGGTATGCACATAGCAAGCAGCTCTACCTACCAACTATTCAAGACAGTGTGCTTAGTATTTTTCATATTATTCATACATCCTATTTAAAACCACCTAGCTTGACAGACTGCAATTTGGTCATCCCTAAGGGTTGTCTTTCAAAACAGATCTATTTACCATTAGCTAGCAGATGGGTGATTCATCAGTTGTCCAACTGTCCATCAATGATTCACATTTTCAACTTTTTCTCCAGAACTTTTTGCTACATCCTATACACCTACAACTTTGTGGACATGTACAGTATGAAAGGTAGCAGGTCAAATCATACCAAAGTAAGGTCATCTGAAGTCAACTTGTTCCCAACCAACTTGCAATTCACTAAAATCATTCATGAATACAGAATTACCTTGCTCTTCAATGTTAGAAATCACTGGAACTAAGTACTTTTGCATTGGTGTATTTGTTCCTGGGTCAAATTATTCCCAAACTGTCTTGTTCCAATGCTGTCATCTGGTATTAAACCATCTCCTCTCATTGTCATGTCGTCAATTTATGTCAATTAATTCTACAAGGGCTGGCTGAAAAGTTCTTGTTCCGAGCATTGTACCAGTAACTCTTCTGGCTGCAGTCAGCTGTACTCTGAATAGTTTTAAGGTGTGAAATATCAGAATATAAGTACATTAATCTCCTAGGAGCCAAGTGTATGAAGTATAGACTTGGTTCCATATCGTTTAAAATCAGTTTCAATGCAATAGGTCTTAAAGAAAAACTATATGGAATCGAAACTTGACAGGAATACATGTACATCTTGGTGAGACGTGGATTGGTATTTTATCTGGATCACCTTGACCCAATTTGCAAGGTCACAGAGTCACTTATATAAAATAAGTTTCTGTGTGTTAAGTCATGAAGAACTCAATAGAACTTTATGATTCTTGGAAAGAATATGCATTTCGGTGATACCTAGGTCACCTTCACCCAATTCTCAAGGCAACAGGATCACTTATCTGAAATTGGTTTTTGTATGATAACACTGAAAAACTTACCCAAAGTTGGTGAAACTTGGTAGGGTTATGTATCTGGATAAGACCTAGGTTAGGACCGTAGCTGAGTGACCGTGACCTAATTCTCAAGGCCACAGGGTCACTTATGTAAAACCAGTTTCTGTGTGAAGGGAAGAAAATTGGTTGCTATAGTTGGCAGCTTTCACCCAAAATTGCTTTTCATCAACATAAAAAATGTTCCCAGTTTGGTGTAATTGCTTCAAATTTGTTAAAATCTTTGGGATGGGGTATGTAAGGCGGCCAATATTATTAGCTCCTGGGGTAGCCAAAATGTACTCTAGGCATTCCAATTCCTGCATGTGGCAAGATTTGAAGAACAAAACTTCACAAAACTGGATTATGTATCTGGTTGAGACCTGGGTTAGGATTATATCCAGGTCGCCTTGACCTAATTCTGAAGGTCAAAGGGTCTCTTATGTGGGTTACCTTTGCCTAATTCTCATGGTCCCATGATCACTTATGTTACAAATTTATTTTTCATGTGATAATTCCTGTCAAATTTCATAAAACCTATATTTTCATACAATGTCATGTATATGTAGATGAGACCCTAGTTATGATTGTATTTAGGTGTCACCATGACACATTTGTCAAGTTCATGGGGATATCAAGGTCATAGAGGTTGTAGTCACTTTTTTAATTTACTGTCCATGTAGCAGGTCCTGAAACAAAACCTAATCAAACTTTTGTTGAATTAAGCCTGCTTAGTTAGACCTGCATAGTACCTGCTGTTGATGACTGTTGTAAGCAGGCTGACTGAAACCGAAATGGGCCACATCAAAATAACACAGCTGTGAGTCTGATTATATTAGCTGGCAAATGACATTATAGTGTGGATGTCCACTAAATTAGGATACACTTTTTTAAAGTCTGATATACACTCTCCTGTCTCCTGATATTGATGCACATATATTGAATTAAAGTGATGGTTATTTGCTACCATATCAATTAATCTTCTTCCTCCTCCTCCTCACACACATATTTTGTTGCATACATGTAAATCTTAAGTGTCCCACCGGGAGACATTTGATTTTGTGTTGCAACACCAGTAAATTCTACTTTTCATTGGAAATATTGGTTATATGACTGCCCTGTAGATATGCAGTTGGCCACAGACCCAGATACCGGTGTGCTGGTTGTCCACTGGGCCATGTGATGTGCGATTGATGTCTCATGTCCCAGTGTACGCATTGCACTCCTCGGGCCTACCTCTGTGACCTGACTAAGCAGTGTTGGCTGTCATCATAATCATTTAGTACAGGGAATCCAGTGCTGTCAAAAGATCTAACCCATGCATGTATTATGTAATTAATTTGTGGGAAATACTTCATTTTATGTTTGTATGATTTTCTGTGAGGTTATTATTTCAGTGTATAGTTGTACGTGTTTGTAACTTCCTCAACATCAAGGCTGGGTTTTAAATGCATGATTCATATATACAATCATGCTTGTAGACTCTATATTATAGTTTTCTTCAAAGTGATCTTGACTCAATGTACTGATACTAGAAGTACATTTAGGTCATACCACCTTCATGACTATTCTTTCTTGGTTTGATTATATAAAATTACATAATCTTCTATAACAGGACATGATAACATGGTTAGTATCCACAGAGACTAGATTAAGGGAATGTGTATAGTACATGTATGTGTTTTTAGTTTTATACATGGTCTGGCATATATATGTTTTTGTCTGTTTGCTAGCTGTATGCTTTTGCTCTCGAAACTATTCCAGCTGAATATGATACAAGATGTGTACCCAACCTTCTGGCATTAATGTGCAGGTAATTTACCCTTGCTTTAGGTGATGCATATATACAAACTGGATCAAGTTTTGGCTGATTGAATTGTTCATTTTAGATAAATTCATTTTACCTCAATACATGTAGCAAGCATACAGAGATCTCAAACTGCTGTTGCAATGTGATGTTGCAGTGACATCATTACAATAGGAAAATAGTATTGATCTGAATATCAGGGAAAGAATCATTGTGTCTGGGTGCCAACCGAGACATTTTGTCTTTCTTTCTTTCTTTCTTTCTTTCTTTCTTTCTTTCTTTCTTTCTTTCTTTCTTTCTTTCTTTCTTTCTTTCTTTCTTTCTTTCTTTCTTTCTTTCTTTCTTTCTTTCTTTCTTTCTTTCTTTCTTTCTTTCTTCCTTCCTTCCTTCCTTCCTTCCTTCCTTCCTTCCTTCCTTCCTTCCTTCCTTCCTTCCTTCCTTCCTTTCTTTCTTTCTTTCTTTCTTTCTTTCTTTCTTTCTTTCTTTCTTTCTTTCTTTCTTTCTTTCTTTCTTTCTTTATTTATTTATTTATTTACGTATTAATTTATTTATTCATTCCACATTTTGACTAGGGCTTCTGCTCTATTACATGTTACAAGCCTCCATGGTGCTAGGCAACCCTTTTGCATTCATGATACTTGAACCTAGCTGTGTCATAGGCAGCCTTTTAGCCATGCCTGCTAGGTGTATGGTTTGAAAGGTTTGGGTTTTATGGCAAATGGGAGGTGGGGGAACTCCCAACAACTGTGTAATGAGGTTCTGAATAAAATACAGAGAATGTCTTTCTGTTCATGCAAGAAACATAATTATCTGCTCCATGCTCACAGTAATGCTGGACAGAGCTGTAAGTGCACCATGACTGAGACTGACCAGTGTCCTAGCTGGTCTGTTTTCGCCTGAGGCTAGGAGTCTGCTGGGCTTATCAGTGCCAAGGGATCAGAGGGCATGGGCTTCTAGGCAGAACAAGCCTGAGTGTACCCTCTGTTAAAAATAGACTACATACAGAGCTGAGTTTGCTAGACCTATCAAAGTCTGGACTTGAGTCCTCAATGACTGTAACTTTTCACTACTTGGTGAATTTTGAAAAAGTGTGTGGATTTGTGTCATCTCACTGGACACTTCCATGTCTTTATTTTCTTGTAACCAGTGAGATGAAGCCTGTTCTTCATAGCCAATACTGAGTCAGTATACATGTATAGTGCATGTCTCAGTTCACATGTCCATGTAGTTTTGTGACAGCATCTGTTAAAATTTGTTTTATGTGATAAAGGAACAGAGACAGTTTTGTATTGCATGTATACACATCCCTCTGAATTATATGTGTACACTGTACATGCACATATACTCATCAGTACTGCCCAGAAGGGCTGACCCTCTCAGGAGTGGGCACTTTTCTCTTTCCAAGTGTACTGGAAACATATAGGTGGCACTACAACTTGAAGAAATTATAGTCAACATTTCGGGGGGGGGGGGGGGGGTTTCCCACACATCAGTGGTATTTGCCGATGTTTCAGGTATAATGAATTTGAAATAGACATCCTAAAGTCACACAATGTGGACAAAATAGTCATTTTTAGACACCCACATTTCAAGTCTTGGGTAACTGTCTTAATCTGATATACATGTAGGCTTATGTGTTGGAGCATGATGTATCAATACAAGATTCATATTGCGACAGGTAAGATACCAAAGGAAATTTAGGTAACTGCTTGTGCTGCCTATCAAAGTTCATACAGTGAAAAGTGTCAATGAAAACATGTAAAAAGTATATATTTATGAAATGGACATGACCTAAATCTGACTATAATTCCAACATTGTCATCAAACTGTTCATTATTTCTGTTAATCTGTTAATAATGTTTGAAAATTGAATATGAATTTAATGTTAATTAAACAATCAGGCCCTAAAAATTGACATTATACCCATATCTGGAATCTTTACCTTATTTTTTTTCAGGAACTATACTTTATAAATGCTTGCATCAATGCTGTACTTTTGAGTCTGTGAACCTTGATCATGTTGATGAGTAGAAGTTACTCAAAAATGCCCTTGGTCTATTGTATGTCCTTAACTGCAGTCCTATTTTAGCTGGGATCGCTCAGCAAGAATATACTGTGTCTTTGTGTACATGGGCAGATCCCTTTACATGTACATTATCAAACAAGGCAAAATGTGTTGTCCTTTCAAAATCTAACGACTTGGAAATATGTGACATTTTATAAATCCATAATGCTATTTTGTAAACACACATTAAGCTTGATATCAGAAGGAATCATCATCTGTTTGGAATAAGTATTGTTTGTTACTACAAATGTTATCAGCACCACTGTATCCATCAAATTGAATATATGCCCATATGGTTGTCACTTAACTGTATGTACCTGTGGGTCAGAGATTGGGGTGGGGGGGATTTACACTTGTACATTTCTTATCAAACTGAATTGCATCGGCTTCTTGAGACCATTGTGTTATATTCAGTACAATGAGAGTGGAGACAGAGGTCTGGCTCAATGTTATATTCATTTTTCATTCAGTCTCTCACAACATCCCCAATATGCATGTGTGAAGCCAATGACTAGCTTTGTACATATGATTCATGGAATACAAAGTCATGTATGATTCTTGTGACACTGTTTCACCATTTCATTACTGTGAGGACATAGGCTGTGCATTAATTTACATGTATTATTGTCTGCATCAGTATAAATGAAGCATGCTGCATGATTGGGGGTGGGGGTGGGGTAAAAGGGTTATCCTTGTAATCATGGTAATGTCATTCTGGGACATTTAATTGTCAGTATCAGCATACTGGAAGTATTCTCATGTTCTGTACCTTGTACTGCCCATTATTTTGAAACATTAATCTTATTTTCTGCATGCTCTGTACTGGGCAAAATTATTATTTCCTGTACCAGGATTGGAGGACTCCCACCCCCACCCATTTAAACTCCCTACAGGATGATGTGACAGACTCATTCATCATAGTCAGACACTGTTGACAGTGCACTCTACAGGGTCAACCTTTATACCCAGTGCAGTGTGCTCCAGAGCACGTGCTACTTTCCGAATGAGCACTCGCAGTTCATGTGCTGGCTGATTCCCAGTCCCAGGAGATCACTTTGCTCAATGTACACACTGTACATTGGTATATATTTGGGATCACTGATCTGGGAGGAGACTTCCTAGCTGTCCTAATATATGGTCAACATGCAACACACCTGAGTCTCCAGGGATTGATTTCCATAGCAACCAAGTGCTTCAGTTTTTATGACCTGGTGTTTGGACAGCAGGTTCCTTGCATATTAGTCAGACAAAGCTGCCTGGGACACTTATGTTTTACCACTGTGACATTTAAGTAGAAAGCAGATTCATGCAGTCCTAAGATGACTATGACATGTTACAAGGACAAATTTTGACAATATGTATACAGTAAAACCTCCCTATACTGAACACCCTTGGGACCAGAAAAAAAAGTGTTCGGTATAGGGAGGTCTGCTTACATTGGAAGTATATATCTGGGACCAAGAAAAAAATGGTGTTCAGTACAGAGAGGTGTTCAGTATATGGAGGTGTTTGGTAAGAGAGGTTTGTAGAACAGTTACCTAGATTGAATTTCAATCAGTGCTGGACTTGTAAATGAAAAATAGAATGTATCCCCTGAAATTGCAAATAAATTTGGTTTGATGTGAGCATATATTATATTAACAGTACATGTACTAGAAAATCGGATATAATGCTTACATTTATATGGCTTGAAAAGCCTGAACATCCCTTAATCATGGTTGAAAGAAAAAATAGAACAGCTGCACCTTTGCTGCACTGCGCATTGATTGGGATAGGCAGTTACCCTGGAGTATTGTGACCCATATACCACACTGGAAAAGTTAACATCAAGGCGCTGTAAACATTCTGTGCCGAAATAGGCACTGTCAAGGCACTATAAACATTGTGTGCTGAAATAGGCACTGTAAACATTGTGTGCTGAAGTAGGCACTGTAAACACTGTGTGGTGAAATAGGCACTATTAGGGCACTATAAACATTCAGTGCTGAAATAGGCACCATCAGGGCACTGTAAACATTCTCTGCAGAAATAGGCACCATGAGGACACTGGAAACATCCTTTGTTGAAATAAGCACTTTCAGGGCACTGTAAATATTCTGTGCTGAAGTAGGCACCATCAGGGCACTGCAAACATTCTGTGCTGACATTTGCACTATTGGGGCACTGTAAACATGCTGTGCTAAAAAAGACACTACGGGTGTAGGAGCCTAGAAGTGATGGGGGTCACATCTAGGCAGGGTCACTTCCAGGCTGCTACACCGGGGCACTGCAATGCATATGACATGGGAACATACACAATATGCTGTGAACTAGTCATCACCAGGGACACTGTGTTACAGAGTGCACATATATTCATGCTTCAGATATATTGAAGATTCTCTGGTGCTACAGTGTGCCAGTCATTGGTTTATATAATCAGTACATCTATATGACTGCTGTTTAAATGAAAAAAAAAATGAAAATAAAAATGGCTGCACACAAAAGGAGAACTTGTGACACTTAGATAAACAAAATTGAAAATTGCCCCAGGAGTCACTCCAAGATTGCATTCTAAGAAAGCCAATTGCCTTTATGGCAATAACCAACTGCAGCAGCTACCATTGTGTAGCAGCACATTGTGAATGGGCCCAGACAAGACCAAGATAAGAGCATATTGCGCACAGGTACCATGGTGGTATTGATTTCTCGACAGAGCATCTTGTCAGTGTCAAAGTACATGTATTAATGAGGAATTGTTTGTTTCAATATGCTCAGAGACAAGTTATGGCAACATTGCATTTTCTTCAATGCACATATGTTTAGTTTTAATTTATTCTGCTTTCTTAAGCTGCATGGTCTCTTGCAAAATTTGCTCAAACCTGTTGGTGACTGGGCTATTTTGGTGCATGTTTGCTTTGCACCACATACTTATAACTGCTTTGCCTTAATTGGCACTGTGCAGTTTAATGTGACCAAACATCAAAGCCTCATTAGATACCAGAATATGTGGAAGCCATAAACATATTTAATCAACTGGCCTATACAACATCATCATGTGACTACTGCAAAAAATGCTGTACATGAACTTGTGGTATTCCATGGGATTATTGAATGTTACAAGCACAGATCAATGAAGGTACAATGATCATTGAACAAAGCCATAACTCTCCTCAATCAATATCCAGTCTTCTGGATTAATGTGCATGGGTGCATACAGTTTCACTGACTGAACTGTGTTTGTCACATGCATCATGTATTGCAGCGGTTCCCCAGACTAGGATAAAGCTAATGATATCATATTTCCCAAAGTGACAGCATATCATGGGTGGCCTGTTTTGGGAGGGAGCAGTATCTTTGTTGAGATTCAGCGTCACTGGGTGGGACCACTGCCAGTGTACATATGGACCAGATGAATAACATAAAAAGGTTAATTAACTGATTTCCCACTTGTCTCATGGACCACAAATGTCTGGATTTCCTCTCGCAATATCTTGTGCAGTGCATGGTGAGCACCACAGTACATTTCTTCATGCACCATATTTTCATTCATTCATTCATTTGTTTGTTTGTCAGAGTTGAAACATACAACAGAACACAGAGTTGTTTTCTGTTAGGTTAATCCCCAGGGGCTATCGCTAGCAGGTAGCGGCCTACGACAGTTACAAGCTTGCCCAGTTGCCCTTGATATATGCATGGGTAATACTTTCATTGCATTCTCTTGACTTAAATACAAATGACTTTCATTCCTTTCTGACTTTCCCTATAATTTTGCTGTTAATATCCAAAGATAATTAGAAAGTTTGGCCACAATAATTTACAGTTTTTAGACTTGTCTGTTTTGCTACTTACATGTAACTTTATCTTTTGGCATCTTTCTGTTTTAATATTCACCTTCAGACATTTTAGGCTTACCTGTACATGTTTTCTGTCAGGTTAAACCCCCCTGGGGCAGTTGGTAGCAAGCAGCGGCCTACGACAGTTGCATGTTTGCCTAATTGTACTTAAAATCCTGTTAAGAAAAATTGTTTTGATAACATGTTTTTGGCATAAATGCTAATGACTTTCATTCTTTTCTGACATGCCTAAATGCACATTTACATGTACTCAATATTAAAATATTACTCAAAATTGACAGTACTTTCTCAAATGCCACAAACCTAACACATCACATGGATACATTGACTCAGGATTGGTAGTGAAATAGAGCTTAATTGTTTGAGGAGCAGGTGTCATCATGGAGTTTGTTTAACATCTCTGACCCAGTGCAGGATGTACATTGTTGCAGTCCTTGTTAGGATTTGCCTTGGTTTATACAGGTGGTCTAGCTGCAACTGTTTATTTTACAATCACTGGGACTGAATATAATGCCCCAGCTTGTTTCCACTTCAGTTAAACACTGGCGGATGGTTTAACTAGGATAAGCTGTCCAGCTAGAAAGGGTACATATTGGTTCAGGGTAAGTCAAATTGTTCTTATCTGAACCTGTACTATACAAATTTAGTAATTATTGTTTGTTTGACAGGTATTCTTCTTTCATAATGAAGCTCTACATTTATAAGCAAAACTGCACGTATTTAGCTAACTCATCATTTCCCACGTTCATATTTATTATCCCCCGCCCACGAAGTGGTGGAGGGGATAATTATATGGTAGTGGGAACAGTCCTTCTGTCCTTCCATCCGTCCGAAACAAATTTTGTCTGGCCCATATCTTCTACATTATTAATGCTACCTCTTCGAATTTTTTTATGGTGGGTAGACCTTAGGTAGTAAGTGTGCATAGGCATTGTTTTGTGTGGCTAATTACTTGCATTAATCAATTAATTAATTAACAAAGTTCATTAAGCAAGACAAATTTTGTCTGGGCCATATCTTCTAAACTATTAATGCTAGCCCTTTGAATTTTTTATGGTGGGTAGACCTTAGGTAGTAGGTGTGCATAGGCATTGTTTTCTGTGGCTAATTACTTCCATTAATTAATTAATTAGCAAAATTCATTAAGCAAGCTCAAGCTACAATACAAATTTTGTTATTATTAATGCTACCTCTTCGAATTTTTTATGGTGGGTAGACCTTAGGTAGTAGGTGTGGAGAGGCATTGTGTGGCTAATTACTTGCATTAATTAATTAACAAAGTTCGTTAACCAAGACAAATTTTGTCCAGGCCATATCTTCTAAACTATTAATGCTAGCCCCACCATGATTACTGTGCACGGGGGATATGGCTAGCGTCAGCAGCTACTTGTTCATTATTATGTAGGTTGTCTTTGCTGAATATTTAGCTTAGACAAGGAGCCGCTACTCAAAGAGACATGTACGGGTAAAAGGCTCCGAAACATGTTGAGTAGTTACCCGCTGAAGACCCTTTAATTTATTTGGGCTAATACAGCATATGTCAAAATTTTACAGAGGAACGTGTGCAATATGGATAATAGTACTTCTATATGTATGTTAGACAGGGACAGGTTAGTTTATGGAGAGTAAAGAGTTCGGACTGCAGAATGGGGTAATGACTACTAGGAAGTGGTTTTGGACAAAAAGACACAAATACAATACAAATGAACCATGCAGAATTGATCTAAATATAGATGTCCCATGCAGTGCAACAGGTAGCTTAGTGCATGTATTTCTAAAATAATTAACACTGCCTGAATGATGCATGGGATTTCCGTTTACAGATGGAGCACTGGTGGATGCAGGTAGACCAAACATCTGTAGTACATGTACTATAGAGGCACAGGCTTGACATTTATACATGAACAAAGGGTCAGATATAGCAAGGTTTTCTGTTCCATGCATAAAAGATGCAAAACCACACTATTGTTTTTGACTACAGATCTGTATTTGAAGGTCATGCAATCAATAAATTAAGCCATCCACCCCCAACTCAATCCGTACATGTATATCCCCATGGTACATTAAAGGGCCATCTTTCTTGGCAGCTTCATGATGACATTGCATATAGACATGTTAAATCTAGCTGTGCTGCCAAGTTGAACACCAGGTCACAGTGACCTTTATTTTGACTTGATAGAATTCTGGCAAAAACAGTAAAAGTTGTCTTAGGAGATTTTACATATATGTCAGGTTGTGAAGCAACTGAGAGGAAAAAAGCAACTCCATGTAATGTAAATGAATGTATGTGACAAAATCTATTTTCACTAACATGACTACAGTGTAAAGTACATGTAGGTCATGACCAGTGTGCAAGTTAAATGCAAAATATATGGTTCAGTTACAGTTGGTCAAGTTATGCACAAACGCATTGATGAATATTGTTCTCTTTAAATTATCTAGTATGAAGTAATGTTTGTGGCCCAGCTTATTGTACTTTAGGAAACCTGAGCCCATGCATGTATAGGCCAAATCTGATATGTACACCTGAATATTCGTACTTTTTATTGGGATTTTTGTGCTCCAGGCCCCAAATAATATTCCTACTGTACTTGTTTTTTCATTAGAATAGCTGCTACATAGCACCACAAGTCCTGTGTTATGAATATTAAGTATATTATGCATATTTAATACTAATGGATGACTGCTGTGACAGGTAAATTGTCCACGCATGTTTGCATTTGTACTCGATGATTGTTGACGTCACTTACCAAGCACTTAGTATACATGTACTTTGTTGTACCTAGTCACAGTATGTGGCAAACTTTACATGTTTATGTTGATGAGCCAGATCAACATAGTACCTGGGGATGATCCTCAGGAAGGTTTCAGCAATCTTACTATCTTTTACTGTGTTACATTGCCTATGCTTTTTTTTCCGTTACCAAATCTGTTACTTTTAAGCATTTTGGCATTACATTTTAATATAAATTTGATACATAGTTGACAGGATTTTAAGGATTTTTCTTTGATTTATTTTGGCATTCTCATATATTTACATACTATTTTAAAACTAAATGTTGGGTCATTAGCAGAAAGGTTTATCATTAAGGCGCTGCCGTTATTAATATGGCAATTTGAGATTCTTGCAGGAACATCTGTTTCCATGGGAAAGGCCACAATGGCGGCTGTGAAATGTGCATAAGTTCATATTTATACCATGTTATCCATATTATTGCACTGCTACCCCTAATGAAGGACTCTCCTGTTTCTAATTGAAATCAAAGGTGGGGCATATAGCTTTGCACGTCGGTCGGTCGGTCCGTAGACTGTGGTTTCAGCATAATAACTCAAGAAGTATTTGAGCTAGGACTTGGACACTATACAGGTATATCATTCTAGTCAAAGGCTAGGCAAAGTTCGAAGATGGGTGACCTTGACCCAATTTCCAAGGTCACATTGGTACCTGAGTTAACTTTGGTTTCTGCACAATAACTGAAGAAGTTTTCAAGCTAGGACTTTTATATTGCACAGGATTATAGTCCATATTTGGGGCTAGGCGAAGTTTGAAGATGGATGACCTTGACTTCATTTTAAAGGTCACAGAGCCACTATACTGAATATGGTTTCATACTTTCTGCATGATAACTTATACCTTGGAGGTAGGACTTTTATATTGCACAGCTTTATGGTTCTCTGTAAAGGCTGTGTTGAGTTTGAAGATGGGTGACCTTGACCCAGTTTTCAGGGTCACAGAGAGATTGTAGAATTCCTGTGGTTTCCGCACAATAACTCAAGAAGTTTTTGAGCTAGGACTTTGATACTGTACAGGCGTATCATTCTAGTCAAAAGCTAGGCAAAGTTTGAAGATGGGTGACCTTGACCTAATTTCCAAGGTCACATTGGTACCTGAGTTAACTTTGGTTTCCACATGATAACTGAAGAGGTTTTTAAGCTAGGACTTTTATATTGTACTGGATAATTGTCCGTATTTGGGGCTAGATCAAGTTTTTAAGATGGGTGACCTTGATCTAATTTCAAAGGTCACAGAGCCACTTGGTTGAAGACTGTTTCTGCATGATAACTTGCATTTTAGAAGTAGCACTTTTATATTGCACAGCTTTAAGGTTGCCTATAAGGGCTAGGCTGAGTTTGTAGATGGGTGACCTTGACCCAGTTTTGAGGGTCACACACAGACATATTGTACTTCCTGTGGTTTTTGCACAATAACTGAAGGAGTTTTTGAGCAAGGACTTGGATACTGCACCGCTATATAGTCCTTGTTAAGGGCTAAAAGTAATGGAAAGTTTGGTGACCTTGATCTAAATTCCAAGGTCACATATTCACCTGATTTAACTTTGGTTTCTGCATGATAACTGAAGAGGTTTTGAAGCTAGGACTTTTCTATTGTACAAGATTATAGTCCATATTCGGGGCTAATCGAAGATGGGTGACCTTGACCAAATTCCAAACGTCACAGAGCCACTTTACTTAACATGGTTTCATGATTTCCGCATGATAACTTGTACTTTAGAGCTACATGTATGACTTTTATATTGCACAGCTTTATGGTTCCCTATTAAGACTAGGTTGAGAATGAAGATGGGTGACCATGATACAGTTTTCTGACATTGATGTATGATCAACCTTCACTAATTTTGTAAGGTCACGAGTGCACCATCTACCACTATCAATAGGGTAGCGAGGGCAAGGGTAATGAGGGAGGGGGGCATCTATGTTTTACAAACATATCTTGTTTGTATTTGTGTCGTTTTTCCCAGAACCACTTCCTAGTAGTCATTACCCTATTCCGCAGTCCAAACTCTTTACTCTCCATAAGCTAACCTGTCCCTGTCTAACCTATATACATATGGAAGTACTATTGTCCATATTGCACATGTTCCTCTGTAAAATTATGGGTTCATGATAATTGTCCCACATTATTAGTTCTGTGCTCAGGTCCCCTAAAGTTCTAGAACACCTTGTTTGTGCCATTTGGGACTTGGAAGGCCACAAGCTAGTGCAAAAGTTCACATGTACTGAAACATCGATGTTTTAATCATTTATTGGTCACTGAATGGCAGGGCTGTAAAACAGGTAGGGGGACACTTTAAAATAACTAAAAGTACAGTAACTCAGACCACAGCACTTTCACTACTCAATATATCACACAAGAAAGAGTTAAGGACATGGTTATGAAAGATGAGGACCTATGTCCCTATCATTACATGCCATAGCCATTATAGTCAATGCATATATTCATGGCAATCATAGAATCTCCAAACACATACTGCTTTACACCACACAGTTAAAAAGGCATTGACGTCTTTACCTGATAAGTGCACATTGGGCAGTGATCAAGTGGCAAACCATAACATGTCCTTAGAGCACAGTAGCACTGGGGGGCACACTGATGGCACTGTTTCATGGCAACAGAAATTTGAGGATCAAAGGAAGCCTTGGGGGAATGGTAAGGGTCTTTATGAGACATGGCAATGTTGTCAGCTTCTTGCAACAAGGATCTGTTTTATGTCTATGAAGTGGCCTAGTTTCATTGATATTAATGGTGCCCCTGGAACTAGGAATAATTTGCTCTGGAGGCAGGTTGTAATGTGTTTAAGGCCAGGGCTTTTTCCCTCAGTCACTGATCTGTTGCTGTCATCATGCGTGCTCACCTGAAAGCATGCAGTCCCTGAAGCAGTGTGGCTTTTTCTGTTGATTTATGAAACAAGCTTAATCAGTGTGTGTGTTTATAAAACTTTTAAAGATTACCTGTTCAGTGGTTAATTAATTCCTGCAACAATGCCCTTGAAATATAATAAAGCTGCAATGGCACCTCTATCTATAATAGATTTGAAAAAATTCAAGATTTAAATTTTTATGTAGTTGCCTAAATTGTATCAATCAAACTACAGCTTTTATTCATGGTTCATTGGATGCAGCTATCTCACAAACCTATCTAATTAAGTGAGAATGACTCCACCATCTGTAATAGTTTTGAAGTTATTCAAGATTTTAATTTTGTTTATTTGCCTATTTAATTAATAAATTAGAATGCTACAACTTTTGTTCATGTTTCATAGGATATGGCTGTGTTACAAACTGATAATAATTAATGACCATGGATTATCCCTTAAGCCTAGGACTGTATGGTGCTTAATGGCCATTAATTAGAATATGTTACAGTAGACCACAATGGAATCCCACAAATTCATAGCCATGAAGTGGGACAGAAATATCATGGGTCAAGGTAAGGAAAGGTTTATGGCTTTAAGTCAAATTTTATTGGTACAACGGGACAGCAGGAATTAAAGTGAAAGGTGATGGTCAATGGTTATTCATGGCCAGAAATTAGTTTGTCACATTCAAAGTTTTTCTGCAACATTACCATGATTACCATCAATATGAAAACCCAATATGTAAAAGCTGGATTTTGCACTTTGAAAAGAGGAAGTGTGATGTTTATGTGATTTTTATTTGTCCCAATCAAACTATAGCAATCCACTAAACATTCTTAGTTTGTATATATTCATTTATGAATTTTAACTGCAAACTTCAACTGTTTTGCCTTTAACAAGAACCGGCACCATTACTTTGTAATACATGTATATGGTTTAGTCAAATAAAACTTGAAGCTACATGTATATGTAATAGATATATGTGTGTAATACTTCATTGCAGTTCACTGAAATGGGCAGATGCATACATAAATATGTAGCACCATCTGTTAGGCAGATAATAAGTTGATGAGAAGATACTGCCAGCTGGTGGTAGGTACAAACATCAGTCAATGTGCACCATGAAATCGCACTAGAAGAAGTAAATTAAACAATATGCCTAAACTAAAGACAACAAATAGCAATTTCTCAAACTGTTCCATTCATAAGTATTCATTCCATATGTTTCAGTTGGTGTTCACTGTCCACTGTATACAATTTTGTTAAAGTTCCATGAAATGAACAGTATATTGTGTTGCTGAAAGAAATAACATGTCAACCTGTGGACATTAGTTCTAACATTATCATTGAGAAAATTTAAAAAGAAAAGAGAAAAAGTAGAACTATACATGTGTGAATCTCATTTCCAGGGCTTCGTCACAGAATATTGGCAACTACATGTACTCTGATGATAGGCCCCTCTGAATTGAATAGAGAACTTTGTTGTTGTCAAAGAGGTTTGAAAAGTTCCTGCAGTTACCTGGGAGCTGTCTAATCCTTTGGGTTGGTAAATTACAATATAATTGGCATCATAACAGAATATGTTCTTCCTCTTCTACTTTTCCAAGATTGCAACAAGCGCATAACTTTGTCACTTCTGTCGATATTGGCTGACAATATTGTCCTGCTTCAACTCTCAACACATCTGCTGTAAACACTTAATGTTTGTACGTGTTTTTACACATAATTTTTACATATATGACCATTACTAATCAATGTTTAAGGTGCAAGTGCCCAATTGTTCATTATCATTTATAGTCCAAAACCCTTGTTATTCGTGGCTATTGATCACCAGTGGTTGATGGTTTTGCAAATTAATGTTATTCACAGCTATTTGTGTGCAAGTTCCAATTACTCAGGTTACTCATTGCGATTGATCGACAGTGATTCTTAACTGCTTAGTCAACTTTATTAAAGATTTTCCCATCAAGGGGATTTTCATTGCAAAAGATCGAGTGTTATGAAAGAATAGTGAAAACTTCCGCAGGCCTTTCATTATGTCTTGACAATTACAAACATGGTAATTGTTTTCACTTGGGGCAATTTAATGGGCAGAATTCATGGTCCGTTCTCCTTATTTCACCATAACTTTTCCATGTCAAGATTTCAACTTCCAATATTTCCTGCAGCAACTCAGTGTGGCTGATCATACATAACGATAGAAGGGTGGAAGTACCAGGTATAAACTGTATTGAGGTACAAGCAGTGTGGATATCTGAGGAAGTCCAACACACTGCTAATGCTCAGTATGGCTCCACTAAGTCTAGAAACACAGTGTCAGCTCACATGGAAGACGTGTAGCAAAGGAGACGGTGAATCAATAGCTGCAGGGCCTGCATGGGTACAGATGCAGTCTGGCGGTGTATGCAGGCCTGGGACTTTACTAGCAGGGCAGATTAGAAATGCTGTGACCCTTTACTGACAAACCTGGGAATAGCATGTTGCAGTGTTCACTGACAGGCCTTGGTAGTAATGACATTGTTGGCTAACAGCTAACACAGGCTAATGTTGCATACACTTATATCGACAGTTCATGCTTGGATACATTACAAACACTCTTTGCTGGCTGACGTTGGAACATAGTCCCATGGCCACAGTCAAGGAAGCATAGCTTTTGGTAGGCCAGCATGGCTGTGACCCTAACTTCTTTGCCTTGTCATAGCAGCACCCTTTGTTGACCATAGCTTAATACATTAGCAATAGCACTGTGCAGGAGTTCCGGGAGGAGGACCCTTTACAGCTATACCATTCTTGCCCATTTCTGGCAGTTCTGTTCCCATTTTTTTTTTTTTGTTTCTGAGCAGGCATGCCCTTTAGCTAGCTTGCAGCTTCCATTACTGAGAATTGGCTTCACATCAGAACTCTTGGTAGCAAGGTATATGGCAACAGCACACGTACATGTATACCTTATGTGGGAAGGCTTAACACAGAAGCTACATGCTGGGCCTGGTGATGGCATTCAGCAGCAGCTGCCATATGAAACAGGATGTGCATAATAATTTTCCTGCCAAAATCTCTGACCGTGTCCTTAGACTATAGCCACAATCAATTGCCATGTTAGAGGCATACTGACAAAAAACTCAGACTTAGTGTGTTACCATCATTTATGGGGAAAAAAGAAAACCCATTCCAAATGTATGATGACTGAAAAAGTTCCATTTGTGTTTGGACAACTGACTTTTTATTTAAGCACTAAATCTTATTGAAATTGCTAGCTTGGCAACAGCAACATATTTTGCTGCGGTTAATGCAGGGGTCAGGAGGTTCAAGCCAATGCCAGGGTCAGTATCCTTGCCTGGAGTTGTGTCAGAGAATGTAGGAGGGGGGGGGGAGGGGGGGGATGATGCAGGCAAGGATACTGAATTGAATTGGGAATGGAATGATCTATATATCCCATATACCAGTATCTATAATGTGATTCTACTTATAAGTTTTGTCAGCAAGAATGTGCAGCTACCTTTCTCCTCCAGTAGCCATATGCATTGCTGGGCTGTGAGTGCTTGTGTGGCTAAGGTTGCTGGGGTAACAAAAAAAGGAGTATTCTCATTGGGTAATGAAAAAATGAGGGATATACTGACTTTCAATGCTATTTCAATTAGGAGGATATATCTTCCCTTGGAGAAATACTGAATGTTTCCAGGGTAACATACATGTATCTCTAGCATTCTAATTAGACATTTTCTGTACTGTGACTCCCTCAGTTTGATTTGGTTATGTCCCTGTGAGCACACTGTATGCTAGAGGACTATTAATATGGTATGAAAGCAATTTTAATAGTATATTTAGGATATATATTAATCCATGCTGTGTATCATATAGCTTTAGCTTAATAACTGTAATAGAGTGGGTAATGTTTTTCCCCAAGCTAGATTGTGCATGCAAACATAAATGTATTTGTCATTTAGTATACCTCATCAACATGTTGATATACAGTGGTGCCTGCTCTAAAGACCACCTCCAATTTAAGACCACATGTCTTTTTAAGACCACTCTTTCAAGACCCTCTGCTGTATTTACATGTTAAATATACCTTCAATTTAAGACCACCTGCAATATGAGACCACTTTTTGTTAGCTGTAGGGGTGGTCTTAAATAGCAGGTACCACTGTACCATAATGAGCAAGTTTTCTCACAACAGAATATTTGCCAGCTACTAGCTCTGACTAGCTGTAATGCATCCATGCATGGTGACAAACATTAATATACAGTAGATACCACACTTCATATCATGATACAAGCAACTATATTAGCTTTATTTACCTGTTGCAAATTTTTTGTAGATCTTATTGTATTTTATTTTTTAATGTTCTTGCTGTTTTTGCCACTGTCTCTGAAAGTCCTGGTCAGCTTTCTTTCTTATTGATCAATTAGAATGGTGGTGGTAAGGTTCTAAACTAAATTTGTTCAGCAGATGGTATTGCTGTCATTCCCTGATATTTGGTGAGGTGTTTTTTTTTGTTTGTTTTTTTTTTTTTGGGGGGGGGGGGGCATGGATGAAGGTCAAGGTGTGGGCACATTAGTATTGATTACTGTACTTGTTAAGGGAAATGTAATGCAAATGCATAATCATGTAACTGCCATTATCATAAAAAAAAAAAAATAGCCTGAATCAATTACATTTACAATGTACCTTAAAGGGTGTGGACCTCTACTAAGTTTGTTTCAATGGGTCATTGTTTTTAGAACTGTGATTATTTTATTTATTTTTTTGTGTACATTTGAGAATTAAAAAGAAACTTCACTAGAATTGTTTGATCAATTCCTTTGAAATTACAACTGAATGCCTCTTGGCACCAAAACTCACATGTTTTATTTGTTCAAAAAGTAGCACTGCAATTTTGTTATCTTTATAAATGCTAAATTTTTGTTTTTAGAAATATGTATTTCAGTTATTTTAGGATTTGATTTTTTTGGATTTTTTAAAATTAAAATTGTTTTATTTGTTTATATTTTCTTTTGGGTTGGGGTTTGGGGTGTGGTGGGTGGGTGAATTAATCTCAAAAAGATTGATTCTCAGAAAATCAGTGGCCGACTGCTTTGAAATAGGAAAAGGAACACTCTCATCATTTTGACCCTTAGTTCGGGGGGAGGGGGGGGGGTGTTCACACAGGTGATTTTTGCCTCAATGTTCAAAGTCATGGACCAACTCCTGGGTGCATGTCTTATCTTATAATAATTTTTGCACATTCATATGCATACAGAAATATCATTTATGTCGGCACAGATCACTGAGGTCAGAGGTCCACTATGCACAGGACTGTCACAGTCCCCATGTTTATGATGTATATTTACAATGGTAATGCATGAATATAACAATGATGCTAGTTTTGCAGGCATTGGGATCATTTGCGGCCTGCAGTATTCGATTGGCTTCCCGACAGTGGTCACTTGTGCCTGACACGAAGCAGAGGGTGCAAAGAATCGCTGGAGGGCCACAAATTGAATGCCAAGGGCTGTAGAATAATCCCAGTGACATAAAATCCAATCATATACTATTATTACTCATTGGTAGTGTTTTCCAAGCCAATGACATGTATCATCTAATGCATATTACAATATAAACATAGGCCGTATAATAGTCAGCCTGGCCATTTATGCCTGCAGAATGTCATTTGCAGCCCACAACCTTGCCATTTATGCCCTTTGTTATGGTATTAATGTGTAGGTAATGCCTCGTAAATGAACTATGATGCTGGTTTGTGACATTATGTTTATTTATGTGATGATGATCTGTCACAGGAGGGTGAGCCATCCAACACGCCTCGTAAGTGTTTCCTTCGTGCAGCCCACTTTGGTGACCTAGAGAAGTTGCAGGCATTGCTGAAGGAAGGCATACCTGTGGACTCTGCTAATGAGGTTAGGCTTGCATGTACATTTCACATGTTTAAACTGTTACATTGCTTCAGAGTTAGACCTGTTTAAGAAGCTTTATAACCAAATACAGTGAGACCTCATTAATCCGGACACTATTGTTCTCAAAAGTTCGTCCGGATTGTCGCGGTATTCGGACTGTTGAAACTGTCAATCACGAAAGAAATTACCTACACACAATGACAACTATTTATTATTTCAACAATGTGTAAGAAACGTATGGTGGGCTTTTATTTAATTGTGAAACATAGTAAGAGATTACGTTTTGACTGTTTTTTCAAACAAGGATAACAAAGGAGGTCTCAGTGCAAACGTATAAGAATTTACGCTGGCATCACATACTGTGTATACAAGATGCAGTGCAAGTTACATTGTATCGGAGAGCGATGCTGGCAGGTGTCAGATCAACTCGCGGCTTGTGAATACAAACATCAAAGGCAGCTAAAGTTTGTTTTAATCCGGACTATTGATCAAATGTAACATACTAATTAACCATTATGTTGACAAGAAAGCATGTCCGGATACGGATACTGAAATTCCGGACTAACAATCAATCTTACAATGGGAGAAATTCATTCCCTAGAAAAAATGTGCGGAAGCTGAGAAATCCGGACAGTTGAGGTCCGGAGTAAAGAGGTCTCACTGTACATGTATGCAATATGTACACCTACTAGACATGATACAAGGCAATTTGTAATTAAAACCTGCATGTTAGAGAACATGATGGTTGCAGCATGCTTAAAGGTTGCGCACATTTCATCCTGAGTATTGAAAAGGCCCAGTGGCGTGTGGATAACTTCTTTGTTCTATTCCCTTGTGTGTACTTTTGCTAACTAATCCTTTAAGGAAAGTAATTTTTATCAGTTTGGGGCCCCTTGGTTGCTTTGAAACATGGTCAGCAATCAAAATGCATTGTTAATTCAGATTCTGATCATTATAGTACATGCATGCCTCATCAGTTTAAGCTTTAACAGGTTTAACCACCATAAAATTATGAATGTCCAACACGGACCTTAATAATGCACATAAAATATGCAGTATTTCGTCTACATGTTAAAGGAAGGTCTCTGGCATGAACATCTATACCAGTTTTCATTTACTCTGTGGCTGTGTGTATGTTACAGCAAGGTCTGCAGGCCCTGCACCTGGCAGCAAAGAGTGGCAATGCTGATGTGGTAGATGAGCTGATACAGGCTGGAGCAGATGTGGATGCAGTTACCTCTGTGAGTAATCCTTGGAAAGGTTGACACAAGACTTACCGGCCTGCAGAGTTGGTAAATTATCAGACTGAAGGCCCAAATGGTATCTATGAACAAAGCTTTGTCAAGTTCAGCATAGATCAACTTACTTCCTCCTCCTCCATAGATAAAAGAAAAAAAGATATTATCTCCAGTGCAATTTCTGTACGCATAGATTTTAGATAATCATGTGCATGTACGGCAGTGATTGGAAATGTGTCCCCATTGAAATAAAAACCATTTCCATTTGTTTTTCAAGGTCTAAGTGAGAGAAGTTCCCCTGCAAAAAGGTGGATTGGATTTTCTTGGGCAGGCCAAGCTAATGCTAACTTAACAAAGAAAATCAGGGCACTGCCGTATCTGGGGAAGTTTAAGAAAGCTTGCACATTATTGTATAATGCATTTTACCTAAGTTCCCAGACTCCAATCAAACTCAAGCTCTTCCTTTTCCAAGATCATGCAGATAAGCTTTATTCAAAGAGGGCACACAATGTGGTAAGCAGTAGGTAATGGTCATCCAATAACCCTCTCAATGTTGGTAAAGTATAAGAGGAGTGTTAAGGTTGTACAAACAAGATGCACATGGTAAATGAGAAATACGAGGCAAAGCCAGAAAAGCTGGCATGCTAGCTGTAGTGTTTTCATGTGCGACGCGTTTCACCCTCCATTGGGCTCATCAGGCACACTCTACAATTGTGCAAGTTCCAAAGGAAAAGCTGACGTATGGGTTCTTTTATACGGCAGGTAACGTTGCTAGACACACTAGTCAACGTCAACTATCATGACGTCACAGTCATGATGACTGCACTTAGTTTGAACTGGTTGTTCTGGGTCTGCCAAGTGGCAGGACGTCAAACAGACTGTAGATTCGTTCTACATGTGCCCAAGTTCAAAGTGCAAACTGGACCTCAGAATAACATTTTTCTGGGGCCCTTCTGGAGAAAGATTCCCTTTGCTGTTGAAATAGTTTGTCTAGATATATTGAAAAAAATGTAAATGAATAGACTATGTGTGTCATGTGACAGCTCTTGTATGTGTCATTGCAGCGGTTTCCTTCGTGGAGATCCTGATGGATCTCAGTAGATCCAGGTGGATCTACTAAGAACTATAAACAGTTGAGCTAGACTGACAAGAAGACTCCAAACAGTAAAAAAGATGCACGTAGTGGTCAAGTAGACTTGTATCTGTGGTCACAGCTATAGTACAATCAATGTAGCTGTGAGAGGCCAGAAGTAGCAGTACTGACTTTTGTAAGTGCAGACACCAAACATACCCCAAGAATATCTGAATTCCCATTTCTGTAATGACACAACAGGTCAACTCCTTGGTGAATTATATACAGTGTACTGATAGGAAGAATTCTAATACATGCCTGACACGAGACAGGTGTCCACCTGCATGTGTAAAGGTCTACAGTGGTTTAAATCGATCCGCTGGCCCCCCATCCTTGAAGCAGAAAATTCACTACTACAGACAATTTCTATCAAGAATTAATAGGCCTGAAGTACAGTTTTTTAAGGATTTTATAGTCAGCAGAGTTTTCATGATACTGTCATGAAACTTGACCAACAAAGTCAATCCATCACCAATATAACAATAAAATCAGAGAATTGGCCCTCAGCAAATCATTGCCAAAGGTGTATTTATCAAATAGGTTTAATTCGAACAGCAAACAAATTTTGCTGAAGCATTGCATGGCATGGTACTGCTTTAATTGATTCAAAATATTGTTTAACTTATTATTTAGGCAACATCACATGACCGTGTGGCAGACATGCCACATGGTCATGTGATGTTGTCTAAATGCCACAAAATCCAAGCATTATGTTTATGATGTTCCTTTGTTGTCCATCATGCTGACTGCCAGAATGATAGTGCAACCTTTTTTAGGATGTCCAAAGCAATAGACACCTGGAATAATCTTGTATATGCTTAGAGTTTAATTTTGGAAGTTTTGAAGCAAACCCTGTGGTTTTATTAAAGAAAAGCTAAAATTTGTCAGGAAATCCAAAAGTCCAAACTTAATACAGAATATTGTAACATAATGTAGCTTGGACTCAGCTTGGAATTTCAAAGATTTTTCCTTTCGTGTCCCACAAGTGGTGGTAAAAACAGCGCTGCTTTCAGGAGATATCACTCGTAAGGCCTTTACTTTTCAAAGATCACAGAAAAACCCAGACAGAATTCATTATCTGAAATAGATTTTGTTAGTTTGAGAGGAAATTCTTGAAATTACAGATATTAAATGAAATTTTCATTTTCAGACATAAAAATATCACACATTTGGAATGATGTCCAGGAGCACCAACACCAGCATGCATGGCATGCGATGTGGCAAAACTACTGCATTTCTCATCCTCATTTATGATGATTGTTCTGTAAAGTTAACATTTGCTATCAATATTGAATGGCTGCATAATATTAATATTCTGTCTACACTTGTTGTTTCTGCCAAACTACTCCCAAATTGATAGCTTGTTTAGCTCCTTACAGTCAAATGCACAGAACAGTAAGTTCTATGACAGAAATGCCCAGAATGTTCATAGTTGTATGATTTTTATAGTTACATGTAGGCTCAGCAAGCCTCACCCAACTATGAAAATCACAACTCACAACATGAACATTGTCCCAATAGACTAAAAGACAGCCTAGTCTGGATTCTCTCTGTCAGTGGTTGGATCATATTTTGCTCCATATGCAAGAAGTAACTTTCTAATTATGATATGGAGGCCACACCAGGAAAATGTATACAGACTGTCACTGTATGGTATTCTTATCATGTGCTCAGGGAGTCCTTGTTGCTTGCAGAAAGGCAATACGGCACTGCATGTGTCTGCCTTGGCGGGACGCACAGATGTTGTCAAGGTTCTATTGCGCAACAAGGCACAAGTCAATCTGCAGTCAGACTACAAAGGTGTAAGTGACAGCCCATGGCTTCTAAATATGTAAATGTGTATGGTCACACCAGTAGTCAGGCCACAAACTGTAGATAGTAATAGAGAGCACGAGATATGAGTATAATACATGTAGGTGTACCTGTATGAAGTGCTGAATGGTAAACCTGTACGTCCACTCACCAGGAGTGCATGAGTACAGTGTTGGAAAAGTGTATAGTATATTACACACTTTAATAAAACTACAGAGTCACTACAAGTTGGATGCATGTAAACATCATATCAGAAGCATTTTATAATTTATTTACTGTAGTTTGCATGATAAACAATCATTAGTAAAAATATGGTTTTGGTCACACCATGCAGGTGACCCACAGAGGATTAAGCTTTTTTTCCAGCACTATGGCAGTATTAAAAGACAGGAAGAATTGTACTCACACATGTAGACAGAATTATGCCAAATTGTACATCGATTATTATTTTTCTGACCCAAGAGTATGTGGCAGTCCATATATTGAGAATATAAGGGCCTGGAAGTATCGCTAAGTAATTGGTCCTTCTGCACAGTCTGCTGGAAGTGTGTAGCCATTGCTAATGTGTCTGCAGTCGGGCAGGCAGCATTACTGTAAGTTTACCAACAGGCTGTAGTGACACATACGTGTGCCTTAGGTTAATAATGATTTTCCTACAGGTGTAATTTTGCATAAGACAGTATGCCTGATACAGATGGGGAGTGACCAAGGAAATTCACAGTACAGGGGCATATGAATAGTGTGTCTTTGTACATGTTACTTGCCTTTTCACACAGGACAAGTTCACTCCACTGTACATGGCATCTCAGATTGGTCACCAGGAGATTGTCACCCTTCTGCTGGCAAGTGGTGCTGATCCAACCATTGCAACATCGGTATGTGAATGCCATCAACTGTTCTCTAAGAGTGTTAGAGCTATATTCAGAGACTGACATAAGTGGTGCACGTTGCCATTGTGCTTCATGTTTGGGACCGATCATCATTTAATTTATATTTATACATGTACAGCAGATAGTGGGTATTTTGAGTACACTGTGTGAATGCCAGCTAAAATTTCCAGAGTAAAAATTACCTGTAGCAGATGGTTTTTGCAGAGAGTTCCTTTGTTGCCATTTTGTTTTGGGTGAACAGCTTTCCTCAGCATACTTTCATATTGTAGCATCTTGTTAACTGAATGTGAGTACTCAAGAAAATTACCAAACCATCAGACCATGTACTCTTTATGTACATGTACTTGATTGCACATATATTTTTTGTGTTGTTTCAGGCTGGAGTCATTAATTAAGAGTCAGCAAGATTTTATAACACTTGATGTAAGATCAACTTTTGCATATGTTATTGTGTGATAACTTTAGGAGAAATAAAAAAGTGAACTGCTGAGTTCAGACAATATTGAATGATATATCATGATGTACATACTGTGTATACATGTAGGTTGTTACCCTCTTGCATGTTGCAGGCTGGGTTTACCCCCAAAGTGATTGCACTGCAACAAGGCTTCCAGGCACTGGCAGAACTGCTTGATGAGTATGAGAAAAGAACCAAGGGCTCCCCGTCCACCACTCCTACGCCACAGCTTGCACCAGAGATTGAATCAGAGATCAAAAATCGCAGTAATGGCAGTAATGGCAGTGATGCCTCAACGCCAGAGGCTGTAGTCACAGAGGCACCTGTCACAGATATTACCAGCTCAGAGTGATACTGAGACTGGGGTATGCCAGCCTGATTACAACATCCAGTCATTGTCACTGTGGTCCTTTTGCATTTAGTCATACTTACACATTGAAGCACATTCTCATGCGATTTTCATGCAGCTACATACATGTATAGTGCATAGAATTGCCCATAGGTGGCTCTGTAGGCCAATTAGAAAGCCTTGGGGAAACAGGTTTTGAACCAGTCAAAAAGTACATGCACATGTTATTGGCTTCACTGCATTCTGCTGGCAGGGACAGACTCTTCCAGCTAGTGGAAACAACAGCTTGTGGCACAGGCACTGAGCACTTACATGTTTACAAGCTGCCACATTCCTCCTATATGACTATTTCTATATTTTTAGGAAATTTCTTGTCCCATGGCCAGAAATCATTTATTTTCGCATTCTAATATGTGTGTCATATATATTTTCTACTCTGTAATTATGAAAAAAATAGTGCGGCCCAGTATTTGAAGATCATACTCATACTCTAAACACAAGGATAAATGCAAAAAAATTGCGTTTGAAACATTTATTTGTTCTGTTAAAAATGTCACCAAAATACCCTAAAAATATAGAAATCGTCATATACATGTGCGTGACTGGCCTGGCCTGGGCTAGATGACCCACTGATCATAGCACACATGTACATACATGCAAATGTGCAGCTACATGTGGTTGATCTGGGTTAAAAACTTACGATATACACACATGTATGAGGAGAAAATAATCAAAATAATTGAGGAAATGGACACTTGGTATGAGGAGAAAATCATCAAAATAATTGAGGAAATGGACACTTGGTATGGAGAATGATGTTTTTTTTTTTTTTTTGTTGGTACCAAAGCTGTGAAGTATTTAATCTGGTTGCACTTCTGGCAGATGGACTGGCCAGTGGCATCAGTGTGACTGTATGTGATACATGTATGTGCCTGATGCATCACAAGGGGGTTTGTATGCGTATGTACAGCCAGGATACAAGTTTAGTGATAGCGTGTGTCGCATTTGATACATGATCAAGATTGTGTGACTAAAACCTACATGAACAGATAGGTCTTTTTTGGAGCAAAGTGTCCAGTAGGTAGTGTGTTGGTTTACTCATGATACTTGTTTAACATGTTCTCAAGTGACACAAGCTTGATAAGTTATACACAGTTTTTACATTGAGGTTGTTTATGGTAGTCTTTATTTGTGGAGTGTGTGTATTCACACGACACAGGCAAGGTCAGCATTTTAATGTAAGATATGAGGAGGTTCATATGTGGTACTTGCATGACATTAAATTAGGATGTGCATGTGTGTGTCAAAGTCTACATGTACATGTGGCAAAGAGTTCAATGAACTGGGACACAGAAAGATTCACATGTGAAACTTGCACATTTACATACAATGTACATGTTGAGTGACAGTGTATGAACATGTTCAATAAATGTGCATTACTTCCACACAATATGTGTGTTATGGATGTACATGTATATAAGTCAACATCATGTGAATCGAATGTGTTCAATGAGAATATGAATTGTCCAAATGAAATGGCTCTTTATTTGGGGTGCCAAATTTCAGGTGATAATTATTATGTAGTGTGTTCACAAGTCATAAAGTGCATGACTATTGTGAACATGCAAGATGATTTCACAAATTCCCCATGCACATGGAGTGGCCAAAGATGATACATGCTTGGATTGACCAATCATAACATAAAGTGCAGGAGATTGACCCTGTTGCATGCTGGGAGTCTTGGTGCATGCTGAGGGCTACTGTATGTTTGAATCTCACATTCAAAGCGATTGTAACAATATTAGTGCCTATTAAGAGTGGCCAGCAATGATACATGCTGGAAAAGACCAGTGATTGTGCATGCGCAGGCTTTTCCCCAGAACTTAAAAGTTAAAAGGTGGTAAACATAACATTGTCTTATTTTTCTTGTTTTGGTAAAAAGTTCCATCAAATAATGCTAAAATATCATGTAAAAAGATGAAAGGTGGTGAGGAAAAGGTGAAAGGTGGGCCACCTTTGAACTTATAATGTAAGGAAAACACTGATGCGGGGGTCACTAAATAGCCCACAATCATGATAATATTCCACAACTGATTGCCATTACACAGTTTGATGACAGTTAAGTATTTTAATTTCTCTAAAATGAAAAAAAATGCCTTACATGGGGGCACATGTTGATGGATTTTTAAAAATGGCTCTTGCTGACCTCAAGCAACTGCTTCCCTGACCTGAACAATACGTCACACCATTTGTCATTTTACAATCAGTGAGATTAAAAAGTGTATAGTCATGGTTTTATCACTTAAACTCTTTCAATGCAAACTGTGGCTTGAGATAACTTTCTCTCAGTTATAATAAGGATGCAAGATCCATATTCCTTGTGAAAAGACTTTTCATTCGAGCACCACCATGCCTATAGTTCCAGAGAATATAATGGTCCGGGTCAACAGTTTTCCTAGGCACACTTTGAGTGCATTGCCCCCAAAGCATGCCAAGGGAAGCTGTTGACTATCCAAAACTTGGCACTGCAGGAGTTAAACATAATGGGGAAACAGGTTCAATAGAGCAGACAGATGGAGACTGGAAGATCTATGTATGAATGAACGACTGAGAGATCGTTAAGTATTTATGTGGAAGAGCCTTTTTGATTTTAAGGTGCTGGGTGGCTAATTGTGCCACAAAACATTTAGAAAAACACTGCCCAATTACCATAAACCAATGTCTGGGATGGTATGTAATACATGTGGGGCCTTGGCATTGAACCAGTGGATACTGATATGAAGGTATAAGGCAGTGCTATAGTTAATAGTGATGCTACTAGGTAGAAGCTAGTTTTTGAGTGTGAGCATTAGACCTGCTTCAAGTTAAAATAAACAATGGACCAGACACTAAAGGCTACAGTCAGTGTGTTTGAGTGGTGGGAGCCAGGATTGGCACACTTGAACATATCATTCGCATGGGAGGGAGGTGTGGAATTCCTCGGGGAGGGTACATGTAGATGGGAAAGTGCTTATGGTCCCATGTTTGCCAGCTATCTTTCTTGAGAGTGGCTACTTATTACAGTCCTGCATGATATTCAAGCTTTGTGCATGGAGGGGTTAAACGGAAGGTGCTAGTAGTTTTGGATGTGCTGGATTTGCTTTGGGTGTTTTACGGGAGACAGCATGCTTACAGTGTTGCATTCATAAGGGTTTGTCATGCAAACAAATATGAGAGTTCTGTGTAGGTTGGGTCTTTTTTACTTTCATATCTATATGAAGAGCCAATGTGCATGCATGACAAAATGTTTTGGCGTAAAGATTGGGTTAGAGCACAGCTTCCCTTCTGTATACACCTGGACTGGTGCTCCCTACCCTCCTACCCTATCCTTTAATCTCATTCTGGTTATACATGTACTGTCAAATGATATCTGTTCTCAGGCATGGACTTTGAAAGCCTAAAAATATGGTTGATGAGGTATTCACACAAAATAATCACTGTACATATAATCAATGAAAACAAATACACTGTAAAGTACTTATATACAATATAAAGTTGATTCTGTTGGGGTAGTTGTTTGAATTGGGATGTTTGTTTCAAGGGAAGCCCTGTGAAAACTCAGTTACTAAAATGCAAAAGTATTGAAGAGTGCAAACATAATTAGTTGATAGTGCCACTTAATTGCAATCTGTATGAGTTGACTCTAAATGTAAAAATCATGTTCCACTTTGGCCATGTCATTTTTACAATGTGTGAATATTGTAATATATGGACATTTGTCCAGAGGAAGTTTTGAGCCGATATGGGCATTATCTGAGCATGGTGATACTCAGACGCGACTGCATTGAATGTAATGATTCCTAAAGCATAAAGGGCAGGAGTTACTTTGGTGAATAGATTGATATCTGACAAGATATCCATCAGAAAATATTTCACAAATAGATCTAAGTTGAGTGTGCACCAGTAGACTCAGGAAGTACATTGTGGTAGCACATCACTTTGCAAGGATGCAATAGTATTCATTTGGTATTTAAGATATTAGACCCCAGACTTTGAGGGATCAAAAGTGTGTACAAATATATCAGTAAGTCAGTTGCAGACCTATGTTCCCATATGGACTGCAAGACAGGCCCAGCTTACAGGTTTTTAAGGGTCCATCCCATAGATGGGACCCTTTCTGTTTTCGGGTTGTCCATCCGTCCATTCAAATGTGCACATTTTCGTTCCTGCAATATCTACACAATGCCTCCATGTATTTTGCTCAAATTTGGCAATGTGCTTACCTTACCTGGCAAAATGAACTGATTAGATTTTGGTGTCATCATGACCTAATTTGAACAAATGGCAGACCCTTCAGTCAACGCTTGCATAGAAGGTATGTCTAGTTAATAATCACTATCCATGGCACAGATATTGGCATAAACATGTACTTCTTGTGTTCTTGTGAGGTGGAGGAAAGGGAAGGACTTGAAGAAAGCCACCATACACAAACAGAGTGGTAGGAATTATTTCCACTTGCGCCCCAGCCCAAGAATCGAATCCTACTCACAGGGTGAAATGCAAGCATGTTGTCATGAGCCAATAAGTTCATACATGCAGGGGAATTCGCTTTGTTTTAACTTGTTTTGCAAGCAGAAACAATAGCTATAATGTACATGCAGTTATTAGGGTATGGACTTTGTTTTTACTAGTTTTGCATGCAGAAGCAAGTGTGGCAATGTAGTTCCATAGTTTTATTCAACTGTCAATGTTCACAGATAACAGACCCAATACAAACTTATCACCATTGTGGTTTCATCATGTTGGCAGACAGGCCCCAAGCACCCAAGTTGCTCTCATATTTGCACTGTCCTAAATCAACTTTATTTCCACCCCAGACCTTCAACCAATTAAAACATTCTGCCATGGTTGTTTTTCATTGGTGACAACCCTCATTAAAGTGGTGCATGTGGTTTGGCTCTTTTACATAGGCCATTTTGATCTTTAAGCTTATTTTCTCACACTTCCTGCTCTAATATACTCAAATTTCTTAGATTTTTCTTTTACATAGTAATGTGTATCAAGTAGTAAATTTCCGGCCTTGACCTATAGGTTCTACTGATAGATTAACATAGTCTCCAGTTTTAAGCAATAAAGGGTTATTGTCAGCGTTGACCCTTTCTTATACATGTGTCTGAGCTTTAGGTGCATTTTCTTGCATCTCTGCTGTAATGTACTTGAGTTTTTTAGATTGTTATTTTATGTGTGTGGAATGAAAAGCAAGGCAGCCTTTGTATTAAACATTTTTATTTGATCACTTCTGAGAACACATACAATGGCCATGCAGGCAAGACCATGCACACAAGCCTAATTACGCCTGTATGGTAGAAGCAGCAACTGCTAAACAGCCTGTGAAAAACAGGCTACAATGCACATATATTAACACTGGCATACATGTGGTCACTGGTCACACTGAGCAAAGGTACAGGGGACACAAGTTCTGCCGCTTACGAGCTCCACTTCAGAGCTGTTGCTCCCGTATAAGCCTTGTGTGCAAGTGACAAGACAGTTGAGTGTTTGTCAAACAAGAAACCAGTCACATTTTTCACACCAGTACAACCACCTGGTGACAGTTTCTAAAACTGCAAAACTTTTTAGTTTTCATAACTGTCAAGTGGTGGCACTCACCCATATATCATGTATTGATGAATACAATGTTACTTTTACCTTGTCACATTCTCCCTTGCATAGGGGTTGGCGTCTCTGACTACCATATTCACATTCCATACTTGCTTTATGTATGGCAGGGTACCATTTGTATGTGGAAACTTGCCTACTTAAATGTGCTAGATTTCCACACAATTCAGACTTGGGGTTAATTAGAGTTGATGACAGTAATAAATGTAATTAATGAAAAAAAATCAATGTATATACTATGAATGTGTTCAATATTACTTTGTTCCTTCTATTACTAACCAAGCTAAATCCTTGAACAATTTTAGCATCAACATGATTTTTCTCTTTGATAAAAACCTTACTGAATATAGTAAAAGTCCACTTTCTTATGCATGGTGGAACTAACTGGTTCTGCAACAATAATACTTGTGGTTGGCTTATATTCACAAGACCATCAGCTGACACATCAAAACCTGAATTCATGACCCGGATCAAGGTTTCTTGTTGTAGAGCAGATCTAGGCAAATGAAAGAGGTTGGTGTGCTGACCTGCAGTGGCTCTTGTGGAGTGTCTAGGACCATCAAGATCCTCCTCTGCTTCATTCAAACCAGGACTCAGTGGCTCAACAACATGGGCCTCCTGTGCTTCATCCAAAGCATGACTTGTTGGCTCAGTGATACCTGGAGCCTCCCCTGCTCCATCTGAAGCAGTAGGTGTTTTAGCAGAAGCTTTGGGACTACAAGTAGCTGGGGGTTCAGACAAAGATAGACCATTCATTGGTGAGGACTTTGTTATATTGTCACATACTGGGCTGGAACTTTTTGCTTGAAGTTCAAGGACTAAATCACAGTTATCAAGGCTCACATCAATCTTGAACTCTTGGCGAGAGTGAATCACTTTGTGGTTAAACCATGCTGATATTAGTCCCTGAATCTACATGTTAAGTTGTCTTAGGTTCTCCTAAAACCAATTGGTCAGAAACAAGGATCTCATTTCTGTGTCGAGTATGAATGGGACCATCACCCTCCAAAGGCCCAAGAATGTAAACATTGCCCTTGGGATCTGGTTTCCATATCTTTGTAAGGCAAAGAGTTCCATACATCTTGGATTTTGTTTCTGCCTTTAATACCTCAATTTTTGCAGAACACTCTGGCTCCCACTGGTAGAGCAGTTTTCTTGGGATCAGGAACATGGCAAGCTTATTGCTTATTGCTTCTCAGCCTCAGATTTCAGGATTTTCCAGGCATCTAGAAAAGTACTTTTTAAGTGGGTACAGTGCTCTGTAAGCCAATCATCTACATTTTGCTCTGATGGATCTTCTTCCTTTAACCCCAGCACAATATATTGGCAGTGTTGGCTCTCTGCCAAAAAGGTAATGGACGTACCCCCTGATGAGGAGTGTGGAGTAAAATTATAGGGATCATACACCAGTTGACATAGGTATTCAGGCAACTTTTTCTTTATCTCAGGAGGGAGATTGCGTAATAGTTCATGTAATGTTCTGTTGTAGCTTGCACTGTCCATTTTCCTTTGGGTGGTAAGGGGTTGTGCGTCTTTGGGCTATTCCATAAATTTTTCACAGTTTCAGTTAGATGGCACTCATAAAATTTTCAGCTTGATCTACATGGATATGCTTTGGAGCTCCATATCTAGTGAATCACTCTTGCACTAAGACCTGTGCTTCAGTCCTAGCTAGCTGGTCTTTAATCGGAAATACCTGTCTAAATTTGGTGAAAATGTCTGTGATTACAAGGACATTTTCAAAGCCACTAGAACTGGGCTCTGGCAAAGTAAAATCCATCGCCACAACTTCTAGAGGTCCACTAGCAAGCAATGACCCCATGGTGGTCTTGAGGGCTTTACCAGCCTGTGCTAGCATGTTCCTAGCACATTTTTCACAGTAATTCTCAGTGTGGAGTGCCATGTTAGGCCAGTAGCACCAGGTCTGTGGTAGCTGTATGGTTTTTGCTGTTGCTTGGTGATCCATATTGTCATGGAGTTCTGTAAGAACTTGAACTCGTATTGATACTGGCCCCAGTAACTGTTTCAGAGTCTAACCAGATTCTTGCACAGAACAGAAGAGAACACCACGACCATCCTGGCTGAATTTGTTCCAGCCATTTTAGAGTCTTCAGGTTGTGTTAAAGTACTTCACTATTTCTCTTGGAGATGGTAGTTTCCTTCTCTCAAGATGCTGAAACACAGGAGCTAGATCTGGATCTGCACTTAGCAGCTTCTTGATCTCAGCTTGTGGCAATGCAGGCGAGGTGGACATACACATCTCTGTGTTATTCATTGAATGTGCCTGTACTTGTTCAAGCCAGACTTTGATAGTAGTTTTCTGAATTATTCACTCAATTATTGAGGGAGACGACCAAAAGACTGGTTGTTTTCATCTAAGACCTGAATGAAAAATCCTTAAAACCTAATGCTAATAGGTTCTTGACCATGGTCAGGCTTCAGACTAAGAGCATTTGCATTTTCGTTTGTTCTTGCTGCTCTGGACTGAAAGGTGATGTCAAATGATGCTACTTCTGAGACCCATCTCATTTCTCTAGCACCAAGTTTGGCTGAAATGTTGACATAGGTTAGTAGGTTATTGTCAGTGAAAACACTGCACTTAGAACCAAGCAAATAGTAATGGAATTATTCCTTAGTTATTGCCCACTTCAAGCCTAGAAGTTCTTACTTCATGCTTGCATAGTTCTCCATACTCTTTTCATTTGGACTTAACCCCCGACTTGCATGACTCAAAACCACTGGACCATGACTGTGCACTATGGAAAGGACCATGCCCAGCCTGTTCAGGCTTGAGTTTACCTCCAACTAAAAAAGCAAGGAGAAATCTGGATAACCAAGGAGGGGTGAATTGGTTAGCAGCTCTTTAAGCCTGTTAAAAGCTTTTGTGTATTTGTCATTCCAAGCTTCAGTTAAGTTTTGTTTTAAGATCTGTTTTGGGGAGATATTTTTGCTGATTTTGCTTTGGAGTGTACCCCTGTCAATGCAAAGAGTGATGATGCAATTTTTGCAATTACAGGCACAAACCTGTGGTAGTAACCTGTCAGTCCCAAGAAGCTCTGTTGATATTGAACCACTTTGGGAATGGACCAGTCAGTTACTGCCTTGGCCTTGTCTCTATCTGGCTTAACTCCTAATTCTGAAACTACATGACCAAGGTAGTTTACTTTGTCAATAAAAAGGTGACATTTCTTTGGTTTCAATTTGAGTTGGTTTTGAGATAGTATTTGCAAGGCCATAACCAGCCGATCAAGAGTTTGCTGGAAGGAGTTACCCCAGGCACCTATATCATTGAGATATATGAGGATAGTTTGGAAGTTTTGTTCTCCAAATATTTTGTCCATCAGCCGCATAAAGGTTGCTGGTGCCAAGCATTAACCAAACCGCACCCTTAAATATTCATAGAGGCTTCCTGTTCTGATTCAAAAAAGCTGACAAAAGCTCATTGTTTGTGCTTTTTTCTCCATTTATCTGTTAAAGGCGGCATTTCCTAAGCAAAACTTACCTGCAAACAAGGTCTCCCCAGTCTATAGTATATCCATCATCAGATTGATTTTAAGAAAATAACAAACACTTACTATAGTGTGTCTGGTTTTCACTGCTGTTTCAGTCTCAAGATAATGATCAAGAATGTTTATTGGACTGAAATCCATGTACATGTGGAGGACTTCAGTGTCTGGCATGAAAATTATCATTTCCACAAATACCCATCGCACATCCAGGAAGGCATGAGATGTTATGCCTGGGTTTGACATATTTCCTCTGGTTTGCCATACAAAAGTGGTATTGGTTAACCTACTGGTGGCTTGATTTTGCATTTCTGTATGCCTTGTTTGAGTTGATTGCACAGTCTGTGGTTCCCATGACATGTAAAGCGTCTGCAACTCCCATTCCCATTGCTTTCCAGTACCATAGCCTTCAATTTAAAGTTGGTCAGGCCAAATTTAAAAAAATTGAAGGTTTTAAGCAAATTTCTGGATTTCTACATAGTATATGTCTAGACCTATAAGTCAAATGTGGGTCCGACCAATCTGACCAATCAGACTCCAAGGCTACAGCCATGCTTCGTGTTTTGAAACATAGATGCATATGGTTTGTGGCTTACTTATATCCATCTTGTCCACTTTGAAGTTCACTTTGACCAACAGGTCTTTCAAATGATCCACAGACCGATTTGCCACTTCCTTATTCAGTTTTACGGTGGCCACTTTTGGTCCAGGCTGACAATGTCTGCAAACATAGCCTTCGGTCAACTTACTTGCATTGAGGGCTTGGAAATCATGCCGTTGAGGCCCTGCATGAATGAAAAATGCCACTTCACAAGGAAGTCTTTGTATAAACTTGGTCATGATGTTACAGTTACTCTTTTTGTAACCTGTTCCCTCTTTCTAGTACCATAGTACAGTGTATAGTATTCCTCAATATGAAGCATCAATATTAATTTCATGCCACAACAGCAGAGCCCCCCAGCCAGCCTATGTTAACAGTGGGAGGTCTCCCTCCTATAGGCACTGACAAGTGGGAGGGTGAGTGCTGAAGGCGCCAAGCAAAGCTAGGGGGTCTGGGGTCATGCTCTTCCAGGACAAATTTGAAATTTGCACCTTCATTCCCTGCATTTAAACCATTTTAGGCACTGTCATTGACATATTCTGTGCTTATATAATACAACAGCATAGCAAAACAGTACAGCTTTACAGCCACTGATGGAATAAGGCTACTTCTTTTTAATTTTACACAAAGGGGAAGCCATGATACAAAAAGCACAACAGGAGGAGATTTTATAAAGAAGTATGAGGAAGTGGGAGATATCACCAAGGAGGGAGACTTGGAGGCTCTGCAACTGCATACCTGGTTGCCTTAGTAGCCATAGTCTCTTTTTACACATATTTCAAAAGTCACGAGTTGATCTAAAGTGGTATAGCTCTTACACATGTAAATTTGACAATCTTTCTTAATATATTGCTTTGGGAACATATTTTATACAGTTTGACAGAAGAAAATCAGTCATTTGCACACTGCTGTAAAACATTCCAAAAGTGTGCTGTGTTTGCTGCATACTTACGGTTGATGGAGCTGCCAACATGATACCCAACTCTATATATGTCTATAGTGTAAATAGTCCAAGCAGCTTAACTCACAAACTGAAACCATTGTTGGAAAACCGAACTCAGATTGTAAACAAATAATTCCTGCAGGGAGAGCAAAATCATGCACAGAACAAATTCAGACTAATAGACAAGCTATTAAAGTGATAGCAGGATTAGCATGGAGACTGGACAGATACTAATATGGGCATCCTTCACAAGGATGGTGCTGGGAAATGAAGGAACATATAGTCATTGTGAGTGCAGATTTATAACTTATACAACACATGTAAAAGACAATTACGAACAAACAGTTTGTCATTCATTTCCCCAAGAGGTGTCAACAACAATTTGCCCAGTCAGCAAGTAAGATGACGGAATGGAAACATGTATGATTTGTCTAAATGCACATATACACCACCAGAGATTTTTCTCACTGCTAAGTTTGTCTATGACCTAAAATGACCAAATAGTACGAGATCACTATGTGTCTATAAAAAGTCTTTATGCATGTTTTACCCTATTAATACAAGGGAAAAACAAGTGTATATTGTATGTGTACCTTGTTCTTCTCAGGGGAACATTAATTTTGATAAAAAGTACTGCCTTATCCTGTGACATTTCCTCAGCAAACAAATAGTCATTGTCCAATGGCAGGCTGGTGCTATCATAGCATCAGCCTGCTGATTGATACTCCTACAGTAGATGAAGACTAGTGTTCCAATGAATTTGAACCTGTTGTATTACTACATGTTATATCAGCAACAAGAACAGTACTAGCATGGGAGCCATTGTATCTCAGTATGCATTGTGTGGTCTTGGATTGAAGATTTAAATTAAGAAAACTAAGCCAAAGCTGGAAAAACGTGATAAAGGAGAAATATCAAAATTTTGCTTGGTGAGGAAGGACATTAAAGGCATTGATGTGCACAATGATACACATGTATAATGAATATATCTGTGATGGTACAAGCAATGTCTGGTGTGTCCTGACACATTCCAAGGCAGGAACAACTCTAATCATGATCAATTGCAGTATAGGTTCACATAGAGTGTGATGATGAAAAAAAATGCTCATCATAAAGTGTGAAGGTACATGTATACTTGTAAAGTGGTGGTCACACAAGAAGTGCTTTTATTGGAGGAGAGGAGAGTGAGTGCCTTATGATTGTTGGCTGCACAGTGTTTTCAATATCATGAAACAGACTTGAGCAAGTACAGACAGAGAGCGAGAGAGAGAGATACAGTGAGGTATGTTCTAGTCAGTTACCAATTATTCCAAGCAAAGCAAGGAAGTGTTCAACTTATTAAGTGTGTGTTTCTGCAAGCAAAGAGCTTTCAATGAACTGGCAATACATGGCTGCATTTAAGGACACATGCATATGTAAGATCATTGACAGATATTTGCATATATAAGGAAATCAAGGTAATTTTAATATATAACAGCACAAAAAAGTGCATTTACAGCAGAACTTAACTGACTTACATGGACAACTTGTTGCCAGCACTTCCAATAAAGCTCAAAGATTGAGCATACTCTGCATGCATCAGCATTACCTTGCTGGTGATACATTTTAAAGTTAACAATCTAAGTGGATTGCATCGGACTTGTTTCATGCAAAGAAGGAAAAGGGCAATTGAATTTAGGATCTTTTACAAATAAGAGACGTGAAATTTGATACATGAATCAACATGTAATATTTACATGTTTGGACACATTTTATGAGATTAACAGTTCGCTCAGTAACTGTGCTGAATGCATGAGAGGCAAAAATATGTTTTGTTTAATATTGCATGCCTACTTCCTTTCACAGTTTACAATTGTAAAACGAAATTAACTCATGTTTAGGGATTCATAAACACACCTTTTCCTGAGTGAATTTTAACTTTTGCCCAGTCACCAACAATATTTTGACAACTCAGAATTAAACAGTGTATGGTTACCATATTTTGTTTTTGTTACCAAAGTTATTAGATTGTGGTACCGTGACGAAGCAAAGTGGTTAATAGAGAATTCAGACTGTTGTCTGCCTAACGATTTGACTAAAGGAAGTTTCAGAGCAATTCCATTTACTGTTTGCACATTTTAGAGGTTTAGTTTAATCTTATTCAGTCATGAAATTTTTAAGTTTTCATCAAATATTATTTGGTTATGGCAGTTATGGATATCTATCATGTAGTATGACAACATAGCCTGCTGGGAAATATAATTCATTATTGTGGTTTAACAGACATCTAGCAATACAGAACAGAAATGAAAACGAGTTACAAAACAGGGAGTTGAAAATGCACTACAAAGTGGTTTGAAGAGTGTCCGACAAGATTGTCATGAAAAATACATCTCAGTAACCCAATGGGTAAAACACTATGAATGGGTATGAACAGTAAGTACCAAGGCATCCACTGATGTGTCCTGTCCAACTGCAAATAAACAGTATTACATGCATGGTTATTTTCATTTCTAAAAGGTAGTATAACTTACAGATTATTGTTTTTAATGTTTATGGAAGTTACTTTGTACTTGTATTTCTTGAGCAACATACTTTTGTAAGACCTTTATTGCACCATTGTCTCAATATATTTTATAGATATTTACCAAAGTCTGTACTTGATATGATTCATGTGCACATTCCTGTTGTGTTGGTGCTTCCATTTTCGTATATTCCAATTTAATTTCAACCTGAATATTTTTCAACATTTGTTTGATCTCTACATATTTACATGCATAAATATGACTTTGTAGTCTATTTGTGTGACTTTGACTGTCACTGAAATATTGGCTATCATTTAGATACATTGTGACATCTGAACTGTGTTGGCTTCAGCTTTTTCCAATGCAGCATTAGTGTTATATATCTTGCATATACTTAAACTCGGCAAAGTGCTTTCACTACCATTGTTCACACATTTTTGCGACGTTTGGATGACTTCAATAAAGAAGCTTGTTGCAAAGTATCATTCTAGCTGGTTATTTATATGGCTTGGATCATTTCTGGACTTTACCCCAAAATTTTGGGCGTTCTTACTTAGAAAGTTCAGAAGAAAGTTAAAGACCTCTTGTTTTATTTCTGTCATTTAAATCAACAGTTTTCTTTGGCTCACTCTGGCTACAATGTATCCAGAGTGTGCTGAGGAAAGCTGTTAGAGTACACAGGGTAAGTATTGTGTACCTTCTTTGGCTGCCCATAAAACAAAGACAAGATATCCCCGAAAATGGCATTGGGAAAGTAGAGGAGCAATGCATTGTCTAGGCGGAGTGGTCATTTGAGTGCATACCAGCTTAAATGTCTTGCCATGCTGTCCTGGACTGTGTTCTTCCAAGTTCTGTGCTATGTACATGTGTAGCCTATGTGTTTTTGACGTTTGAGGTAATTGGTTGGTCCCAGCTGCAGTAAGGTACTAGCAGTCTATGACATAATTGATCTGCACTTTGGACCTTCTGCTATGATGCTGTTGCCTTTTGCTGAACTTCGGTTGGCTGCTATGTCTCTAACAATTTCAGTGCTATTTCCAAGTGAAAAATGCTGTTTGCAAAATAGTATGGAATTGCTAGCACATCGAGGAACAACCCCGACCAGCGCAAAAGTTACAAGGGTACAGGTTGCGGGACGATGGTCTTTCAACAATTATACATCTACTTGCCGGTGGTGGAAAATAAAATTGTGTCTTTCCGACAGTTTTAACGGATATTTACAAAATGGTCGTATGACCAGGTCCTCTTAAAAATCACCATACCACTGTATACATGGACCAAAAAGTCATTTTTGTGGCTCTCTCAGCCCTATTTTTAAGGGTCCTCCCCATGTGGGGACCGTTTTTGTTTTTGGGTTGTCCATCCTTCCATTTGTCCATGACCTCCCTTATGAAAATTGAAAGTTAGTTCTCACTGAGCACTCAACTAGTCCTCAGCTACTAATTGGCAGGTTGAAAATTCCACCCAGGAAGAGTTGAAATCGAGTTTTCAACTTTTATGTTTGAGAGGTTAGTTAAATTTCAACTGGCTGCTAACTGAAAACCAGGACTTAAACAACCTAAGAGTTGATAATTCGTTCAAAACGGGGGCTTGGAAAATCGGAGAGTTGAAAACTGGTTGAAAACTAGGGCTTTGAAAAATTTCGCAGCTGTACTGACTTTGCCGATATTCCAACAGTTGAAATCTGGTTGAAAACTATATGACCAGTACACATCAGTTTCATATATTTAAGCATTTGCTGGCGCCATTTTGATCTGTTAGCTGCAGCAGATCAGTACGTAATTTGTTGCTTTTCTACTGGTCATTGTAATCCATAAGCATAATAAAGCTACGTTTGTAACAATGATGTATCATGCAAATGAAGGTGCCGTATGATTGTCACATGCCACATGTTACAAGTCTCTCGTAGGATATTTTCCCATAATTAATGTAAACCTTGGTACGTGGGCTTGTAGCCTACATATACCTTTATTCACCACACACAGGATCTTGAGCAGATAACTGTATAATACACAAATCGAGATGAATGATAAATGCCATGTGCTATATCCATCTTCTTGTTCACAGTGTGCAATATAGGCTTATTTCCACATCTGGGCTCAAATACACTTCTTTGCTGCATTTATTTTGTGCCTATGGGATTCTTTTACTCTCAAGTGTCATTTTATGCAAATGATGTATGAAAATGAAACAGTTGAAATCCATTTTCAACTGCAGTTGAAATTCATTTTGAACAAATGGCTTCGTTTTAAACTAGCGACCAGTTGAAAACTATTTTCATTTTACACTACCGGCTAGTTGAAATCAAGCCTTTTTAATTTTTTGGTGGCTCTTCACCAAATTTAGTAGGGTTGTAGGGGAGATCAAAGTCTAAAGTCTAAGGTACTCGTGATTCTAGTGGTGCCACCTATAATTTGATGGGAATTACGAGGGAAAATTTGTTTTAAGATATAAAATTCCATATTTGGAAGAGTAAATGGATTAGACTTGCCAAGTTTATAGGATATATAGACCATATCCAATGCTAGAATGTGATATAATATCAGTGAACTTATCTATTTTTGTGAGGTCACCATGCCTGTAAAGTTGAAATGGTGAGTTTGTAATGGTAGGGCGTAGCTTGGACATCAATGACAAAGAGAATTTAGCCTCCAGATCAAAATTACACTTGATTACATAATACATTAAACTGTACTTGGTGACCTCCTTTTTGGTTCACTGTAACCCAGCAATTATGGAATTTGGCGCTTGTCCAAGTTTATTGTTTTTCTTCAATAACTCAAAAAGCTATTACGTGGTTTGTACAAACAGACTATATATCGAAAGTTGGCTGAGGGACACATATTTTGAACATAGCAATTTTTTAATCCAAGTTAAAGGTCAAGGTCAAGGTCAAATAGCCAGTTTGAATATAGGGTTCATCTTGTGAATGCTGTGCACCCCACAATTTTTCAGTTAGGCCCATATAACTTTTAGGAGTTATAAAATGTATAAAAGTCTTTGTTGGCATTAATGTTGGTGGCCCCACCTAAAGTATTATGTTATATACAAGTCAAAATGTGAAAACCTTGTGACCGCAATACTGTCCACAGTTTGTAAGTTAGCCCAGTATAACATTTAGGACTTAAAGGGTGTATGAAAGTCTAGGTTACTGTCGACATTGATGGCGTCACCTACAATATTATGCAATATAGGGGTCAAAGTGTGAAAATCTTGTGAACACTCTAACATCTTTAATTTTTGGCAGATCTTCACCAAATACGGTAGGATTGTGGGGGAGGTCAAGGTCTAAGTAGTTAATGATAGTAGTGGCGCCACCACTATTTCGACGGAAATTATGAGCCAAATGTGTTTTAAGATATAAAAGTCCGTATCTTGAAAAGTAGTTAGATTAGACTTGCGAATTTATAGGATATATAGACAATGTCCAAACCTGAACTTTGATGTATATCAGTGACTTTGACCGATTTTTGACCTTGGTTTCTGTCCCAAGGTCACTAAGGACTCACTCATTGTTGTTTTGGCATATGCAACAATATCCATCACAGGAATTGCACAAACAAGCTATGGTTAAATGTGGAGCAAAGTGCCATCTGGTGGACTTCTTATACACTAATTGTACAGAAGCTTTATATGGTCAGAGGCCTCTTGAGGACTTGCAACTTTGAAATGAACAGGTGCAATATAACCATGGTGGCAGCACAGCGGTAAGCCCATGGGCCTTTTATTTGAATTTAGCCTTAATCTATCAGTTGGGGCACATGTCATAGAATTATTGTGCTACTTGTTAAATACAGTGAAACATAGGGAAGTGCTTTGAAGCGATTTTCTATATTTTGTGTATTTAAGAATATTACCCAATGGAAAAACAGGGAAAACAAGGTCCATCAAGTCTTCAAACACTATAAAACTTAACAGTGTCCCTGAATTTGTTCTTGGCTGCATCATGTGTAAAATTGTGAGACTCAAAGTCAAAATTTGCTAATTTGCATATCCAAAAGTTTATTTTTCAGAATGTAACACATATTTCAATATGGGCCTAATAGGAACAATATGGAGGACACTCTTTAGCTTCATGGTATTTGGAACAAAGGAGCATCTTTTTTAAAACTTCGGACTGGATTTTACTGAGAAATAGATGAATTTCAAATACGTTTCCTACTATATCTAGGTCTTTTATGTCGGCATACTTACTTAATTAGCACAATATTTCGTAGATCTGTATGTGCACCAACTGATAGAGCAAGACTATGCAACTTCAACCCTGTATACCTTCATCAAGCTTCACCAAAATTAAAAAAGCAGCAAAAACTTAGATGTACACATCTGTATCTTAATACCTTGAGCTACCTAAGACCTCGAATTTTGACTTCTAGAAGTATAAATGGGAGTATATACAGTTTTAGTAAAATTATTAGATCTTTGTAGTTCCTTTTTGGTTTGGTTTTATTGGGTCTATATGATTTGGCTTTTCAATACATTTAATGCTAGAGGCAGTACAAGGAATAATACGGGTACACTTTTGTTCAGCCTTATAGATGATATTTGTATCCACTAGCATGTCAAGCTTAAGAAACAGAGCTCGCCAAAATATAGACTTACCGCATAGATTTGAATGCTGTGAACGCAGAAAAACTGTGAAAATAGTCTTAAACGACAGGAAAACGCGTCTGACAGTATCAGGTTTTCAACCGGACCCCACGGTGCGCTTCGTGCCTTCGATACATGCAATTTGACCCCCCCCCCCCGTAATAAAGTCGGGATGCTCCTCTGGTTAGCCTGGTCGGACCAAAAGTCATAGGCTGTAGTGTAGCTCGATTACCTTCAGAAATATAGGCTAATCAAATCGGAACGTACACATTTTTATGGACTTTTCACTATTAAATGAAAAAATGTCTACCATTAACAGTCTGTCTTAGCATGAAAATTTGCAGTTTATGCAATTTTCTTGATTTGGCAGCACAAACCACCTTTCATATATATATATATATATATATATATATATATATATATATATATATCATTTCAATTCAAAACAAAAGTGCATATATATCTATCACGTCCTAATATTGTGAAACCTTTTTCAGCAATAGGATGTGAAGGGAAATTTCAATGCTATGAATATCTTGCTGTTTTATTCAACATAGAATATTCGACTACGTTTACGTTGAAATCTCGTGGTACTTTTAAAGCTATGTACAGGTAGATATTAACATTTATCTAAGGAAATGGGTCATTATTCCATATACAATCATACATGACACTTTTTCACTGACATTTTGGATTTCCAAAATCGGCCAAAATTACTTAATCCAGCCTCCCAGCTACCACCTAGGAATAAGCTGATATTTTCCAAAATTTCAAATAATTCATACCGCAACTATTTTGCAACAAACGTTTAACAGAAACACAAATTTTCTCACAGCAAATTAGGGTATATAACTGAAATGTTAGCTGAATCGTTCAAACAAATCTTTTAACTCTTTCACTGCCAAGTATTGGACCGAGTCAATGTTTTAAACGCTCGACGAGAAAAATGTTGACCTAAACCACTATTATAGTGTTGTAATGATACTTTTTAAAAAAAGCGATTAAAGCAGGCAAAGCATTCATTCAGACATCTTGCAAAATATAAGTAAAATACAATGTAAAGAAAAAAATAAAGACCAAACACCTCAGGACAATACGTTTGACATAGACATACAGCATGGACAAAGGGCTACGCAACAGATAGCAGAGATGCATTTATACCATGTCCGTGTCCAATGCATGAGGATGCCATCAATACGTGCTAAGTGAAACGAGTCGTATCATGGGGATGTAATCCCGACTTCATAGATTTTGACTTTTGTAGAATTTTCAAACTTCATAGATTTTTACTTTTCATATGGCTATACTCATTTTTAATCCTTATAACAATGTTCTGAATGTAAGGCAAGCATGCAAAACCTTGTAAAAACGTTTCGAAACTAACCGAGTATTGCATTTTCTTTCCTGTAATTACCAATGCAAAATAAGTTACTGATTTTTGTTTTCATGTTGGATAATTTAATCAGCAAATTCCTGCATAAACTTCGTAACAAGAACTGAATCATGATATGCATCGTTCGTTTATTGTCCGGTCATTACCGAAAGATTAATTGCCTGCATTGTTCCAGACCATTTGATGCTACGTGAGCAAATACCAAACATTGTTTGGGCTTATCATCGACCAGATCCCATTTATAATGCGATCAGGATGTTGTTGTCCAAACTGTGCATACGTACGGGTCAGTTGGGTATGTTTTGGAGTTACAGTCTTGTCAAACGTCAGTTGAAAGTTTTGCCAGCGCAGGGTATCTGCCCATGCCCGGTTTGATAAAGCAAATGAAAAATCGCGGAGAATTCTTTGCGGCCTGTCAACAGCCTTAATAAACTTTCTTCATGAACATGTGTCTTTATTTGATCAACCATCCAGTCAGTTATGTTTATTCTACAGTTCCAGTCAGTTGCAAATTTCTTCAGAAGAAAAGGATGTACGTCTACCTTTTTCGATTGAACGGATAATCGCAAGAAGTTCTAGTCATAACATTCTTTCTTTTCAGATGATTAGAAATAAAGCCAATGGGCCAATACAGGTCTTCTGCTCGTGTACACACACAGATGATACATGGTGTACGAACAATTCAATGACACAGGAATATTGTTATTGAAAAAGAGCTCACTTATTATTTCAATGTGTTTTCGATGCACACTTGGATTACTGGCGGCATTCACGTCTTGAGAAAAATGTATTGGCAAACAGGGCGGCTAAGCAACACATTAATGAAAAATGAACGTTGATTTAGAATTATTTTCGTGAAAGGAGTCTAACTGTCTAAAGATTAGACCAATTTTCATTAAAAACATGAGCTGAAGTCCATAGTTGGAAATATTCTTTTGCTGCCTGTTAATTATCAAAGGATTGATTTCCGTAAATTTTTCCAAATCATTTGAACTTAAGTGAACAGATTTGAAACATTTGGTTAAACACCACTCATTAAAAGTCCCATTGATAATGCGGGCGTTATTGTACAAACTGTGCCTACCTAAGGGTCAGTTAGTTCTTTTCCCTTTTTTCCTTGATTTTTTTACCGTTTGCAGTTACATTTTTCAACTTTAAACGCATGTATATCAGAAACATCAGCGACAGTTCGAAATTTTAGACCTACCATAGTAGCAATTTAGACAATGTTAGGAAATAAAATGCTTTCCACAAATTTACCACACCCATTTAAGACTGGCATATTCTAGTTGAAATTCACATTTGTTTTGATTTGAAATTATGCCGTCGTCCGGTTGTACCTGTTCAACCCCCCACGAAGATGCTTTTCATTATTTCCTCCAGTGTGTTCGGTATGCAGAACATACAGTAAAACTCTTGAACACTGTGTGTCATATGCTGGCTCCGGGAGTAAATCGTAAGCTTATTACTCATTTGGCGAGCGACATTTTACTGTTTGGGTTTGCGTTTTATAAACTTGGATGTGTTTTGCATGAGACAACCAAATGTGTCTGTCATAATGGCCTATGTCAATGCAGGTTCTTCTAGAGTTTGTGCTTATTGTGTATGTTGTAGCTAGAAGTTTACAGTTGCCAAGGGATAACTGGTTTAGAAAAATACGTACAAATAACAAACCTTCCACATATCCTTATCATTTACTCCTTTTATCCTTCATCATATTGTGTAATATTTTGGGTGGTTTGCACACACTGTGGGAGACACTGTCGTTACATTGATTTATGTTCAGAGGCTGTAGTCGACATTTATTCGGCCATTAACTTTATTAACCGACCTAGGTGTCATACTAAACGAATCAGTACACACCAACTGGTGGCAAAGGAAGACCTTATTTTTGTGCCCATTCAATTCGTAAGCCTTTCCACTTTGTTTATAAAATTAAATATATTAATGGGCAATAGCTTATATAACTGGACGTTACTTCAAATTAGCCAATGGTAACGATTAACACTATACATGACAGCTGAACAGATCGCTTGTTGGCGACTTTGTAACAACCCGCAGAACAGAAAGAGTAAATTACAATCCACCCAAAAAGGGTACCGTATGGGTGTACCTGTGTCAATTCGCAAAACTTCCCAATGCTTTACTTGTCGACACCCCCCCCCCTCCAAAAAATAAAAAATAAAAAAATAAAATGAAGGTTCGGTAACACATCTGCTAAGTAAAGGCTAGAATGGAGGGTACACAACTTACACGATTGAGGGAAAGTCGGACACTTAGGCAAACATCGAGTCAGACATTTTTTGCCTCAAAGGTGTTTTTGATTGCCTTACAGACAGAAAATTTAATCAACATTGAAATTTTGATAATTATTATTATTATAATAATTATGATATGACCTAGTTTCTGTTGACTTAAAGCTGGTTTGTACTTGCATAACCTCCATTTGAGTTACTTCCCAGTAGCTTAAATGTACCTTTAAAAAAATCTCTACAACAGTTGGTCTTTATTATTGCATAAATAATACATTATTTTTGTGTTGTGACTGCGCAGCATGCTTTCTACTTTCGGCGACCCCAAGGAAATATTGAGGGGCATCTGTTGCCGTTGTCAGACATGTACACATGCATAGTTGACAAAGTCCCTTGTTGTGGCAGGCACGTAGGCACAGGTTGCATGAACAACTACAAACAGAAACATTACCATGTGATGCTACACTGTTTAGGAAAAATGTCCTGGAACAAATAAACCCAAATGAAAAATTAGCAATACGAACAACTTGATAATGGAAAAGCTTTTCGGGTATTCCAAGCAAATGTCTGTCCAGTAGTTACGTTCAGCATAATTTTTTCGTAGCAAGGTACTAAAAAGTCCGAGCAGATCTCCGTTTAAACATTTTTGAGTGATGAACACTAACATTCGCAAGCTGAAAATAATATGAATTGCTCTATTTCGGATACATCAAAACTTTTACCATAACATTGAATCCACTACCTTAAAACGGCATGGAATCCTTAACATGTCCACAAGCCTCTCACTATACCTTACATCAATTGATTTATCGCTATGTGTTCATAAATATGCATGGAATTATTTACTGAGACTTATTTCAGATCTCTGTGTTTAGTTTTATACAAGGCAGTGCTTTTGGTTGTGCCCAGGTGACAAATTAAACTGACGCCAAACAAGGTAATGTGTAAAAGGGGAAAGAATATCCACTTTAAAAATGTTTCAACAGATGTACAAGTTACCTACGGCCTCACAAAAAAATATAAAAATATATTTCATTCCGATAACCCGACCAACCCCACTGAAAAGACCCGAGTCCCGACCCTAAATAACTTTTTTTTTATAAAACATGAAATAAAAAATGTTTCAAGCCGCCCTTCCCTAATGAAAATTGGTCGACCCTGGCTGAAAGATTTTATCGAGAAAGTGGCCGTCATGTACCGTTATTTTGCAGTGAAGCCAACTCAAATAAAGTATTTTATTTTAAATTGTCCATAGTGCAGGGTTAACTTGGCCTGGGAAAGAGCATAGCTGTATAGCCACGGTTGTTCGGTGAAACAGCATAGCCATAGCACCGGTTGAAAAATTTTATCATGAAAGCGGCCGTCATGTGCCGTTATTTTGCAGTAAACTCAACCAAAGCACGGCATTTTATTTCAATTTGTCTTGAGCGTTAACTTGGGTCGCGGAAACCGCATAGGTGCATAGCCATGGTTGTTCGGTGAAACATCATAGCTATATATATGCATAGTCCTTGTTATTCAGTGATCGTTGTCCTAATATATCGCTAGGTTCCAGGTGTCTGTTTTCCTAGTCACCAGGGCAAATGGTCGTTAAAATACTTTTAAGATATGATTAACTGCCTTAACTTTAATCTGCCCGCTCGTTTGTGTCTGAAACAGCTATCATCATCAGTTACAAATCCAAACGCGACAAGATGCCTGGAGCCGACAAATCATGCTCCATTTTGAAACATGGCACAATGCATTGCGGGACAGTCGCACAAAGATACAGTTGATTTGGCTATCAAAGTGAATCACGGTCACAGCATATATCATATCATTATTCTTGCTCTTAAATACTGGCAAAATATATACTTTTGGTTTCATATATTATAACCCCCAAGATCGTCTGAATACTGCTATGCTCATTTACAAACCATTGGGTGCGGAATCCACAATTTTTAAAATGGCAGCCAACTTTGTGGGTTAGTCCCGTTTCGATAATTTGAAGAAGTATGTATTCAAAATATACATGTGATTAGTGTTAACGGAAGGTTAAATTGTCGAATGAATGTAATATAAAATATCAAATGGGACTTTTCCAATGTGATCATTAGCTAATAATGCAAATACAACGACTTGAAATTACCAGTTGTGGTCGGCGGTAGGCCCCAGAATAGGGATATTATATCAGACACTGAAGTCACTTCCAGGCTATGAATTAAGTAGCACCACCAGTGAGGTCTGCCAAGCGCCCCTGCTGAGTGAAAGAGGGAGCTTAGGGGAGAAGGTTCTTCTTAGAGTGGACACAGGTTCTAAAGCACTGGTGGGTTTTTTATATACGTGGTAAAAAAGCGCTAATTTAGGAACACACGAATATGCACAATTTGAAAAACTGGAACAAAACAGAGCAGTTTACCATGACAATCTTTGATGAAGGAGACGTGAAAGAACGCTATACCGTGCAATGTGCAAAAAGTTAGGTTGGATACACAAGCTTACCCCAAAAGTGATGGAAGGGGGATGTTCGTATCTGGAGCTTGCAGATGGCAGATCGGCATTAAAGGCCCAACAGAAAGCATTAAGTTTGCCATCCGTGTACAGCAGACACATGGGGAAGAAGTCGTCACAGTCCATGTCCTCCCGTACATTGAACCAATAATGTTGGCCTGCATGTACAACAAAACAACGTTTTATACTCAGTTCGATACACTAAAACGACGCCCAATGTGTCCAGCTACACCTACAGTATAGACCTGCACACCATTACCTACGTAGTACGTTTAATCCCCAATATGCCCATCAATGTCAAGGGCAACTTGGCGAGGAATATGCCATTAAAGGCACTTTGAGCAGCATGTCCAGAATGTTCCAGTACATGGAAAAAATGACTTTACTTACGGTGCCGTAAAGCAGTGTGAGAGACGTCAGGGCGAATATATGCAAAAACATATACGCTGCAATACGGGTTAGGGATGTTTGGGGATTGTAAACTAAATCTGGTTCCCTATGTTTACCGATGGGGAAACAGGTTTTGGTTTCTGGTATCAGAACGAATCCATAAACATCAATGACTTACAGTGATTACCCGCGTTGTTCAAAGCATGCTCAATACTAATAATTAGTGACAGTAAATGTTTGGTCCTTGAAACTGAAATGACTCACCACGTGGACTTCGATTTGGATTTTAGAATGTAAAAAATTTAAAAGACCAGGGAAGACTTGACTTATATTTCTACGTGCAACTGTCTCTGGTAACAACACATTCAATTGTAAACAAAATTGGTAACATTAATTTTAAAACCACTCGACTCGTAATCTTTTCAAATTGAGATCCCCGATAATTTTACTATCTTCCTCAAAGAGACATCATTCCATACTCGACTGGCATGGATGTGATCCCTGTGTAATCGAATTAATTATATGTAAACTCATGACTTCTGAACTTGCGTTAATCAAAGGTTTTGAAAGGATTTTTGAAAATATTCATTTGACTGACAATGCGCTTCCTAAAACAATTTGACCAAATGAAGCAGTTGAAATAATGGTAATTTGGGCAAGACAAAAGTATAGATGGGAAAGATTCGATTCAAAATATGCAAAAGTTAACAAATGCTTGTATGTGAATATATGTAACCAATAGAGGAGAAACTCCATAATACAGGGAGGTTTGCTGAAAATAAGCATTTCAAATTTTAAATATATTGTATTTGTGTCTCTTTGCCCAGAACCACTTCCTAGTAGTCAATATCCTATTCCGCAGTTCGAACTCTTTACTCTCCATAAGCTAACCTGTCCCTGTCTAACCTGTATACATATGGAATTACTATTGTCTATATTGCACACGTTCCTCTGTAAAATTTTGACATAGGCTGTATCAGCCCAAATAAATTAAAGGGTCTTCAGCGGGTAACTACTCAACATGTTTCGGAGCCTTTTACCCGTACACGTCTCTCTGAGTAGCGGCTCCTTGCCTAAGCTAAATATTCAGCAAAGACAACCCACATAATAATGAATAAATATGAACGTGGCAATTGATGAATTAGCTAAATATGTGAAGTTTTGCTTGTAAATGCAGAGCTTCATATCAAAGAAGAATACCTGTCAAACAAACCATAATTACCAAATTTTCATAGTACTATATATATATAGCATCTCTAATATGATGAAAACACGAATCTGAATTTTGAGAAAACAGGATAGTTGTGTTTCGCATTATGCAACTTATGCACAGCTTTCTTGTCTAGGCACAACAGCTAAATGTAGTATAACGGAGTATATTTCATAGATGTTGCTCTTTTTACAGTTTATCATAACATAAGGGTATCCATTGGACATTGCCCTCACAGACAATAAAGAGTGAAGGGCTTAGTAGCATTGTGCAATTATAGTTCCAGAATAGGATTCAACGAAGCATGACATCACACAGGTATATATATATATATATATATATATATATATATATATATATATATATATATATATATATATATATATATATATATGCACGTGCACACACACATTTACATGACAGAATGGATTTTGCATAACCAGCAACTAAGGAACACGTATAAAAACTAATGCATGTGGATATGAGTTTTTCCAAATATAATCCAGGTATTACTTTCTATTTGGAAATAAAACTCATCACCTACTCCATTGTTCATGTACAAATTGCAGTATCCCAGATTACGTGGTATGTTTAGATATCGTCCAGTTTCGATTAGATCGGTAATCCTTGGCTCAAGGTTCCAAATTTGTACAAACTTTTCCCATCTTAGTATATATTTCAATATGATGCATGTACATTTCAAAGTCAAAGTTAGTCGAATACCAACTATCATTGTAAAAAAAAAACTCATTCAAATCGTAATACTCCACTACTGTATATATTAAGCCGTCTATATTTGTTTAACTTACATATAGTATTTTGTTGAGAATTCGTAATGTACGAAAATATTCTCATGGAACAGCATGCACTTGATGAAATGACACTTGATTGATTTGTCGCTGACAATGGCTGTTTTAGCTAAAAGTGAAAGTGGCTAAACAACTGCACATCATTCATTTTGGGTGTTTATGTTGTAAACTTTGCTTTTTTGAGGTCGGGGTGGAGGAAGGTTGAAACTTGCAGTTTTGTTATTGAATAAAACTTGATGCTGATTTTTACCACGATGATTTAATCGACATTATTTTAATTAGGTCCCCCTTGCTTACCCATTCCTAAGAAACAGTGTCCTTTTGTCCAGTCGGTCTTGCCGACAGCTTCCTCGGTCAATGGTATACTCAGCAAGTTGTTCTCGGGGTCTGGTCCATTCTGTATGTACAACGCAGTTCCGGTGCCTTCCTTTGCGAACTCATCCTTGGTCCTGCCACCATTACAGATTTTAGCTGTGACATAAAAAAGAAATAAGAGTACTTTGATTGCTTTGTTTACAAAATGTGAGTTCTTTTGCTAACATAATATGACCAGTGACACCATGTATACATGCACTTTCATTTTTTAAGGAAGAAGCAATTCAATATCAACACACAAAAGGATCAATTATTTTCAGACTTTAAGAAGCTTAAATATTAACACTCTTTGTAATATTGTCTCATCGGCTGGTCACGTGCGAATATGTTCTACGTGTTGCAATTACCAGGATCATGAATATAAATTCTTAAATACAAAATGATGTCTACTTTGGGCGCTTGTTACCCCTGTCTGTGCCGTTATGCTTTCATATAGTCAGGTTTATGTCTACATACCTGGATTTACGAAATATGCTGTAATGGTGACCTTGTTTGGGTCCGAATCTTTGATAAACAGGGAACTCCACTTGGTGCTTGGAAATTTGCGAGACGGCACCTTCGGAACCTGGAAGTGAACACGGGTTACGATTTATTTATTTATTTATTTATTTATTTATTTGTTTATTTATTCATTCATTCATTCATTCATTCATTCATTCATTTATTTATTTATTTATTTATTTATTTATTTATTCATTTATATATTTATTCATTCATTTATTCATTCATTCATTTATTTATTTATTTATTTGTATGTCAGTCGGTCTGTCTATCTATCTATCTATCTATCTATCTATCTATCTATCTATCTATTTATTTATTTATCTATCTATCTATCTATTTATTTATTTATTTGTTTATTTATTTATTTATTTATATATTTATTTATTTAATTGTTTAACACAGGTTACCATTTAGTTATTTATTTACCATTTAGTTATTTATTCATTTGCCTCTTTGTTTAGTTGGTTGGTTGGCTGGTTGTTTATTTATTCATTATTTTATCTATCCATTCATTTATCTGTTTGTTTATTTGATATTTATTTTTTTTAGCTTTGACATAGACCTCATTTCTGTCATGCACGTCGTATCATATTTGTAAGCATAAGTGCCATGGAATATTTTATGAAAGTCTCAGGGCAAACGGGAATCATCGAAGTGATGTAGTCCATTGCCCGTCCTACTGCTAATGTCTGCGACCTGTCTCGTCGTACAAAGTGTGAAGCTGCAGGCATTTCTTGCATCACGAACTTAGGTGCAGAAATAATAGACACAAATGGGCTAATTATGGCTTTCTTTTTGCTCAATGAGCATTATAATTAAGCCTTAGGCGATTTTTATTTCACCAAAGTCACAAATAAATCTTCATTGTCAAGCAGTGAAACTTTACATGGTGATAAATAAGAGGTTGTTGAACACATTGCAGTAAAAGAGAATTTGCTCAATTTGACCCCATTGACGCATTTTGACCTCCCCTGTATATTTTGTCATTGGCGACAAGCGCCTGGTTTTGCCACTGACAGACAAGCAATTGAGCATATGTGCATTAATTTTGTTCGGTAGTATGGTATAAACAGTTTAATTGTTCATTAACGCCATGAAACATGCTTTACGGTTTTCCGCTGCTGACCCGTTTATCTAAACATTTTGCTGTTTAAGCCTTGAATTTTCAAAATTTGAATCCAGCGTTATAACATGTTAATTAAGTTATTGGTTTAGACAAAGGCAGTGACTGGATCGGTAGTGGAGCGTAGAAACATTGGATTGTGATATTTTTGTTTTCAGAACGACACGGAAGATGTGGCAACGTTGCTTTTGTTTATCTAATACTATTAAGTCTGTGTTCAAACACAGACATTTTGTTTTTCCTGCATTACATTATCCTTTATTAAAGATGTGTGCAAACACTTTTTGTTTTTCTTCAAATACTTTATTCTTTCTTTATCTACTCAATCCCGTGTTAAATCTATATTCAAAAGTCATTGCCATATTTGAAACACTGCTGACCTCTGGTGACAGAAACCATAGTTATGCTATGGTGGACACCAATTCATGTCCCCATTTACCTACATGTTAAATTTGCTTAATTTGCTAGCTCATATCTATTAATAAAAACACTTTTGAATATAACCATTGTGTTACTCTGTGAGGAAAACTCTTACACTACAACAATACCGGGAAAATTTTTCAGTGTTTTGACTTTTTCAAATTGCCGCTGAAATGTATCTTACTGCAATTTCGATACCCTTCACAGCTGGACCAAAAGCCAGAATGACTGAGTTGACTCTCTATACATACTAGGAATTCCAAGCAGAAACAGTCTAATATAATATGGGTTTTTAAGCATATACAATTAGCTGTCACAGGTATATTTATTCTAAAGATCAAAAGACTTGTCAATGGGGCAAACTGATCATTGCAGACCTATTTTTTTAATCAGGACTAAAAAAAAAAAAAGAATTTCGATGAAACGTGAATATTGGATCATGGTCTTTTTTAATAATATATATATTTTGATGCCCCAGGTAGCCTAATTAACACACCCAAATGAATGACTGGTTCTAAAGTATGAACTCAACAGATCATGTTTTGTAACCAGATGATATATATAACATGTTTCCATGAAACATTATGTCAAATTAGCAGACTGCATCACAGCAACTTTTGCAACAATGAATCAAACACTGATGACTTATTTTTTCCCTCAATGTTTTAATCCTAGAGTTGTCCTAACAGGGTAACACAATGGATGTATTTAAATGATAGGTGTGAGCTGAAAAAGTAAGCAAATTTAACATACAAGTGAATGGGGACTGGATTTCGTTTCCACCCCAGCCTGATTCTGGTTTCTGCCATCAGAGGGTAGCAGTGTTCCAAATATGGCAGGGACGTTTGAATAGGGTGTAATTGTGCTCAGTTTTTCTCGGACACTATTGCTCCGAAAAGTATCAAATTGGCAAGGTGATTGGCCTGGTAGTGAAATGACGCACCTAGTTTGTAATAGCCACCATGTTGAAAATTATGCAAATTAGGGTCATTTGAAATTTTAAATGTTAAATATCTTCCATTCCTTCTCTAAATCATAGGCTTCCACTATAGGCACATCCAACGGACCACAAAGAAAAGTTCCAGATTTATGGCTAATTAGGGGCACTTGAAAAGTTTTAATGTTGAATGTCTTCAAAACTATTATCGGTAGAAGAACCATTCCAACTTTAATATATAGGTTTGTGTTACAGACGCATCCAGTGAACCACAAACGTAAGTTGTGCAGTTAATATAATGTATAATAATTAGGGGCACTTGAAAAGTTTAAATGTTGAATATCTTTAAAACCGCTACAGGTGGAAGTGCCATTCCAACTTCAATATATAGGTTTTTGCTATATGCGTATCCAATGAGCTACAGGCAAAAGTCATAGAATTATAATCTGTGCTGGGTACTTGAAAATTCTAAAAACTGTTAAAGGGAGAGGAGCCATTCATACTTTTGGAAATCTCAACAGGTTTCTGCTATAGGCACATCAAATTGTTCACAACCAAAATTTATGCAACTTAGGACTACATACAAAATTTCAATCTTGAACAACTTCACAACCATTGCTGGTAGGGGTGTCCTTCCAATTTCCATTGATGGCTTGGTGACACACCTGCAGCCAATAAACAGTGAAGTAAAGTTGTGCCAGGTTGACTTATGCAAATTGGGCAAATACATAAAATTTAAACCTTGAACAACATTAGAAGTATTATAGATAGAGGAACCATTTCAACTTCAATCTATAGACTTGTGACACAGCTCATTTATTTATGTCTCTTTTGAACAGTTCAATAACAATTATTGTTGCAGGAGTTACATAAATACTAAATAGGCATTCTTGAACATTTTTCTGGGCACACAGACTGATTTGTTTACAAGCAAATCAAATTTCTCTGGTTAATAAGTTTGCGTCTTTCTCCAGTCTAATATTTACACATAGAGCTTATAGTTTAGACATGGAACCCCCAAGGACCCCGGTTTAGCCATGAATCCACAGCCCACACGGGGCCTCTCGCTTGCAGATCACGTTTCTGATATGGTCCCACAGGACTCGCATTCAAATAGAATGACAAGTGCTGCTACCACCAGGTGGCTAATTGTGTGCTTATTATATGCATGGGGCAGACCAATAGATATAATCTTTTGTCAGCTCAAGAAGCGGGTAACAACCCAACCAATGTCACCTTGGCATGCCCCGCCCACAGACAGAGATGAAAGAAAGGTTAAATATCACATGACCCTTGCAGGATGACATCACAACTGCAGAGCCCACACAGGAAGTAAGAATGGCCCACTTTTTTTCGCCCACTTCCTGTTACCTGGCCCCATACGGGCCACGGGTCAGGCATGGTCTCGTACGGCCCAGAGTTTAGTCATGGTCCCACAGAGACCGCTGTTCAGACACATCCCATCTCGCGAGAGCCAACAGTTTACGGACTTGGACGTACACAGTGATAGTAATGTAGCTTACCTTTGCCTGCACGCCAGCTATGTAACCATTGGCATCAAACAACAGTCTCATACTTTCGTCCTTGTTGCTGTCCGCGTACACATTTCCACGAACACTGCTGGAAGCTGCAATGATAGTTGATTATGTGTGATGTCTGGCGACTGAAACATGTTCCTCTACTGACCTGTCCAAATGCTAACACGATCCGTAGATGCGTAAGTCAGCGGCTGGCAGAGCATTGACTGCCAAACGAGAGGACAACGTCGACATAAATCATGTCTATGCTACCTGCGAAATAGCTTCAATCGTGGTTTGCACCATTTCACAAACACATTTTTCAAAGCGGTCATTTCCGCTTCCTGCCCCAGGACGCCTATATCGAACTGATAAAAGCCTTATTTTGCTTATAGGTCTAATATACATTTTTTGTACAACAAAGAAATATTTTCTTGAAATAAGATGATAGTTTTAACTCTTTCAGCGCCATATTTCGGACTGAGCCAGCAGTTTTTTATTATACGCTATGTAACTACAGTGGGATCTCCCTATTACGACCACCTAAGGGACTGAAAATGTGGTCTTGATAGGGGAGTGGTCTTAGTGGGGATATGATTTAATTAAGGATAAACAAAAACGGTTCCGTACATTGGTGGTCTTAATATAGAAATGGTCTCTTTATGGGGATGGTCTTAATTGGAGATTCTACTGTATATGAATGCAGGTACTTAAATTGAAGGTTCTTTTTACATGAAACATGCATCTAGCACCTTTTTTATAATTCAGAGCAGTTCGTTTGAAGCAGTTCGAATTTAGTCGCGGTTGGCACTGAAAGAGTTAAAACAAGAAACATTTTTTCTGACAAAGAATAGCTTAAACTATCTGTTCTAAAAAGGAAAAATATTGCGAGGCTAAAGAATCATGAAATATACATTTCGTATTTAATTAGCATATATTTCCTCATACAAACTTTACCATTTTACACGCTAATTTTTTGGGGGGGGGGGTGTTTCTTGTTCCAAAAATAACTTTTCTGAGAAACATACATTGTAAAATTAATAAAATACTTGGCTATGAGATGATTCCTAGAACGAACAGAGTATCTGTTCTGCTTCTTGAAGACGAATTTTATTCTGCACAAAAAATAGATAAATGAAAACATAAAATTAAAAAGAAATAAAAAAAGGAACCCAGCATTGGAGCTTATCTGATTGTATACCTAAAATTGAAGTGGTAACAACAGAGTCCTGCGTCATTGTACAGTAGTGAGCCCTTGTTACCCTATTTGAGGCCGCTATTCTTACCTGAACACGCCTGCTGCAGAGTCCATCCTTCAGACACGGCGTCCGACACTGTCCTCGGCAGTGATGACCTCCATGGAAAGGACGCTGAAGGTATATTTCATGTGAGCTGTAAAACGGTTATGGATTCAAAACAATTTAAAATTCAAATTTTTATACCACTAAGTACGATTAGACATGCATAAGATGCAGAAATAGTATCGTATATCCACATCTCGGCCCGATCATAATGAATTTAAGTTATCACATGGATAGGTCTGCATCAGTCCCTGTACCAACCCCGAAGCCCCTGTGGCTTCGCTCTCGTGGCGATGTAGGGCGAAATGGTAGGTGCGGGCCTGATACAGAACCAACCATGTGATAATCTTCTCATTACCACTCACTCGCTCTGCGGCTCAGTACGCCGTATGCACATTAATTTCCCGCCACAAAGCACGGGTTTGACGCCAGGCGATCACGGGGGACGTGCGGGTCACATTACTGTCACAGACAGGGCCATATGTTCATTTCTCACAAAAATTAGCGTTTCTTTGAGAAATTTAAGTTCACAAATGCCAAACTGGTATTCATCTGGTGCTTCCCGAGCCATACATAAAGAAAAAAAATTATCTGCCTTTAATAAGTGTTCTTTATTTCCAAAATAGTAGTAATATCCCGCTTGTCTCCACGGCTGCCGACCCGTATCTCGCCATATCCCGCCAAGCGAGACTAGGCAATCGAGTATGCAGTTCTGGCGGGAAATTATTATGCATAACCCCTATTAGTTGCCTTGTTTATTCCTCCTGAACTTCAATAAAGTGTGGCTCATTTTTCCTTTTTCTGCCTGCTTGCTCCATTTCAATCTTCTTTTCTTTGGTTAAAATTCTGTCACCCAGAGTATCCAACAGCCTGTCTGCTCTGTCAGCAGTCATTTTGATGGCGATACAAGGGGACAGCTGAACCTTGTCCAGAACTATACTTGTGCTTGGTTACAAGTTTGAGATTGGTTTTACAAGAATAATTTTGATTGGCTGTACGGAAATTGAGCGCAGTGTGCTGATATAACTTGAGTGGTAATAAAGTGAAGATGTCGCAGGATGTTCTACATGTCCATGATTAAAATCTCCTATCGTACGTGGCATGCTAGAAAGCACATTTGAAATGCACAGAGTGGGGATTAAAACTATTACCACCTCATATCCTTTGTTTCACGCAAGGCATCACAAGAAATTTCACTTTTGACAAAACATACTGGGGACCACGAAAAGGTTTTAGCTGCTTCACAACTGATCTACATCGACTAACGAGTCTGCCAAAGGTTAATTTCTCTGCATTACTATCATTTTACCTACTAAAAAAACTGGTACGCTTTTTGTAACTGAAACAACTGCATGATTGTTACATTTCCTTAGAATACTACCACATCTTGCCATGATTCTATCAGAGGACACTGCGTGTGAAGATTTAGCTTTGGTCTGTGCCCTGATGCTTCTTTACCCTAATAAATGTGATAGAGCTTCCATCTGCCATGTGGGGGACCAGTTGATCGCAGTACACTTAATTAACTTGAAGTGAATTTGACTCAATACCATTATTCAGTTGGTAGTTTTCATCACACACGTCCCTAATTTAGTTGTGTAGGGTGTAGGAGAAATGAGAAAGTCATCAAAGAAACCTGTGTGCGACCGGAAAAAAATGTTGAATTCACGAGGAGTTCACCAGCCTGTATCATCTCCATGCATCAGCTGTATTTCGAAAGCAGAGATTTTTTGTTTATAAAACCACTGTCAATTTGCAGTATCACCTGCATCACTGTGTGTTTGCCATCATCATATTGAGTCCCAGGAAATGACAAATGTATAGTATTGACGGCCCAAAGTGTGGCATGGACATTCGAAAGTATTCATTTCCTGCTCTGTTGTAAGTACATGATCTTTGCTGTTCTGAGGCTTTTATCGTCAGATAGAAACTTTCCGCTTGAGCCATTTTTAACTCACATTTTTGCATCTTGTAGCACTGGACAACTTTGGCTGGCTGACAATTTAGCATTATATTGCCCCCTTTATGTGTTGTTAATTGAACAAATAATACAAATTCCCGTAATTTTCCTAAAGGGATTCATGTCAGCATAGATATGCTTTTCATCTTCCCTTGACTATTTTAGCTAGCGACTGGTGCCAAAAGTTGCAGGTTCGAATCCCGCTCATTCCGAACATAAATATGATAATATGCACAATGGATGGGTGTATATTAGATAGATAGATAGTACTAAGTACGGTAAAATAAAGTAAAGTAAAGTGAAAGGAAGTGAAGTAAAGTAGTAAAAGACAACCAAGGAACACTTAACTTACCTTGTAAAGCATTCCACTCCTGACCTAAAGTAAGAAAAAAAAGTTTAGTGTTGTATAAGACATTCAATGACTCCCGTAATGATAACAGAATGGAAAATGAACATGTTTCCAAGGCTTGATCAGTCGCCTTTGAAGTTATTCGTCTTTGGCGAAGCGCTAGTGGGAATTTCCCTTGGTATTAAAACACTAATACTCGACTAAAACTCTGTTCGAAAGAAGTCCAACTCTCGTGATGCACAGATATCATTTTTGTGACATAATTATAATACCCGTTAAGAACAACATTTAAAATAGGCTAATTACAAAATATTGAGGGTTGTATATTAACCAGACATGTCAGATAGAAATAGATAAAAAAATACTGCATTGAAACTTATTCATAATAAAAAAAAATGAAAATTCAAAACGAACGTCACATGCAGATTTATGTGCTTGGCTTGCAAAAGTTATAAATTATCCATTAAATTTGTATAATTGAAAATACAGCTACTTGCCCAGGAGATCATTAGCACGAAAAAGAGATCAAATAAAATGCTAGGACTCGATTGCTTCGTTGTTGATTATTTACTAATTCATGAAATTGTTATCATGATAATGTAGTATATTTCAATATTACGAACACAAACGTCAATAGTTAAAACCCACCACGAGTGAAACCAAATGTGGCAAGGAGGCCAAACAATACGGCTGCCCTCATGTTCAACGGTACAGTTCTAGATGGACAGTTCTTTTCTTCGCTGTTGTAATGATACATGAATTTGGCCTACTTAAAAGGTTCGTGGGAAAAAAATAATCGACAACATAGTGACAATATGATAGTGATTATGATGAGATCCTCCATCATCCGGTTCACCTGCCTGTTCTTTACTTCTATCTCATTGTATATGATACAAGCTTGCTGTGTCACCACTATGTGGTACGTTTTTCGTATATGTGCGGCAAGGTGATGTCAAGTGTGGACATGCAGGGACCAAGCTTATTTCGAGCACAGGAAGAAAATTTAAACTTGTCAGCAGAAGAAAAACGAAAATAATGATACAAAAATTCCACATAAGTAAGGCTTAAGTCCTGTCATTTGAGACAGGTAATGAAAATTAATATTACAAAAAACAAACAAACCAACAAACAAAAAACCGAAAAATCTGCCATGTAAGTTTTACGTCGTATTGTCTGGGACAACTAATGAATGGATACATGGAAATTGACTAGAAATAATAGCATACAACAATTAAAAAAAAAAAAACACTATTCCCTGGACAAGTACATTCAGATAGAATGTTCTTGCCTTGGTATTTTCAAACAGCCCAATAAAAGCTTGCAATGGACCGTTTCTTTTACAGTTTTTCTGATAAATTTACCCGTTATCTGAGTGAACTCAACATCCTTGCTTTCGCAAAATTAATTATTTTGTTTGCTAAACTGATGACAAATTGAAACGCTTTAACGCAATTAACTTCAAATCACAAACATAATAAACCCAGTCATCATTTCGTACTTTTATGCCTACCTTGCCAATATGATAATGACGCGTATTCATTGTGAAAAGAGTTGAATTATTATGCAAAACGAATCTAATTATTTTGATTTACGTTTAACAGGATTCTCAGATTAGCATTCAGTAAAGCTTTGTCTGATATTTTACCCCTGATACCGACCTTGACATTTCCCCGACACTAGCGACCATTTAAAGAGAAAATGCCAAAATTGTTCAGTTTTTTTTTTTCGACTTTCTTCACTGACTATATATAATATGGTTTTTCCAATGGGTAAAGGATATTTCGTTTATTATAGTCATCTGTCCCGAAACCAACGACATTCACGATGCTTGTGGACCAAGGTTTACTCAAAATTAGTGTGTGGTGATAAAATGAAATAAGTCAAACGGATGTAGTCCTAGAAATCCTGTAAAATTCTTCATAAGGATGTCCATAAACGTGACTCCGCTTTAGGAAAAAGAACAAGAGATCTGTGTGAACAGCCCATGCTCAGTTGACCTGAACATTCATCACACTTGCAGCTTTGTAAACTTGGGATAGGTTCAAGGTCAGTCATGTACTGAGAAAGTCTGACCTTTATAGAATACTAACATGTGCGACATCACGGTACCAGTTATTCTCAAGTTATGGTGAAGAGTAAAATTCATGTATGTTGCACTGTGACCCCAGAGGCGAGGTCAAGGTCACTCATGTACTGTCTAAGCATGACCTTCATAGAGAAACATTAACATGTGCAACATCAAGGGCCCAACTGGAAACAGATCTCAAGTTATCATGTGAACAGTAAATTTCTTGTCAGTTGTCGTGTGACCTTGGGGATAAGGTCAAGGTCCACACATCCCTGGAGCATGACCATTTGCACAAAATAACTAGACACTTATAAAAGGTACATCCCTACCAAGTTTGGCATAAATCTGGCCATTTTTTTTAAGTTTTAAGCATAACAAGAAATTTCCATGGTAAACTTTCCTATTAAAATTTTTTAAAGTTTTGAAAAATGTATGATAAAAAATAAAAAATCACTGGAGCGTGACCATTTGAACAAACGTGGTAGAGACCCACCCAAGGTACATTGCCATCAAGTTTGAAGTAAATCTGGCAGACAGTTTCTTCAGAGAAGTCCAAAATGTGAATTACCATTAGAATGCATTAGAATGCCCATAGACTTGCATAGAAAGCGATAGAAAAGGTGCATTTACTGATAAGTGCCCGAATTAAAAAAAAAATCAGGAATATACAGCAGTGCTACCTAGTGAACATCTTTGCTTGACCCTTTCACAAGGAACATATTCACAAAGTTTCAACTTAATCTGAGAGACGGTTCTGGGGAAGTGACAAATGACGAAAACACACAAAAATTCATGAAAAATTCGACAAAAATAAATTGCAGCACCACCATGAATTAAGAACTAGGAGTCCCTAGGAGTGTTCTTATGTAATATCAAAGCAATTGGGTGAGAGTTTGCGAAGAAGATTTTTTAAGATTTGTCCAAAAAATGACTGGAGCGTGACCATTTGAACAAACCTGGTAGTAACCCAACCAAGGAACATTGCCGCCAAGTTTGAAGTCAATCTACATGACGGTTTTGGAGAAGAAGTCGAAAATGTGAATTAACATTAGAATGTCCATTCACTTACATAGTAATCGATAGGAAAACTGCATTGACCGATAAGTAACCGAATTAAAAATATCGTTAAAAATCAGGAATCCACAACAGTGCCAGCTAGTGAACAAGTTTGTTTGACCTTTCCACAAGGAACATGATATCCACAAAGTTTCAGCTTACTCTGAGTGACGGTTCTGGAGAAGAAGTCCAAAATAGCAAAAAAAAACCCACAAAAATATCATAATAAAAGAAAAAAAATTTCAGCGCCACCTGTTGAAAAAAAAATCATAAAAAACAAAAAATCTTTGGAGCGTGACCACAGGAACAACTTGGTAGAGACCTACCCAAGGCACACCCCCATAAAATTTGAAGTAAATCTGGCTGACGGTTTTGGAGAAGAAGTCGAAAATGTGAATTGTGGACGACGGAAGGACGGACGGACGACGGATGGCTGGTCATAACATAAGCTCAGCTGACTGCCAAGTCAGCTGACCTAAGAATAAAGAAGTGTGCAACAGGAGACTCAATGTTCAGGACTCAGCAGTCCAGTTACAGTCACCTGATTTTGCTAAAGGTGGCACCACTAAAATGAATTTCCCATAGGCGGCCATTACAACACATCCTGGCGTATCTGAGAGTAAGAGCTTTAACTTTAATGAAGACTGTGCTCACCAATTAAGTTCAAGTCTACCTTACAAAATAAGAGGCATTATCATATATGATGAACACCAAACGTTTGACTTTGCCCCACCTGAACGCAGTCATGTTGGATTTTCACCTGTCCGCACCCAATATCACCTTTAAATATCCGACCACCCCGGAAAAAATTATGCCCAAAATTAATTATTCAAATCACTCTAGTTTTTGGTGGCAAAATATGAATTAAGAATTACATGTAACAGATTTGAGCCTGCCACAAATTCCACCACTCTGGTCAAGCTAAATCCTACGGTGCTGGTCATTAGACATTATACCTTTGTGCTGCCCTCTGTGGCCAATTTAGGGGTGTAACCTAAATGCGAGCGTATCATGATACCGACAAGGTCAGGATACCAGTGTGACGCAAAACGATAATTCAATATTAATATGAACTTTTGGACTATTTCACGGACCCTAAAAGCTACCCTATTCTGTGATGTGTGCGTATCTGTTTCTAAAAAAAAACAATTAATGGGTAGTTCAACATTATCATCATTTTTGAATTAGTACTTAAGGTTTTCACAAAATTTGGGTTACAAATGACCATCATTTTCCAATATCTGTAGAATAGTACAGGTCCATTTACCCCCTCCCCCTTGCGCACTGAAAGTACTATTTCAAAAATGATTAAAATGTTGTACCATCCCTAAGGTAGTGAAACGGTAGCTTTGTTTGTAAGGTCAAAGGAAAGACTGCCGCTCTTCCCCCCACCTGAAACTGAAATTTGATTAAAGGTACTAAATAAAAGTAAGTGAATAAATACATAGATAAATAAATAAACCAGTAAATAAGTAAGTACAATTCAGCAAGTAAGTAGACAAATAAACAAACAAACAAACAAACGAACAAAATAAAAAAATAAACAAATAAATAAATAAATAGATAGATAAATAAATAAATAAATAAACAAATAAATAAATAAATAGATAAATAAATAAATAAATAAATAAATAAACAAATAAATGACTTGATAAACAAATAAATAAATTAATACACAAATAAATAAATAAATAAATAAATAAATAAATAAATAAATAAATAAATAAATAAATAAATAAATAAAAAGAGGGCTTGATGTGCGCTGGCTGATTTAGTTGCAATAGTTTGAATCAGCTTACAATGTCTTGCTGGTACATGTATATGTGTCGTATATTAGCGTATTGCGCGAACTGTATGGATAACGCGCATACATAACTTTGATACATAAGCATGTGAAAGTAACGAATCTGTGGGACTGAAGTCCCTCATTCCATGTTCCATGATCGATCATGTGGACTCATCTATTGCAGGGTACTTCCAATCACATAATAGAAATTAATAACCCTCCAAAGAATATCTGGTGATCTGGTAGACTAGTTTATGATTACAGTTGTGTGGCATTTAAAGTGATCTATTTTTTCAAGACATCATGTGATCATTTAGTCTCGGACAGGTGATACGATATCTGCGCTGATTGTGCTCCCGCTGTTGACACTTCGTGGACGCCCAGTTATTCACCCTAAAACATATTGATCACGTCATTTCATCGTTCAAACTTATCATTATATTACGCAACTTATGAGCTGTGTTGGTGTGGTATAGTTTTATTGTTTAAATTTGTCGTCATAAAGTTTCTTTCATGCAAACAATGGATGTAAAATGATAATGCACTGTTCTGTGGTCAACATACGCAGAAAAAGTACGAAAAAACGCCTAATGGACATCATGTTAAGAAAGTGGTGCTTGATCTGACTGGAAAATAGTCACACACAATCAATGGCCTGAGCAGGGACGTGCTATAGATGGACTACCAACGGGAGCGCTAATCCCTTTAGTGGTCAACTGGGCGCGACGATTACAAAGCGTGTTCAGTAGCACCGCTCAAGTTAATCCCCCCTGCTCAGTCCGATTGTTGTTCCATCTATGTTTCGGCATTCGGTTGTATCGGGTTACTTACATCAGGCTTACATCGGGTGTGCTATTGTACCAAGTTCAAAAACGGAGAGTTTTATGCGTGCGCAACCAGTCTCATCGTTTGAACCAAAACCGTGCGAGTCCATCGATGTGTTTTTCGTTGAAATCGGCCGATAAAAGGATAAGTTTTTGCATTTTTTCTGTCCAAAATGATGCAAAGTAAGACAACTTGCGTGCGTAATAACTCCTTACGCCGTAATCAGCAATAAAAATATGTAGTTTTAGAAGGATAGTGTATGCCGGTAGGATCATGATGGTGGTTTCATTTCTTGCAGCTGAGTCCGGCGTAACGCTAAGTTTTGACTTTAAAATGTGGAACACGGTGAAAAATTTTGCACATTTCAGTCGGTGACGCGATTATTCTCGCCTTTCATCGCGTGACCTGGCCACGAGACTGCCAGCGGCCAGCGCGGACCGTGGAGTTATGTTTGTTCAGCACTGAAGGTGCTCGCTCAAACACCCGATCACTTGAGCAGCGGCAACGTACATGGTACAAAGGGGGCCCCGCCGTTGGTAGTCCATTTATAGCACGTCCCTGGCCTGAGGCATAAAGTTGCTGTCAATTGTTTGTTTAAGTGTTTCTGCAGACTGGCACATTGTCAGTATATAAATAAGACGCAGTCACATAATTGACTGTAATTCAGTCTATAGTAACGGGAAAAGTATCTATTTCAATACCGGGGTATCTGGGTTTTTATTAATTAATTAATTAATTAATTTATTTATTTATTTATTCATTTATTCATTCATTTATTTATTTATTTATTTATTCATTTATCCATCTATCTATCTATCTATGATTTATTTAGTTATTGTTATAATTATTATTATTATTATTATTATTATTATTATTATTATTATTATTATTATTATTATTATTATATTCATACTAGCGCCTCTGCACAGAATTTTGTTTATGGCTTTATGTACAAAACATGGACAAAATAAAAAACAGTTCCTCGTAGAAACAATTCATACGATTCAAATTAAAAGATATATATATATATATATATATATATATATATATATATATATATATATATATATATATATATATATATATATATATACGACACACACACGCACACATGAATATTAACTTTATTGCACATAAACTGAAATACGTAAGTCTGATACAAGTATTCAAAATATTACCTTTCTTTATATATACACAACCAGCTAAAAGCTAAATACATTGCACATTTCATCAAATAACAATATATTTTCTACCACAAAAAATAATAAGTATATAAAACAAAAACCAAACAAATACCCCCCCCCAGCACACACACACACACACACACACACACACACACTTTTCCTATGTTTAGTGTTATCACCTATCACCGGGCAGCAAAAGACGCATTTATATTGTTCAACACCGACCTGGTAACATGCTGATTTCCACTGTGACCTGTCATGAGAAACGCACATTTTTCATCCTATGTAAGAGTAATAAAACTGCATTGTTGTGGGCCATTATAAAGTTCATTTCTGTATAAATCATATTTATCACAAGTTAGCATGGCATGAGATTACGTGTGTGTGTGTGTGTGTGTGGAAAGAGATATAGACAGACAGACAGGCAGACAGAGACAGACAAACGGACAGAAACAAACAGACAGACAGACACACACACACACACAGAGAGAGAGAGAGAGAGAGAGAGAGAGAGAGAGAGAGAGAGAGAGAGAGAGATGTACTTTAAGCCAGAATTAGAGTCGTTGGCTATTTGTTGGGAGTTCTTTTCACTGGCAAAATAAATATTTGTCTGACGACAAGTAAGTTGAGATGCCACATGTCTTGCGGCGCATTTTACCAGGACATGAACCTCAGGGATAAACTTGAGCAAGATTAATCAAATAAAGACAGAGGAACCACAACACTATTTTAACGAGCGTGCCGTGGTGGCATCAGGACGAACAGACTCGTGCCGTCACACTTGGTGGAACATTGTGTGGTTGACGCATGACCATCAAGTCAATTTGGCACAAACACGCTGTTTCTACATGTTGGTGCGATCGATTTTGCATAAAATTGATTAAGTATGAAAACATTTATACAGCATACATGTATTATTTCACACTTTATTAGAATGCATCTTTCATGATCAACGACTCTCAAAATTGCAGGGTTAACATCAGTAAACAAAGTGGGACATACCTGAAAACACTGCCGTACTTTATGACCGGCAGTAATGAATAAACGATAACGTAATGAATAAACCAGATTTATGGCAGACTCCATTGTAGATGTCACCTGGTGTTATGTAATACCCGCCTGGAGTCCATGGTCCTGGCTCTTGGTATTTTATAACCCGAGGGTCATCATCACCAACTCTCGCTATGCAGTAAAACTGCCACAAAAAGACATTACAGTCTGCATGTCGAAAAGATGAAGCTCTGGATATTTTTATTGGATATTTTGCTTCTATCTGTCACCGCACAGGCCTGTACGCGGGTAAGTTAACCCACACTTTAACTGTGATTATGAGAGAGTTAAACTGATATGAGTTTGCCGCAAAATAAATTGGTAGCATGTGTTGGTAAGGCTTACTGGAAGTATTGGCGAAGTACATGTCAGCATGTACGTCAAACTAGTACTATGTTTTGGCGAAGCCCTTCACTGATAAAAGGAAAAATTGTGTAAAAGTAAAGGAACTTCTTTAGGAGAAAAAGTGGAACGTTTGCAGCATATATGTTTCAACTGTTAAAGACATGACAAAGCACGTTTTTATCTAAGTGGAGCATAGAAAAATGCCTCCGTATAAAAAAAAAAATACACATTGGATAGGGCGCCATATTGGCGAGTCACGAGAAAACTGGAACAGGGTCGCACTACAGTATCGATGGTTCCCGTATTAGGCTATTCAAACTTTCAAATCCTATTGCTCTTAGTTCTCGGGATATTATGTCAATGTTTGTTGCACAGTGCAGTGTTCCCTCTACACTGGATCTTTTGTATGCACTACACCCTAAAATTCACACAAATATTCCTTCTTTCCAAAACATTAAAGGTGGTTGTTCTCATGTTCGTCAACAGTATAAGAGCCCGATCAGTAACACGGTATCAATTCTTAACAGTGCTTACTGCAACAGAGTTCTGCGCATCTGAATTATTTCACTGTTCGCAGAATCAAAGTTTACAAAGAAGGGGGAAATCATTCAAACACCAGCGACATTGTAGTTCCAGAAAATATATCAATGTTCCAGGTCAACAACTCTCCTTGCTTTGGATACTGTGCCTAAAGCATAGCGATAAAAGCTGTTGACTCAGACTCTATCCTAGCTATGAGAAGGTTAAAATGGGTTCTGCGAGCTGCTGAAAATGAATAACAGGAAGGATAACACTCAATGCAACAAGGATGTCAACTCTGTCTCATTGTCAGGCCCTGGTCTTTCAGGAAGACAAACGGGAAACTTGCTAATTTACGAGGTTGAGTCCATACAGATACGTCTGTTGTATCTGTATGGACTGCTTTCTCCGTGATGTTATCAACCACATGTAGATATCCTGAAAATGACATTTAAAGATTAATATCATTGCTACCCAGGACTAAGGTAATAAAGTTGATACCGGGAAGAACTGAAAGATGGAAGTTCAGGCAGATATTGCGACCAGGCCGGGATAACGCTGTCTCGGTGTTTCTCTTTCTCTGTATAATATATCTATGTTTTGTCGTGAAATCAACAACTCAGACATGAACATATATTGGTCGTGATATTGTTGTCGAAGTAGTTGCGCATTTAATTTCAAAGGGATAACGGGGGATTAATTGCTGACATGTGATATCAAGTAGCATCTAATTTACCATATGTCGCCAACCCATTTACACTATACCTGCTTAGTTACATAATATATATATATATATATATATATATATATATATATATATATATATATATATATATATATATATATATATATATAATTTTTTATTATAAACATATTGATTTTCTCTGGATTGCCTAAAAGTATACAAAGACTAATCTGGAGGCTCTCCAGTACATAAAGAGGACGCACAGGAATATATACAATACACACTGGACGAGAACTGAAGACTAAATTCACGGCTTGTACACGAATAATACAATTGATGGCAGATAATGGAGACTTATAATTAGATCATATACATGTACTAATTTAGTAAATATGACGTCTAGATTCTGATAAGAATGTCTGAACAGCCTGAAAGATGAATACATTGTCAGTGTCTGGCAAGTCCTCACTACCTTTCAAGAGAATATTTAATAAAATTTTACTAGAGCACTGAACTATTAAAGTCGGATTTACACCTGCAGTGAATAAATAATACCTTTTGCACAGTGAACTTGGGGCAGAACGAAAGGTAATGTTTCGTATCTTCAGTAGTATAAGAGCATGCACACGATGAGGCTGGAAGGATATTGACATGATATAGATGGGCATTTAAAACAGAGAAGTTAAGACGTAGCTGCGTGTGGCATATGTTTAGGAAACGACTTCCATGTTTAAAGTATGTAGGCTTTTTGTCAACACTTAAGAGTAATAGATTTAATTTAGATTTAAACTGCTGCAGGGAATTGGTGAGACGAGCATCAACCGGGAGGTTATTCCATAATTTGAAACAACCTATTATACATTTTAAAGAAAAGGATAAGTTTAAAGTATTTCCGTAGATTTGCCAAACTTTGGCATTCAAGCTCTTCGAGAAGTAAGACACGTGGAGTATATCTAGTTGCGCCAAGGCAGATCCTGGCTGCCTCATACTGCACAGCTTCTATATAGATTGTGATAGGTTTTCAGTGCAATATATATATATATATATATATATATATATATATATATATATATATATATATATATATATATATATATGTGTGTGTGTGTGTGTGTGTGTGTGTGATGATGATATATAATGTGACAGATATTTGATATTTTTGGCAACATGTGACAAATAGGCCATGGTTGATGCAGCCCCAGTTTAAGGAGTGGTTCAAAAATCCAATTTCTTTTACAGCTACCGGTTGCTGGTACCACTAGCACACAACTTGTATTACTCTTCCCTCATACTGCTTTTGAATATTGTCATTACCAACACCAGAATCTTCGCCATCAACATCAAAAAAGCAAAAAGTAAAATTAAAATAGACAAGCCGCAAAACTCTAACAAACAAAAATACAAAGAAAAACAAACAAAACAAAATTTACTGATAACGAAAACAGCTTTTCAGTTACACGAGTGCTGTTTAATTTCTAAAAGCCAGTGTATATATATATTTCAGTTTTGGTTAATCTGTTAAGAAATGTTTGTATTGAAACAAAATTAACCATGTAAAAGGTGTGGTTGCTTAGCAATTCATCGGCAAATTCCTGTTTGTTCAAGAAAAATTCAATATTTGGTGAAAATTAAGTGCATTAAAACTCCTTTAAATCTTACATGTTTATTCCCTGGGTTGATATATATACATATATATATATATATATATATATATATATATATATATATATATATATATATAAATATATTTATATATATATATACATACATATATCTAAATATGGATTCATTGCGGCTGGCATTTATGGAGATTTTTTTAGTTGAAAGCGATGTCTTTTCTGACGCACTTACATTACGAAAACGGAGACAAAGTGTAATATGTCCTTTGAAATTAGCTTTATCGAGTCTTGCCAGACCTCCTTCAGGAACATTCGACAACTCAAAAAGATATAGTACTATGCAGATTGATGAACTCTTTGGTTTTGTCCATATATGCTTCGATGTATGACATTTACAACCGTTTCAATTGAACGTGTACCAGAAAAAATGTTTAAAATGAGTGACCTCCACGAACGATACTGTCTACATTGATGTGAATGATGATTATAACGTATTGATGTTAAACAATCATGACTTTAAAATCGATGTCAATCTAAGTGACCCGGTCTTTGAACTAGGTGTGTTGCTTTTTGGTATATTTATTTCACACTGTGGTAACTGTATCATCATCATCATCATCATCATCATCATCATCATCATCATCATCATCATCATCATCATCATCATCATCATCATCATCATCATCATCATCATCATCATCATCATCATCATCATCATCATCATCATCATCATTTGCTATCCAAACGCGAAGAAGCACCACATATGGTGATTTGAATTGTAAAGACCGCACAAAATGTCCAGTATACCGGAACGATTTTTTTTTTTTTACAGAAACTGAAAAAATCTTAATACGTGTCCACCTCTAACTGTATGAATGCTTGATTTTATAAGTAATATTTATTCTTCCCTAGAAAATCATCCCATGCCTTTGGGCTTGGGCATTTCCCAATAACGGATTGTGTTGTGCACTTCAGTGGTGCGTGTTGACTTCTCTTGTGAACCGTTTTACACGATCAGAGCCCTGGACCTACTTCTTCACTTTTAACAGTGACCCTCCGCGCGCAATCGTGCCATTTTGTACAAAATCAGAGATTCCTCTCAGGAATAAGCCCATTGACTGTCTGAAACTGTGATACTCCGCCCAGTATGTCTACGTCTCGCACATCTTTTCTAGTTCACAGCAATTTGAAAGCAGACCAGAGAGATCGGCGCGGAATACATAATGGTGTAGTAACTGATAGTGCAAAGTTTACTATTTTCGTCAAAACGATAAACTTGGTCCCAGGTTGGCGACCTGGGGCCTTTTAATATTCTGAGGGAGTGAGATTTAAGGGCTGGCAAATTTTCTTTTTTCTCTTTAATTTTCAGGATAAATTAAGTTTGTTGTCCATTTTATGACAATTAAGCCGAGTCCGTTGATATATTCACAGCTAAAGTTATAAAAATCTGACATAAAGTCCATTTCTCACAAATGTTTACACGTTTGGAAGCGATGCCTTTAATTGCAGGCATGCAGTAAACCCCATGAAATTTCGTTCTGGAAGACCATATTTAAATCAGAGTGTACTAAGCATGCTTAACGATAATTAGGAGCAAGGGGAATCAGCTGCAAAATGAAACATTTTCTGCACGTGAGCGAGTTTGGTACATATGTAAATCAAAGTTGTCATGATAAAAGACGTTTATTGTCTATTTTATGACATTAAAGCCGTGCATATTGATATATTCAAAGCTGCCCCTATCAAAATCCGACATTAAGTCCATTTTTGATCATTGCATGCACTTTCGGGACCAATGTATTTGACTACAGACTTGCAGAAAACCCCATCAAGTTCCTTTTAGACGATCTCCTTTAAATCAGAGTGTGCTACGCATGTGTAATGATAACTCGGGGGGGGGATCAGCTTTAAAACAAAACATTCACGGTATGCGAATAGGTTTGCCTCTTGTGTAAATCATGGGAAAACATGACTGAATGCTCCATAATGGTATGCAGAATAATAACTGCTGCTCATATTTACAGGTAGTTTAAACAGGCGTGTTGACAGAGTGAACTCAAACATTTACTGAACTGCAGTTTCCCCGCGTGTCGGAAAACATATAGGATGCTTAACGTCACCTTTTGCCTCCTCCATAACAGAGAGCCTAGACGAGTGCTATTCCCATGAATTCGTGGGGCCCGCGCTGCAGCATGATTCATCAGCTTTACACAATATATTTACTGAACCAGCCATCTTACTGGCTACTATATCCTTTGCTATTGAAAATTTCAGCCATTTTCAAATGGTTCACACTTGTTGTACTACAGACTGGTGATGTGACCCAATACAAAATTTCTTAATTGGCATACTGGTGACTTCCAGTATGGTCATTTATAGATACAAAATGTCTGTGAAAATAGACAAAAGCAAAGAACCATTGAGATTTTTTCTTACGGCAAAACTTCAGCGTTACAATGTAAATCCATTGCAAAGTTTATAGTGTATCCTTACTTGAGCTGACCCAGCTCGGTTTGAGCTTACAGCTGAGCTGTTGAGCCGATTCAGCATGGACTTCAATCAAAAACAAAACAAAACAAAAACAAAAACAAAAATCCCCCCCCCCCCCAAAAACAAAACAAAAACAAAAAAAACCAAAACAGAAAAAAAAAAACAAAAAAAAAAAACAAAAACACACACACACACACACACACACACACACACACACACACACACACACAAAACCCGGCACAACAGTGTATTGCAGCCAGTAGACTTTGTGAGTGGTAAGCAATAATAAGTTGGCTTCATCATTGTTTCAGCTGTCGAAACGTCCTTCGTTTTGACTGTGATATGCGCTGCTGCTGATCTGATAGCGAAAATATACGCTAGCTAGCCCCTTCCCGGAAGCTAAAGCTGGCTTAACTGTCTGACGCCCCAACAATACGCACACATCACTTTTACATACGGTGTCCAATTCCATTGCAATAACTTATCATATTTTTGCTCATTGGGTCCTATAGGTATTGATATGCATTGTGCATTGATGCGAACTTTGTACAGTTTAAGGATCATTAGGCACAAATTTAAGATCATATTGTTTGATACATGTATTTTGTCTTCCTTTTTTTCTGCAGACACCCAAACATGTTGGTGACTTTTTGGCCCAGTACAGGTTTCAAAGACGCCTCTTAATTATCTCTTCACCCTCACCAACTAATCCGGACTACACAAGACAACATAGTTTTTTGAAGGTAAAGGTATCTTACGTCATAGACAAGTTGTTTCAAGTGCCGTTTGCCTTCTTTTAATATTTCTAACACAGATTCCTCTTGATGAATCGAATTTGCAGTGTCCCAATGAATGTTCCTACCTCATGGAAAGCAACAGTCCAGCGTATTTATCATTTTATCAATCCTAGACCAAAACAAAGAAGGTCGATATCTTCGTGTAGGGTAGTGTCACTGCATGTAATATGGGAGGCATAGATACATGCAACTGGCTCATCTTCCTAGATAATAGATTTATCATTATGCGCTAAAATGAATTCGATATAACGTTAAGATATGGTATAGGGGTTTTGGAATCGTATGTTTAGATTCAGCCGAGCGAAATACATGTTTTGCAAGATTGGTCCACTTTAATGTATCTCTATGGGGAGCATAAGATGGTCGAGCCAGTTTATCTGCGCATACATTTGCAAGGTCCCCCAAATAATCTTATGACTGCAACTCTTATTTCAGAATACGTGCGAGTTGGCCCTACGGGAATTGACTATAATTACTCTATTTCCAAACAAACCGTCAGATTCAAAATCGGAAAAGACATTATACAATGCGAAGACAGAGTTAAAATATTTGGATAAAAATGTGGTGAACACGCTGCTTCAACACATGAATCTCCCCACTGACAGATTCGGAATGGTTTTGGTTGGTAAAGATGGTGGAATAAAGCAACGCTACACGGCAGCGACCTCTACTGGCGCCTTGTTTGGATTGATTGACAGCATGCCCATGAGACGGTATGAAATGATCCAACAAGAAGAAAAGGGAATGGGCTGCGACTTGAACATTGTATAGGAAGACTTTTAAAACTTTGACTGGTGTGTACATATTACCAGCGAGGGTATGTCAATTAAGTCTTTCGACTCTGTTGTTTAAATTGTAAGTAAAAAGCAAATTTTAAAGGTCTGAGTTTTACAGACATTCCACTGAACAAAACATTGTTGAAAACAAAACCATTTCAAGTGACTCTTATGATGTGACCTTATTTCTTAGGTAGCCTTTTCAGTCTTTGGGTTGAGGCTCCAAAAATTTCAACACAATGCAACAACAACAACAACAACAACAACAACAACAACAACAACAACAACAACAACAACAACAACGGGAGTATTGAAGGTGTACAATGCTAATGATTTACAGATCAGTTGAGACAAAATATGTCGGTCACTGGATTCATAGTTTCTTAAAGTATCTTGATCAGGTTACTTTTGTGTTATCTCAAACTGCTCACTTGTCTGTTCCTTTACGTTCGTTCGTTTGTACATAACCTAAATTATTTCTGGAACTATGAGGCCATATGCATGTATTTACATATCAATAAAAATTATAGGTCAATTAGTTATTAAATTGAGAAGATGTGTAAAGATTTTAATATCCGTCACAGTCGCACCAGGCTGAAATCGGCACTAACACTGCTGGACTCCCATATAAAAGCAAAACATTCCACAGGGTGACTTCAAAATCTAAGTTCTATTTGAGATCGAGTTGACAGGAATGAAAACTGAATCACACCCTATTGGATCGGCTTACCCAGACGAGCTTTAAAGGATGGAGGAGGAACATGTCACAATCTTTCCTTGGCCTAATATTTCCGTCGCTGAAGATTGATTCTCAAAACTGACAGTGCCGCGTTTCACTGTGATAATGTAAGTGATTGTGATAAGAATTACCGAGCTGAATCTTTCGCAAATGGAATGGCCGTGTCTTTTCTAGCCACATTGCTGATTGTGGGATCTTACTCCAGTCAAGTATTTGTGCCGCACAATAGTGACCCAGCTTGGTCTCATTGGAGTGGAATAGCTGATTCTCATTGAAGTGGGTCTACATGTGCGTATCGCTGCTACTGCAATGACGTAATTGAGTTGCTGGACATGGATGTGCCCCCTTCCGGTGATCTGCCACGGTCCTGCTGCAGTGGCGTAACTGCTCGACCCAGAGTTACATAAAAGGGTTTCGCCAGAGTAAAAGATATATGAATGAGCATGAGAGTGGTATGGACCAACAATGCATACATAAATACTATTTGCCTGCACGAGTGGCCATGGGTGGACCATCGAGGACAGAATGCAGACTGATCAACACATGCATAGTGTGCAAAGCAGTGACGGAAACACCAAATAAAAACTCTGGACCTTTCCAACATTTTTGTCAAGAAAATCTAGACGAGTTTGCAGGGGTAGAATTTAGTGCATACGTTGAACGCAGGCTCAGTGATTTTATTAGTTGTGAGAGAAAATATCCAAAGAGGCGTTTTCTAATTTTAGGCATGATTGAACTGGCAAGTCAAAGTTTGAAAACCTATATATAACTGCATAAGACGTGATGACTTTTATTGCAAGTTTGTCATTTTATCAAATTTTGAATGCACCATCATGTATCAATCATTCCTTTTCATTTACAATGGAGCCATCTTGGCTGTGTTGCAGCCTGGCTGAACTGAAGCCCAGTCATACAAGTTTGTGGCCTCTTTCCTTCAGATGTATGGCCAATAATTGCCTCAGGTGTATGGTCACTGATCCTCAGGAATGGTTACTCTTTGTCCTTGCTTTTTGTGACTGTACTATGCACGGATTATCAACAATTGCAAACAAACTTCTTCCCCTCTTACAAATATTACATAAACAGCACAAATATATAGATTTTTTTCGATATATATGTCTACGCAATTGTAATTGTGGGCAACACTGTTATTCATTGTTTCATAATTTAGTTATAACATATAGTTGGAAGGAAATGGCGTGGTCTGTCGCTATTCCTCAAGGAACTGCCAGTTCTATGTAAATAATAGGTCAGTATCGATGCTGCCCGAAGGCACACTTCATGATATAATCGGCTCTTATGGTATTCAAGTCAAATGGCATGACTGCGGCGGCAGGGTCAGCCGTACTGCCGGAGACACGATGCCTGAGTCACAGATAGTAGCACAAGCGTATGATATATTTGGTTTATTTTAGCAAGTCATCTAACATTGTAGGAATTCGAAGAAACACACAAATATAAAATGCATAATAGTAGAACTGGCATAATAGTTCAGAATTACCATGAAATATATCGTCATAAACTTTGTTTAACTATTAAAGTTAACTCTAACCAGCAACAGAATTAGGCCCAATATCTATGAAGAACCAGAGGTAAGGTATATGGATTGGCATTAATCCCTTCATTTAATGAACTAATAGCTGATTGACTGGACCACCAATGCTGTCGCAACGCTCCACGATAGCCTGTTTCTGATCAATCTAGATATCAATGTTGATTTGTAGTGGTTAAAGAGACATTTGTATCTGACGGTCACCGCACAATCTCTGGACCAGACATGTCAACATGATTATTTTTATATCTACTACGAAGCGTAGGAACTCAGAGTGGTTAATAAATCGAGACAAATAAGTGTTGTTCACAGCGAGATAGATAAAATAACACAATCTGTCAGAAGGAGGCATATTATGGCCATATTCATCGAAGATACCTTGATTGGTGGTCACGATTTTTTTATTCTAACGAATCTATTTGTTCATTGAAGCTTGCAAATACACGTCTAGTTCAACTTTTGTTTTTGTTATTTTGTTTTTGTTTTTTTGTTTGTTGAAACTTGTATGGCGTTCCTCAATGAAAAGACATAATTATGTAATTCATGTTTAAACCACTAAAGGTAGTTTTAAGTTTGAAATCATCTTTCTTGATTCGAATATGTCTGAAGATGTGAGGAATGTTGTCTCTGGTCGACATTGGACAAGTTGATGTCGATAAATCTTGCAGGTGCCTTATTTTTCCAAAGGGATGTTCCGGTAATAAATGTCCAATACCGTAACTCAATAATTCAATGGAACTTATTTTCAGTCATAAAAAGTTGCAAGTACCGCATAAAGTATAAGCACATAAGTTTCTGTCAAACATACTAGCGGTATACGATTAATCTAATTAAAATATTTTTTGCATGAAATCTCTAGACTACGGACGGCAAAAATAACACTAAAGAGTGAAAATTGCATTCAGATACTTGAGTTCAAAACACACAGCACTGACGCAGAGAGTGTTTATTTGCAGGAAATAGACTTAAAGTGCTGATTGCTCACATGCTCTTCATTGTAAGGTAGAGCAAATTAAATTTAACAGTCAAAAAAAAAAAAAAAAGGGGGAAAAAAAAAGGAAAAAATTGCACGACCACTGGATACGACTATGAGACTGTCCACGTGGCTGTCAAATTTTGTTTGGTGCTTGTAATCTGACTGCACAGATTACCAGGTACGGTACGTCATCAACTGGTGAAGGGCAGTGTCAATATAACGAGTGGACTTCATGGAAATCACAACGTTATGTTATAAATCATAGTAAAGATAAATATGCAACACAATAATGCATGGAATTGTAATATATTGTGTGGTATTGTATTATATGAATTTATATCATATATGTTATACATATGTATGATTATCTCTCTCTCTCTATATATATTTATATCAATGTTTTGTATCGTTCACAATTCTCAAAATTTTGAGGGTCCCGGTTCGTTTGGCTATGCAGTTGGGTACACTTACGAGCAATGTACATAATGAACTGAAATTGATTTAATGAATTAACTCTTTCGGTGGCAAGTTGTGACTCAGTCAACAGCGTCCTGTGTCTTAATGTCATTTCAGAGGACGTCTATTTCAGTTGCAATTGGCAGTGAAAGAGGTAAACTAAAGCAAATTGTATCGACAAAGTTTGTGTTTGGTACATATTGACGCACTACTTTTCATGTGACGGTAGAAGTATTGAGTTTCTCAATCATTAACAGGCATTAAAACACAACTATACCCATGTGAAACATGTATTGAGTAGCCAAATAATTCATCTGGCTTTTCATAAAACCACATATAAAAACATACATGCATGATTTACAATGTAATAAAATGTAGATATACACAACGAACGACTGACGTTGCTCCCAAACTACAATCGACAGATCTTTGTACTTTCCACACATTCTTAAGGAGATAGACACTGAAAACGAAATATCCTTTCTATCCGAAAAAGAAAAAGAAACAAGGCACCAAGATTAGTTAGTTTGTGTTTTGGGTCAGACGCAGAGTCGTATCTTCATACGGGGATGTTGGGCATAATTGGTACCAAAGGCGCAGTCATCATCATGGTGTCTAGCCTTAGTATAAAGGCTAATCCCAATCTCTGCATATGACCTTACAGTTTTCAATAGGATCACGTATTTCTTCACCTTGTAGTCACATTATGGTCTGCAATGATGGATATTTTGTGGATAAAAAACAATAAAATACACCAATTTTGACATGATTGTTCATTGTTGATTTACTGTAGCAGATATTGGTATCTATCTTTCGTGTTTACTGGAGTCCAGATTCCTCAGTATCTCCGTTTTTATTCAAATTTAGTCGTACTTATGGAAAATGGAAAAATTCCAGGATTTGAGAATTCGAGTACACGACTTGTTACAAAAATGAAGCTGTGGTGGTGTCCGTCCCGGGACTGTCCACGAGAGAGAGAGAGAGAGAGAGAGAGAGAGAGAGAGAGAGAGAGAGAGAGAGAGAGAGAGAGAGAGAGAGAGAGAGAGAGAGAGAGAGAGAGAGAGAGAGAGAGAGAGAGAGAGAGAGAGAGAGAGAGAGAGAGAGAGAGAGAGAGAGAGAGAGAGAGAGAGAGAGAGAGAGAGAGAGAGAGACGAACAAAACATATTCGTCCGAAAAAAGGATTCTTACCAATATTTTAGACATTTTACAAAATTGTTGTCCGAAAGTTCAAATAGAAAGCCAAGCCCTGTATCTAAAGATGTTTTGTAACAACTAAACGAGAACATTACCCCATCATTTTTCGAGCTTTATTTTAGAATCAGTAAAGGTGAAATAAAAAACTGCACTCGTTATTTAAAGAATGGTAAATCGCCGGGAAAAGACGGAATTTTAAATGAGAGGATAACATCTGGTAGTGATACCCTACTCCTGATTTTTGAAAAACTGTTGAATTTGATATTTGTATCTGGATTCTCCCCAAGTTTGTAGAAAATTAATCTACTGGCCCTAAAACGCAAAGGCGGTTCATTTTTAGATCCAAATAAATATAGGAGAATTTCTCTACGTATGTATTTCGAAGTTATTCTGTACAGTATTGAAAAAGCGCATCAGGGGAGATATGAAGCAACAGAGGTATGATGATAAATATCCCTTACAAAATCAAAATTCTGGGATCATGCTGGATTTTGCTGGTATTTGCTGGACATGATGAGAAGTACTGGAAGAACGTTGCATTTTGCTGGAAAAGGACTTAATTTTTTCTCGATTTTCTGGTTTTTGCTGCCAATGCTGGATACTGGTGGAAACATGCTGGGTTTTGGCTGAAAAAGCACTTGGTTTTTTTCAGGGTATTCTCATTGTTGCTGGGAATGCTGGGTATTGCTGGAAACAGGCTGGATTTTCCTGGAAAGAGAACTTAGTCTTTTCAGGGTTTTCTAGTTTTTGCTTTGGATGCTGGATATCGCTGGGAACATGGTTGATTTTGCTGGGAAAAGAACTTGTAAAATTTTAGAATGTTAGATTTTTGTTAAAGATGCTGTATTTTGCTGTAGTAGGCCTCAGGGTACAGAACTTAGAAAATTTTGAATCTTGGGTCTTTGACAGCCCAGCAGAATCCGGCACAGTGTTAATTTTGTTACTGCCAAGTTTTTGATGGACATGCTGGATTTTGGTTGTTAAGAGTTTGCTGAAATTTACTGGCACAATCTATAGTCCAGCAAATTCTTAAATGTTACCACAGTGTGATTTTGCTAGATTATTTGCATTTCTCAACCCAGCAAATGATTACGTTTTTTTTTTTTTTTTGCTGAACCTGCTAGATTACAATTAAAATAGATCTCGATCTTGTAAAGATATTCAATGGTCAAGATTTGTGTGGAAGGAAGGCAGCATGGGCGATAAAGGAGGAACAAGTGGGTCTACCCTCACTCAAGTTCCAATTATAATCTCGATGTTTCAGCATTATTACTTAGCCCCAAAAGTTTTATTTTTGTATGCAATCTTATGTATATATCTTATAACTGGATCTTTAATTACCTGTGCCAGATTTTTGGAAAATTCATTAGACTTATACCTATCAAAATATTGAATGAAGATACAAAATATTCGATCATCGGTTAGCCTCGTTCTTAAAGGTTTGCAAGGAGGGAAACTTCGTTTAACTGAATTTGCGGATTGTGAAGACTGCGTTCTGTTGTGCTGTGTTGAACGACTGCAGAATTCAACAATGAATGGGGCAAGGCAACAAATTTAAATATCTAGTAGTCTTTCCCTTGTGGTTAGATCAAACATTGGCAGTGGTAAAACCCGCACAACTATCAACAGCCTTCAATGGGAGCAAAATATTGGGGAAGAGGTGGATGTGCAAACACTGCAATGGCCGGAGATAATTCACAAGGCTATAATAATGGAAATGGCTTGTGAGTAGACTATTATTAACTCATGAACTTTCATGTCTTAATGTTACTGGATTAATACACAGTATGAATATCTTTATTGACATGAACTAATGCAACTCAGTATGGTAGAGGTACAGTCACGATGGATGTGATGTACAATGTAAAACGAAAAAGATGAAATCATGCCTTGCATGGGGTCACACTAAACACCAAGCCCCACCTGAACCCACCCAAACTCACCAAACCCCACCTGAACCCACCAAAACTCACTAAACCCCACCTGAACCAACCAAAACTCACCGAAACCCACATTTTTGCTGGATTTTGTCGGGATTTGGTTAAATCCTGACAGCGCCCAGCGAAATTTTGTTGGAACTGGCTGGAAAAATGCTGGATATTGCTGGATGCTTGGCAGAAATGCTGGATTATGACGGATGTTTTCGCCAGCATTTTCCACCACGCCCAGCAATATCCAGCATAATCCCAGCATTTCGTTTTTGTAAGGGATCAGATCGGTTTCATGAAAAGCTCACGCACGACTGACCATCTCTTTATACTTAGGTGTCTCACAGATAAATATATCAAAATGGCAGGTAAACAAAAACTCTTATAGGTATGCTTTATAGATTTTCAAAAAGCTTTCGATTACGTTTGGCACGATTGGATATTTTGCAAATGTCTAAATTATGATATTAATGGCTATATGTACATAATTCTGAAGGCCATGTATGACAAATCATCCAAACAAATGAAATTTTCTGCCGGATTATCTGACAAGATATACTTAGATAATGGTGTCAAACAGGATTGAGTTCTTAGCCCAGTTTTATTTAATTCATTCATCAATGATTTACCAATCATTTTAACCGAAGATTATCAACCAGTATCTCTACATACTGAGAAATTAAATTGTTAACTTTATGAAGACGATCAATTAATCACATTGGAAGGTGTGAAGGGGTTACAATGTTGTCCAGACAAAAGATATACATACTGAAAAAAGTGAAATTTAAAAAATCAAAGTAGAACAATCCAAGGTTATTATATTCAATAAGTCTGGAAAGTAAAAATAATACGCAATTTTTAAAAAAGCGAAAATGAAGAGTAGGAAATCACAAAAATATAGTTATCTTGGTATTGAATTAACAGCAAATGGAAAGTTTTCTGTCGCAGTAAAGCAATTATATGAAAAAGCAACTAGATCACTGGGCCATTTAAAACAAACCCTATTCAGTGAAAATATCGGTATTAAATTGTACTTAGATTTTTTTTTTTGACAAGCCTATCTCCCCGATATTCTTATATGGTTGTGAAGTATGGGGTGCCTAAATATTACCACCCTCCAAATGCATTTCTTTAGAAATATATTTGGCTATTTTAGGACAGAATTCGATCAATTCTATTTACAATTCTTAAAATACATTGTGGGAGTCAATTCGAAAGCTTGTTATATTGCAGCACTAAGTGAAGTAGGGGGGTTCCCTTATGTATTAAAAATTCTGAAAAGCGTTTGCGAAAACTGGTTTAGGATCTCCGATAGCCCCTATGAATTGTTATTTGATGCGTGCAGACGCAATTGTGAACTACATGTAATGCCATCAGATAAACCCGACTGGTTACGAGCTGTTGATTCATTGTGTGAAATTGGTTATGAAGATATTTGGTTGAATAGTGGTGATTAATTTGGCAATTTCTCTACAAAAATGAAACAAAATTTACTCGGAGAATTTTTTTTTAATCAGTGGTAAAATGATTTCACATTACGATCCAATCCAGACAAAAATATAAGAACATATACACAAAATTAAAGTCAGACTTTCATTTGGAAAAAAATTGATTGTTCTTGAAGATGTCATTTTGAGGGAAAAGCACGAAGTTAAGAATATGTGCTCATAATCTGAATATTGAAGTTAGCAGACATAAAAGACCCAAGAAAATACCAGAACAAGGAAGGTTATGTGATATGTGGAAAAAAATCGAAAATAAATATCATTATATAGTTGAATGTGAAAAAGTTGCAGATTCCAGGGAAAAGTTGTTAACAAATATGTCAGAAATTGTTGTCAATTTGAAATGTTAGAACCAGAAAATAAATTTATAATGTTAAAGACCGCAGAAGATCATGAAAAATCTATAGAAATGGCTCTTTATATACAAGAAACCACAAAAATAAGAGGTAATTTATAAACATGTACACACAGATATTATAGTCTCTTATTAACGTATCTTGAGTTTTGACAATTGTCATCTTTATTTTTGTATGTCTTAGTTTATTAACTTCGTGTCATTTTAACCAGTTTAAAATCACCCGCCGCCTTTTATGGGTCACTGCCTGTCTTAAGTCAGGAGGTGAAATTTATTTCTTCACCTTGGAATTGGAAGATGCATGTTGATGTGTTGGTAATTCTTCCATCTATGCCTTTGGCTGTATTGAATTTTCCTACTTGTTGGGTTCAAATTCGTGAATATAGGCATTGTTTTTCTGGAATATATTTGAGAGACCACTTTCCGGACAGGTCCAAAAGCTCTTCATAAAGCAGGTGGTCTCCCGCCGGAGGTCAAATGAAATAGCAAACATTTCACCAGGGACCTGGCAAATGTGAAATTAAACACAGTTTGTCTCTCATCGGAGTGGTCTATGGAAGGACTGCCATTTCTGCAGCAGCAATAACAAAAGAGACAAGCTGACAAGTAAAAAAGGCACTTCCGTGCTTTTATCAGGCTACGTTCACAAGTTAATCATATATTAGTATTTTAATTTGTTATCCGTGGATTTATCTCAACCCTGACAGATCTGACGCAGACGTACATGTATCAAAGATAACGCTGTATCACGGAAGAGATATATGGTAATTATATCGACTTTTCGCGTCCAGTGATCATGGTGATCGGTAGATAAGTTATCTCAAAGAGCTACACAGAACAGGAGAGCACTCAAATTTCTGTATATGTGAAAGGTCGCGTTCAGTCATTTCTTTTTTGATGATCCTTTCAACTTTGGTTGTCAACAACCTTGAGTCCACATGCTGGTGCATAATGCTTTATGCGGAGAACTATATACAGGATGTGATTATATATAATAATATACAAAATTCGATTAAATGGTCAGAATACAATTTAAAGGCAGGTTAAAAACAAAATAATTGTATGCACGCTAATCAATTAGATGTTCGGCGGGAGCAACAGCTGTGTCTTACTCATTCTGAATTACAATATCACAACAGACTTACGCGAGTTCCTTTCTTATTCAATTTTCTATTATACATATTGTTTGCATGCAATGAAAGTATTAAACTGAAAGAATCGGCGTGAAGGCGATCCTTGCGTTCATCCAGAACGACCCTGACCGCGAGTCCGTTGAAAAATGGCTTTTTGTCTTCAGCAGAGATCTTCACGGTGTAGCCTGCAGAGGTCTCTAACTGTCCGACCACGTTTTAGCAAGGGCTAATAATTATAAATGAATGAATGAATGAATGAATAAATGAATAAATGAATAAATGAATGGATGAATGAATGAATGGATGGACAGTTACTCACTGAAACTTAGGTATGAAAGGTGAGACGTTTTGCTTGCGCAATACAAACACAATTGAATACAGCTACGTATACACATTATACACTACTTGTTCATGTATGGATAGTAACCATCAAAATTTACTTTCGCGTATGGTTGCACACATTATTTAAAAAGAGCCTCCAACTCCAACTATATAGTTCCTATTTTATCAGCAAGGAGTATAATTTTGTGATAATCATATTGTATCAATGTATTAAATTTCCCTTCTGCACGATAATGCGAAGGCGAAAATACGATAGTGGGATGATGCTATGGCAAAAACGAGAAAATACAAAATGCGAACCTGCAACAGAAATACGTCGTATTTTCGGAATTGTATTTTTTAATTTTCTACGTTACATTTTCGTAATTTCATCTTTTTGCCTTTTTTTTTTTTATTTTTTTGTTTTTGTTTTTGTGAGCACAAAGGAAAAGGAAAACAATGTTTAGGCATACATCCAGACCGAGGGTGCTCTGGGTTGGCCAACATCCTCTCCCCCTAAAAATAAAAAAAGAAAAAGAAAAAAAAAAATTAAACATGATAAAAAGGAGAAGAAGAAGAAGGGGCGAGGGAGGTGGAGAGTTATGTGTGCGTCGCTCCCATGTGCTTGGGCATGTCATATATATTTATTAACTTAGTTGACACGTACATCACAATTAAATGAGCTACAGGTCTCAACACGAGAGGCCAGTTATTACGATGGAGCAAATAAATATCCCGTTAATGTGCTCTATTTCCTGTTCTCGTGCGTTTTTGAAAACCTGAAAAAGGAAAATGACTGAAGCAGATTCTTTGCAAAGAATAGAAAACCTTGAGTGAATGAATACCCAGATGGTGATATTACCAATATTGAAATAATAAATAAATAAATGGATAAATGAATAAATAAATAAATAAATTGATTGCTTAATTAATAAACAAACGAACGAACGGACGAAAAAACAAACAAGCAAACAAATAAAAATCTTTCAAATTTACATGAATGATATATGATCTGCTTATTTTGCTTTGCCTCCTGGTTTTCCTTGTAGGAATTTTTTTCTTTAAGATATGTACAACTTCAGCGATGGAATGTTCGTGAATAATAAATAGATACATGTACACCTTGCGGGAAGCGGAACAATATCACTAAAATTAGTTAAAATTCAGGAGCTGGAGCTCCGCCTCCTGAACCCCTGTCAGGGCTCTGTCTCCTGTATCCCTGTCATTGCTATGCCTCCTGAACCCTTGCCAGGGCTCTGCCTCCTATACCCCTGTCAGGGCTCGGGCTACTGAACCCCTGCCAGGGCTCCGCCTCGGACTCCAGGCTGAAGCTTGCAGCCGCATCGCCCAAGGGTCAAGCAGCACACCATGTTTTAAAGTTCATTTCTGCATGCACACCGGAAGTTTCGGAAAATGATAGATCACCCTTTCAAGACAAGCATTCACTGCAATCTGTCAATTGTGATTTTATTGCATGTAAATTTGAATACATCTTCATTTCAATATCCATTGTGAGTTCGATTTAACATCATATATTTTCAATGAAATAAATCCAATTTCCTTGAAAAGGTAGTCGTGGAAACCCAAGAGGTCTGTCGTTGAGGTGGTCTGTATAAGAGGAAAAACAGCCCAATATTCTGTGAAGATGCTAAATACAAAATCTTACACTTTTGTTGGATTGCATTTAATGTTTATATATTTTGTAAGTTTACATTTACACAAGCTCATCTGACCATAAGGTCATTCAGGTAAGTACGTCTTAATCTCAACTCTCAAACATTAAAAGATTTAAATGCAAAACATCGAAAAATGTGTAGCAATCTTCCAAGTTAGCAACATTAAGAGCTTAAACAGACCTATACACAAATCAGTATTATAAAAATGAACATATGAAAAATATAACCTCTAATGAACAGAAAAGAGGAGTAGTAAATAGATGAGAAACACACACACACACATGCACACACACACAGACACCCATACTGAGACACAGAGACAGGCAGACAGACAGACAGACAGACAGGCAGACACATACACATGCACACACACTTGCGTGAGATCTTGCATGTGATGCAGTACTGAATTGTGATGTTTTGCCAGTCTTCTTTATTTCTGTGTCATTAGTGGCAGGTGCATTCTGTTCATTGTTGATTAGTTTCTCTCTTGTTTTCGTGGATTTTGAAGTTTTTCGGGTTTTCAAACAATGTAAAAGTCTTCTTTCTCCTTTCCTTTGTGTATTTATTTGAATGATAAAAATGTCTGACTTGCACACTGTCATTATTGTACATGTATTGTCTTTATTGATTTGTATTTTTTGTATTTGCTTTCCCTGTACAGGATGAATTTTCAGAAGAGATTACATTTAGAATGGTTTAATTTTGAACGTTCACATGTATTAACCCATTTCAAATAATAATAATAATAATAATAATAATAATAATAATAATAATAATAATAATAATAATAATAATAATAATAATAATAATAATAATAATAACAATCACTAGAAAAGAAGATTTACTCCACAGCAAATCTGTCCGGGTGCCTTCAAAATGAGAACAGTTTGAAATGATACACTTTGCCATTGTTCAACTTAATCTAAATTTCGTGAATAAGCCTAATTTTTTATAAAGTAAAATGCTCAGCTTTGATTCTTGGTTCAAGGGATGTGGCCATGTCCCAAACCTATAAAGTGATGTTTGAATGAAACTACTATCTATAATAGTTTTGAAGCTATTCAACATTTTCATTTTGTGTATTTGCCTAATTTGCATGAATTATAAACCTAGAAGAACTTTGGTTGATTGTTCATTGGCTGGGGCTATGCCACAAACCCATAAATTGAAGTAGGAATGGCACCTCTATAATAGTTTTGAAGCAGACAGATTTACATTTTGCATATTCACATAATTTGTATAGATTAAAATCGAACAACTTTGGTTCATAGTTCAATAGATGCGGCTTTGCCACAAGCCCATAAATTGAAGTTGGAATGGCCTCTCTATGTACAGTAGTTTTGGAAATATTCAACTTTTCAATTTTTCAGTGCCCCTCATAAGCATAATTTGAAATTCTACAACTAGATGTCCATTATAGTGGCAAGTGTCGCAAAGGTATATATGCACATTAAAATTTTGAGCCCATCTGCTATAGTTTGGAAGATATGTCGCTTTTGAAATTTTTGTTGCCTTTAAAAATTTGCATGATTTTAAACATCATGGCTGTTCCAATAAGATGCACAATTTCACTGGTTTTGTCAGTCACTATGGCAAGTGTGGTGGTTTTTGGAAAAATAGTGTCTGAAGAAAGCTCTGGACCAACTTGGTCAGAAAGAAATAAAGAAAGAAAGGAAGGAAGGAACAAAGGAAGGAAGGAAGGAAGACATCGGCCTTTTATTTATTTGTCTGAGATGAAAGACCACCTGTCCTATGTGACCACTTTTGTCTGGCATGAGGAGTGGTCTTAAATTGCAAGTACCACTGTACAGTGAAACCTCTCTACAGTGAGCACCCTGGCGACCAGAGAAAAATGCCCACTCCTGAGAGGGTCAGCCCTTCTGTGCAGTATTAATGAGTTTATATGCATCCACAGTGTACACATGTTATAATTCAGAGGGGTGTGTATACATGCAATACAAAACTGTTTTTCTTCCTTTATTACATAAAAAATTTTTAAAAGAAGCTGTCAAGAAACTACATAAACATGTACCTGTGAACCAAGACAAAACTATACTGTCTCAGTATTGGCTATGAAGAACAGGCTGTATCTCACTGGTTACAAGAAAACAAAGACATGAAAATGTCCACTGAGATGATACAAATTCTACCCTCCTTGGTCCCGTGGACTCAGCTCTGTATGTTGTCTATTTTTAACAGAGGGTACACTCAGGCTTGATCTGCCTAGAAGTCTGGAGTGCGAGTTCCCTTGAGACTGATAAGCTCAGCAGACTGACATTGCCCCAGGCAAAAAACAGGCCAGCTAGGACACCAGTGGAAACAAAATCCTGCCTGTTACATATGGCAGCATGGAGTCAATCTGTTTCTGCATAAACAGAAAGATATACTCTGTCTTTTATTGAGAGGCTTATTACACAGTTGTTGGGAGTCCCCCGCCACCCCCCAATTTGCTACAAGACCCAAACCTTCCAAAGTGTACACTTAGCACATATGAGCAGAATGCTGTGAGACAGGTTCATGTTAATTAATTATGAATGAAAAATGGTTGCCTGGCACCATGGAGGTCAAGCAATAGGTCATACAGCAAGCAGTTCAAGGCTTGTATGTGTACTGGGGAGATATTTTGTGAATTTAGCATACATCAAAATTCCCCAAGTTTTGTTTGTTTGGTATTGGATTTGCCATTTGTCTCAAACCTAAACCTATATGTATAAGTTGGATCTTTGAGTCTATCTCCAATAGTTTAGAAGATATGGAGCTTTTAAAATTTTAATTGCCCCTCATTTGCACAATTTAAATCATCATGACTATTCCAAGTCAGATGCCTAATTTAACTTGTAAGTCACTCACCATGGCAAGTTTGGTGGTTTTCGGAATAGTAGGGTCCCAGAAAAACTCCGGACAAATCTGGTCGTAAAGAAGAAAGAAAGAAAGAAAGAAAAAAGAATTCTTGGAAAAACAAAATGGTTGGCACCCAGACATAATAATAATATAATGATGATGATAATGATGACAATAATAATAATAATGATAATAATAATAATAATAATAATAATAATAATAATAATAATAATAATAATAATAATAATAATAATAATAATAATAATAATAATAATAATAATAATAATAATAATAATAATAATAATAATAGGTACAAAGCTGCAAAGAGTATTCCTAGTAAAGAGCGACAAAGGTAAAAGAAATCTGGCTGGGCTTATGGGCCCACATTCATTGGTATGTAAAACATTGATTCAGTCTTAAGTGTGCCAATACATTTGTACAATTATATAAAATAAAAATATACAGTTATAAACATCATTTGATTTTTAAATATAATTATGTATGTAATGCAGTTTTGAACATAATTCTTAAGTGTTGAATGTTTGCATAAAGTTCATCTTATCAGATATTGGGTTTTATATATAAGGACGTATGAATTGAAAAAAAAATGAGACAAACTAATCCGACACTTCGGTAAACGGAATTTCAACAGAATAGTGGTATAAACCAAAACAGAATTATTACATTTCAACATACATGTAGAATAAAAACATCAGTTCTGGTATCTGCCTATGACTTAACTTGAGCATGAAAACAGATATTTTGAAATACATTGATATATACGTCTCAAGTTGTGTTAGGATATAATATTCCCCAAACATCTTTCTTAGTCCATTTTGTATTTCACGAAAGGCTGGAAATGTATCTCATCTTATTACAGACTTGCTGCTTTTAGATGCGCGTCAACGTTTCGTTAGTAGTTCTTAAAAAGTTAACAAACAAAAAGTAATTCTATCTTTTTCATTTGTATGAAGCTATAATTGCTGGTATTTGAAAAAAAAACTGTGATATAATTAAATCCAACATACATGTATATGTACACTAAGAAAGATTGACATGTGGATTTATCTAAGCGAAATTTATGTTTCAGTATCTAATATTTATGTTATGGAGAAAAGTTAGCAAAATAGCCGAAGGCACGAATTCGCCTTGTCTTTGCATACCATCGTTAGTTTACAGTAAAGAATGTATATGATATGGGGACAAGGTCAACTAAAATAATTATTCTACTTAATATGTCGTCTGTTGAGCAAAAAGTGTAATTCTTAGGCTTGCCCTGAATACAACGGTTTAGATAAAAACAAAGATTTGTGATAACGCTGCCTTGTTAAGAAGACAGATGATCCATACGAAATGTCACACTACGTTAGGTTCTCAGGTACTCAAGATAGGCTGTCAATACCTCATGGTACCTCATGCAAGCCTGCGATTGGTAGTTCGGCTGGATATGCAGTCACCACTCTCACATGTGGTCGGATGATGTGCAGGTAATGTAATAAATTCATGATAACACAAGAAGCCCCTATCATCTCGTCGGGTATCAAATTAGAGACAAACATTGAGTTGTTCTGCCTGGCTGGGTAGAGATTGATTTACAAGTTGATCGTTGTTGAAGGTAAGCGTTGGCTAATATAAGGCAGATTTTTTTCTTGGTGGTAGTTTATGATGTACATGTATGGCTTGAAGGTACACCGTAGAGACGCAAACAAGTGGCCCTCTCACGCCACACACTTGACCTACTTTTAGTTTCTTTGTTTATGAAAGTCGGGAGGCCATACGATTGCAAAGGAAAATTATTCAACGAGAATGAAATTCGTAGATTCGGATGAAACGATTATAAAAGAAGTAGCACCAACGCAAACGACAAGCTGTAATGTTAACATTACCGGACAAAAGACTCTAAAAAGCTAACCAAAAGTTGTATCTTCACGCATGCACCGATGACCAATGGTTCAAAAGTGCAATATATACTGAACCAAACAAATAACGCAACCCTCAAACTTTTCAACTTAAATATTTATTGTTACTTTCATATCACAGAAACAAATTAGATCCATATTCTGCAGTCTTTTTGGCATAACATGTGAAAAACAAAAACTTGAAACTGTCAACGAGGGCGCGACCAGCTGGCAATAAACAGGGCAACATTGATTTGTAAAGTTCACAAATTGGCATGTCCACTAATACTGTGTGTGACAACCATCAGCATGTGTAACTGCTATGCAACGTCGGCGCATGGATGACACTAGCCGCTGCACCATCTGCCGGGGCACACGATCCCACTCTTCTTGAAGAGCCTGGCGAAGCTGCTGGCGGTTGGCGGGCGCTGGATCCCGTTTCCGAACACGCTTGTCAAGGTAGTCCCAAAGATGCTCAATGGGATTGATATCAGGTGAGAAGGCTGGCCATGGCAAAACGTTAATTCCTTCTCCTTGCAGAAAATCCATCGTCAGTCTAGCGGCATGGGGCCGAGCATTGTCCTGTTGAAGCAAGTGGAGTTAGTGGTGTCTAATAAAAGGGACAGCAACAGGCTGAAGGATCTCATCCCTGTAACGGGCAGCATTAAGATTGCCTTCAATGAAGATTAGCTGGGTTTTGGCTGTGAATGAAATTCCACCCCACACCATCACTGATGCACCTCCAAATCGATCTGTTTCCAGCACACAGGCATCTGAGTAGCGTTCTCCCCTTCGTCGCCAAACACGTGTCCTACCATCTGCACCATACAGGGTGAAGCGGGATTCATCGGTGAATAGCACATCCCTCCACTGTTGATGGGTCCAGCGAGTATGGGCAGTAGCCCATTGTCGTCGGACTTGCCTTCTTGCCTGTGTCAAAATTTGACCCCTGTAAAGACGCCTGGCGTGTAGATGGTGTTCTTGTAGTCTATTACGGACTGTCTGGGCAGATATTCTGTTATTGGTTCTGCCAGGTGTCTGTTTTGCAGTTCTAGTGGCTGGTTGAGTTCTGTTCCGCAGATGTGACACCCTGATGTGTCTGTCTTGTGCAGGTATGGTTTCTCTTGGTCTCCCAGGACGCTGTCTATCAGCTGTGGCCCCAGTCTCCTGGAATCTTGTAGCAAGTCTGGATATAGTGGATTTGTGGACTTGCAGTCTTCTTGCCACCTCTGCTGCAGATAAACCAGCCTGTAGCATGCCAATTCTTCTCTCCCGATCTACTGTTGATAATCGACCCATTGTTCTTGGAATACTGTGCCAAATGAATCCCATGCTGCCCTTTTATTGTCCGTGAGGGGCTACACCCAACCAGTAAAGGCGCGAATGTTTTAGTCATGTGGGTAACACTGAATCCTGCAGTTGTCCTTGATTCAGCACAACCACCAAACTTTGAAAGCCTCATATCCTCGGACACAGTTACGCTTGGGCTGATTTCAATGTGGCCTTTTCCTGTCCCAGAATCAAAGACTTGGCAACCTTAATTTCAGGTGTCAGAGACTTGCGTAAAATAGCCTGCTGTAGTCACTCTTGATTCATGACAATGACCCCATGGCAAGGTCAGGGTACTCGACCTTGAGGTCACACTACTTGGTGCATTATTTTAGACTGATTTAACAACGGTTCGTATATTTCTGAACTTTAAATACAGTTCCAATGTGAAAATAAACCCAAATGAAAAAGTTGCGTTATTTGTTTGGTTCAGTATACTTTTAGTATAATACTATTTATGAAACTACACTAAAAACGTGCTTGAGAAATCCCAGTATATCACAATTACACATTTCATTGAATAATATAACCAACTTTTCCACCCCTGTGAGAAAAAAACACTTTGGAAAACTTTACAATCTTTTTCACACGTGTAATTGATCTCTTGGGTGAAAATTTGATTTTGTGGCCTTCTGAAGCTATCGTGTTAGAATGACAAAACAGGGATTGTGGCATTATGTGTATCCACAAAACAATATATCACCAAAAATGAATGGAAGTTAAATTTTGTTTGTTTGTTTGTTTGTTTGTTTATTGTTTTTTTGGATATCAATGATGGGCATAGAAAAGACATTATTTCCAAATAAAAATTGTTCATAAATATGGACCAAACTGAGTTATTTTTTACGAAAAGTGGCTCCACGCGAATGTTTAATATTTTCTCGATATCAAATGCTGATCTTTAAAACGTGACAAAAATATTCCTGTAAACCAGTTAACACTAAAATATAAATTAATCACAAGTTAGACATTTTTAGACATAATTTATTACCTCAGTGATTCATGGGAGTGAGTAAATACGTTTGGCATCTGTGAGTATTAAGTGTAAACATAATAACAGATATTTTATTCGCATTTCTATTGTTGCGAATTTTGTTAAAAACCTAATATTTCACCGTTTTTTCAAGACAAATTGGAAAAGTTCCCAATTCATCACACAGAACTCAGTTAGTGGTGGTACTTTTCACATCTAATATTTTTAGGAATTTTAAGTCACCCTTTCGGGTGTTATCAGGTCTCTAAAATTCCGCCGCTCAGCAGCAAATGTTAATATTGTCTAAAAACTTGCCAGATGATTCCAATTTAATAATATATAGTAATTAGAAATATTTAGCTTTTTGTTTGACAGAATACGTGGCTTTGGACGCCTGGTCATTAAAAGGACCTTTACATTTGAATATGTTAAAGGTTATACCAAGGTATCTGAAGTCCTCATAAACTTGTACTCGGTCTTTACCAAAAAACAAACAACAAAACAAACAAACAAACAAAAAAAAACCACACACACACGCACGCACACACACACACACACACACACACACACACACACACACACACACACACACACACACATCGGGCGGATGGGTGGGCGTTGTGAGTTTACCTCATGAAGAACGTCAATGTGTACTTTAACATCGCTGATAGGGAGCGACCAATTTTTACATTTTTGCCTGGCATCCAGATCCGCCTGTAACTCTTCTACGCTTTCATCTAAGATAATACTACCATCTCTAACAATAAAACAAATACTGTTTGAAAAACTATTATGTGATTATCTTCCAAGTACTCATGTACTTAATCCCTGAGTGACTCCAGACCGCTGAATTATTTGCATGAGTGTGACTCACACCTAACCGTACGCCACAAAAGTACACTCTGAGACTTCATTATCTTGTGAAGTACACGACTGGACCTCCTCATATTTATGAAAGATTACTCGTAACACATTGCCATTTTTATGCGAGAATCACACTTTCCACAAGAAAGTCCAGCGGACAGTCAAAAGCTGTAAAAATTTTTGAAGTAACGGTATCGATGAATTGCCACCCAAATTAATCCACGTTTAGTGTACAAAATATTCTATGGTAGTAAAGAGATAATTAATATTAAATATAATCAGGCTGAGAATCAGTGAACATAATATAAGAATCAAAATGGACAGGCATAAAACGTCAATTATATTTTCAAAATATGACAAAATTGGTAATTTATGTCTTGAAACGGAAGAAGTGTTGATAATCTTTTAAAGGGTCGAAAATTTTGTGACGCCAGACAAATATTAATTAATACTCTGTACTTAAATTGGATCTCGATACTTTAGATTTAGAACACATGTTACCAAAATAAAACCAACAAGGCAATATTGAAATGATTTGGCGACGAGCAAATTTTAAACGCAGGCAGAGAAAATAGGAGGCAATTTATACACGTTCAAAGAATGATTGGCACATGCATGTACATTTTATTACTCAATTTTCTTTCATTACTACTAATCTGGCTGTCTGTCATCAGGACTGACGATACGGTATGTGAGTTTTTGTGAATGTATCTGACTTTGTCAGATTTAAAAAACAAACAGAACAATAAACTCGCTTCTACTGGTTTAGCATAGATTACGATAAATACAATGTTTTATATGGACCTGGATGGACCACCGTAATGTATGCATTGTGATCAAGAAAACCGTATTGATGCTTGGTCAAGAGCAGTTCAAGAGATTATCCTCATCGTGGGATAAAGTTCAGAATCTGATGATCACTTTGGTTTGCATTGAGGTTTAAAAGGAACAGTAAAATCAGCTCACTGGCAGTAAGTGAATGCATTTTGAAGCAAGCATGTCACGATGTACGGGTCACGGAAAAAAAGATTACATCGTCGGGACCAAAAAACAACTGCAAGCAAAATTTTATTCGCGTAGCGTTGTCAAGTGAAGATACAGTTCCCTCAAGTGAGACCATCCGATCATACATGTATGACATAAAGCCACTGATGGAGGAATGCTCCTGGCACCATTGCACACGTGAAAAACAAAGGTCTTTTTCAGGACCACCACATTATCTCAAAACAGTGGTTAAATCAAAAGGGAACACAGACTATACAGTATCCCCAAACTTGCGCTTCCAATTATGCCCAAAGCTTTGCCACTGATGGTGCCATGGTTTGTTTTAGGATTATACTTTCTTTTGGAATATAATGGTCAGAATTACTCATACCAAATGAAACTCAAAATCATCATCATTTCAGTCTCTCCACACAAAACACTTTCAAAGATAGGCTCAAGGATTTAGTGTTATAGAAATTGGAATTCTGCAGTTTTTAAGTGCGTAGTATGGAATAGGATTTTGCTATTTGATTATGGGACTTGATAATGTTCAATTAGAAATGGCACTTAGATCTCTGCAGTTTTTTTAAGTGAGTAGTATGGGATAAGACTTTGCTATATGATTATAGGACTTGATAGCGTTCAAATAGTACCTGAGTTCACAGACCTGGGTTTGGTAAGTTTCCCTTTCTATTAAATTTGAAGAATGTGTGCATTATGTCCCCTATTATCCCGAATACTTCATGCCACAGGTAGACCCACTTCCAACACTTTCTAAATCCATGGGTGAATAGATATGTATACAAGCACTTCCTAAATAAAGCAACACTCTAAAGGCCCAATTTGGTAACCAAACTAAGTGAACGTAGTAACCAAGCTAATCAAACCGTGAATAGTGCTTTGCATGATGCTGTCCGTGGCTTTCAGTTCATTTATTTTATTTTTCAGGCTGTGGTTCACGTGAGGAGTATATCGCATAGCAGTGCACAGTTTGCTATTAAGTTTCATCTAAAGCCGTAAATATACACATGTGTTAGATTTGATTTGATATAAATTTACTTTAATTCATTTTAACCGGGGGCGGGGGGGGGGGGGTATTACAGATAGGTGAAAATTATGCATAAAAAACAAGAGAAATTGACGTCAAGAGTGAGTAGATCTAATGTGCGTGAAAACACAAACAAACAACAAAAACAAAAACAAAAAAAGAAACAAAAACAAAATAAACAAAACAAAAAAAAAAACAAAAAACAAACAAACAAACAAAAAAAAAAAAAAAAAAAACAACAACAAGAAAAAAGATACAAATCACATAGTTGTCTTGTATTTTAGGTGTTTTGGAATGAGGTTTCCTACACACTTGTTCATTTTGGAAACAGTGCCACCAAAACTGGGTATTTGAAACCTTTTACTATCAATGTGTAGGTTAATGTAAAGGTAAAAATTAGGGACCTTTTTCTGAGACATTTCCATTTTAGATATTACATTAGGAAGTAAACAAAAGTTGCCTGTAACAATTGTAGACATTCAAATCTCTATGAATTTTCCTTTTCTTTTTCCTCTGAAAATATAGGTCCCTGGGTATTTGGATATACATGTAATTTTTAAGCTTTTACTAAGTTTTGTTTCATTCCTGTTTTTAATTGTGATTGACACCCCCTAAACGGTAATCAAACGGCAATCCCTTCAACATTGTTACAATTTGATCTGCGTGCTCAAAATTTGTTGGGCTTTTGACATCAAACATCGCTGAAATAGTCAGGTTCCCATAGACAATACATTAGTCATGCTGTAGCACATAGCTATTGAAACATAACCGTTATTTAGCGTGTCTTAATACTACTGCACATATCTACTCTTTTGTAATTTGTACTGAAAGGGGCACCTTTCGCACTTAACAGTAAATATCTTACAGCGAAATGATTTGCGTGTGAAAGTTTATCAATGCCCGCCCAAGTGGATTAAAGGTCAATTTAACATATTTGTAGTTTGAACACTGGCCTCAGGTGAAGGCTCGACCATCAGTCACTTTTAAGCAAATGACGTTAGTGTATTTAGATTTGATAAGTGAGTTCAAGGACGTGATATACGTATGATATTTATATTTCATAAATTTGAGATCAGGGTATTTTATTTTATCTTTATAGAACAGTCATGGCTGTTAGAGCTTAATCACGTTTCTTCTGTTTAGCTTCATTATCCATTCATTGATGACGTCACACCTTAAATGGGACAACATTTGTATACAAATTGATGTATTACATTGTTTCACAATATCACTTTTTTCTGTATATTCATTTTACAGTTTGCGTTAGTACAAACCTTCCTCTATAAAAAAAAGCCCTACTGAGACCTACTTTATATTACTTCTTATAGGCCAGAGTTCGTGCACGTACCCAGCAGTGGCTACTGGTATTGTAACAGCATCAACCGATACGTGTCGGATCAGGTAAGATGGGTAAGGCGGTCAACACTTAAAGGTACATCGACGCCAACACAGGACAATAGGATATCTTGGATTACCCCGATTACAGGTTCGTGAAGTGGCTGACAAACCAGAAAAGATGGAAAAGACAATAACGGAAAATGACTATTCTGGAAAGGTTCATAACGTAACATTAATGAATAGATATCCAGATGAAAAAAGATTTTGTGAACTACAGTTACAAAACATGAATAAACTACATCCGAAAGCAGGACAAGAAGAGAAAGTTGACATAGACGATGCAGTACTTGACGATGAAAGGCATGGATTTATCAGTACATGTCAAAAAGGTACCTTAGGATGTTGCGAGAAGTTCGGTAAATGGATAGCCAGGATTGTTGGTATAGCAGCATTGGTAGGCTTCACTGTGTACGTGGGGATGGGTATGTCTATCAACCCCAGAGGTACATCGCAGGTGCTGATCATCGCAACTATTGTACTGCTCATCTTGCTGCACAAACAAGTCAACAAACGATATGGCCACGCCATCGACGCCGGCTGCCTGCAACCATTACACCGTACATTCACCAAACATAAAAGCTGTTTGTCATGGTAGGTTCATAAATGAAGACATCATTAAACATTCAATAAGTTTCTTTATTCACATATCTAATGTTGCCGTGGAGATCACATTTTCAATGGCCAATATCTCTAAAAGCAGTCAGTAATGAGGGCCACAACATGAGCCATAAAAGATATCACCTGCTTTTCCAAGTTGTAAACTATATTACCATTCTCTTGACTGGACGATTTCTGCCACATAATGTCCATTTACCTTTGCCAGCTGTTTTCGCCTTGAAGTGCATATTTTCCTTGCCTTAAAAGGAATAAGAGAATACTTTACAAGTCTTGAACTATATGTGTAAGTAAGAAAGAGAAGAAACACTTCCAACGGAGTTTTATTGATTTTGACAGGGTATTGGGTCCTCTAATCATCCTCTGCTGTCTTCTGTTTTTACTACTCTACACTCTGCAAGACAACCGCCAACTACAGTCTTTGTTTGGAATAGTTGTATTCATCTGTATTCTTGCTGTCACATCTAAACACCCAAACCATGTTAGTATCATTACGTTTTGTGAGAAAAGGTTCCTGTATTTTCTAAACTTAATAATTGTATAACGCTTTAATTCAACATAAATTGACAGCCCACAGATATACGAAAATTGTCACCCATTTGATCATCTTTTACAAGGAACTGGATTAAAAGATTTTTCAAGCATTATGTAAAAAAGTGTTTACGAATTCCAAAAGTATGTACTTGTGACAAAGTACTGCTTTGTTTAATGGCCACCAGAGTCATTTCAAACGTTTTGACAGCGGCTCCTCTATTATTACTGTGCATGACATGTTTGTATTGTTTTAAGGATAGCTCAGAATTTCAGTAAACTCATCAATGAGAGATTTGCAATATTGTACAGGCTCGAATCAAATTTCAAGTGCGAGGCTCTGGCAGGCAAAACTATTTATCATACATTAAGGCAGCTGGGATGTGTGTGGTACGAGGACTTTTTACCAAATTCTGTTTTGTGTTTATGCATCTTTAATATTTCCCTTAATTAATGTTATATATATATATATATACATATATATATATATATGTATATATATATATATATATATATATATATATATATATATATATATATATATATATATATATATATATATATATATAATGTTATGTCTTGGGTGGTTTATGGGCAGAATTGTAATCCTCAGACCGTATGGTGGGCAGTGGCTCTGTTTATGGACAGTTGAAAAATGCCGATAAACCATGTTTGCCTTAAATTCAATGTGCTACTTAGGGGGTTTCAGAAATGTACAAATTAGCAAATCTGCCCAGATATTTTGGGAAGCTATAAATGTCCAGAGACTGTGGTAATCTATACCCATCATATACTGCCCACGGTGCGGTTTCCGCAGTACAATTGACCCGCAGACAATGGACATGACCCACAAACCGGTTGTAGGATATATATATACATATATATATATATATATATGTATATATATATATATATATATATATATATATATATATATATATATATATATATATACATATATATATATATTTGTGGGCAGTGTATAATTGCCCATAAACTACCCAAGACGGTTACATATATATATATATATATATATATATATATATATATATATATATACATATATATACATATATGTATGTGTGTGTGTGCGCGCACGCGCGCGTGTGTGTGTGTGTGTGTGTGTGCGTGCGTGTGTGTTGTGGGGCATTTTACTTGTGGGATACATGTACAGTATCTACAAGGTCACAGTGATATTGAAAAGGGTATGTCATTTATACATACAAAAATTAATTCATTCCTGGTTTCAGATAAACTGGCGAACAGTGATTGTGGGTCTGCTATGTCAGATGGCTCTGTGTGCCATCCTATTTCGCTGGCCGCCGATGAGGGACAGTCTGTTGCAGTTTTTGAAAGACGTGTCAAGCAACATCCTGAACAGATCCAATGCGGGTTCAAGTGTCGTGTTTGGGGATCCTTTCTTTCTTCTGCATCCTTTTGTATTTTCGGTAATAGTAGCCATGCATTTTTGCTTCATTGTCAAAATTATGTCAAGGTTGTTGGTCGCATATTTAATCGTTCCTCTTTTCTCCTTGTGATAATTATTTGAATTTTTGCCTTCTCAATTATATTAAATTGAAATTTTGTTACGACTCTTTGAGCGAAAGTAACACATGTGGTACATCTTCAAGAATTTTGAATATATATATATATATATATATATATATATATCAGGTACTGATCGTTCACAAAAACCATCAGCAGGAAAACGCTGTCATCGCTCATGGAGTCAAATATATATATATATATATATATATATATATATATATATATATATATATATATATATATATATATATATATATATATATATATATATATATATATATATATATATATCGTCCGATTTGACACCATGAGCGATGGCAGCGTTTTCCTGCCGATGTTTTTTTTGAACGATCAAATACCTGGTTCTCTTGCTGCGGAGGAAGTAACGGCATTTGGAACAGGATAACGCCCCTGCTGTTACAGTAGAGATGGCTTATTGTTAGCATTTTTCATGTTGTTTACAGGTAATGCCCACGCTAATTTACTGGAGTGGCCTGTTGGCAATACTTGTGTACACCGGGATCTTACAGGCCTTCATTTCCAGGGTTGGCTTGCTCGTCAAACTTCTACTGGGAACCTCCGCTGTCGAATCCGCTGGAGCACTATTCAATATTATGATGGACTGGGTAATATGCTTCCTTATTTTGTTGTGTGCTGGGGATATTATCGATTTATAAAATCCTGCCTTCTCAATAATATAAAATTGAAGTTTTTGAACGACTCTTTGAGTGAAAGTAACACATGTGGTACATCTTCAAGAGTTTTGAAAAAAATATGAATCGTCCGATTAATGTATATTACAATAACTACACATAACATCGATTTGATCAGAGAGTAGAATAACGAACATATATGCCGGGTATGCTCTTCGATAGCGATGTTATGTTACATTGGTGGAAAACTGAATTATCCTTTCACTTTTCGAAATTTACAATACCATTATTAGTGTAAAAATTAATTTTGATTTTTTGAATAATGTTATTTGGAAATTAATCAATAATGTTAATTTTCCACCATTCACTAAAACACCTTTTTTATTTCAAAAGAAAAAAAACCAAAACAAAAAACAAACAAAAAAACAAACAAAAACCAAAAAACAAACAAAAAACCAAAAAACCAAAAAACAAAAACAAAATAAAACCAAACAAAACAAAACAAAAACAAAAAAAAAACCAAAAAAAAAAACCAAAAAACAAAAAAAAAACAAAAAAAAAACCAAAAAAAACTCGAGAAAGTATTAAACATTAAATTTTATCGGACACACAACTTTTCAATTTGAATTGATTTATGAACATCTAATTGATGTCTAAATGGGTCCACAGTATATAATATTGTGAATAGTCCTGAAATACTAGTGAAACAAACTTCATTTTTTGTATTATAATCTCCATGGTGCAGTTGATATTGCTCCAAGTAAATTTAAAGAATTTTAGGGAAATGGCAAAACTGGCATGCTTCATCAGAATCAAATCTCATAGTTTGTATGCTAAACGGGATCAAACTGTGCGATCTTCACACACACACACACACACACACACACACACACACACACACACACACACACACACTCTATCTATCTATCTATCTATCTATCTATCTATCTATCCATCCATCCATCCATCCATCCATCCATCCATCCATCCATCCATCCATCCATCCATCCATCCATCTATCTATCTATCTATCTATCTATCTATCTATCTATCTATCTATCTATCTATCTATCTATCTATCTCTTTATATATATTGTTCTTGAACGATAGATGCTCCTTTGCAGGCAAATGCTTTTATCCTAATGCGGCCGTACATCCCCAAGTTAACGAATTCAGAGATCCACACTTTCTTGGTGGCTTGCCATTCCTCGGTTGGAGGCTACCCATTTGTTTTGCTGTTGCGCCTTGGGGTGAGAATCACACTCATCGCACTATGACATACAATTCTGCTGCCCATTATTATAACAATTTTCACTCGGCAAGGCGGATGAATGCGCATTAGTGTGCATAAAAACCCTTAACCCTTACCAGATTTTATAATAATAATCAGGATGAGATATATTAAACAAATGTGCTAGGTTAACTGTTTGAAATGAATATCAAGGCAAGAATTCATTTCTGGATTTGTTTTATAAAAACTGTCAGAGCCACCAAATAATGTATAAAGCAAAAACGCCCCTTTCTCCTGGAGTAATGCTACATATTTCTCAAAATGTAATTTTCCATGTGCCGTCCAATCTGCTAATTAAGTCGTTGCTATGTTCATTTTCTACGATTTCTACATAAAAAAATAGAATACAAACACCTATAACGATTGTTAAGTGTGATTGCGCGATATTTTGTGTGCGTACAGGCGCCAGCCGAACACGTGGTGGTGGCAGGTGCCATGGCAATACCGGCGGCTATTGTGGTGTCAAAACTAAACTATCCTGAAACGCAAAAACGATCAGAAGAGCTTGACCAGGAATTCGCATTGGAGAACAGGTAGGATTGATAAGGATGAGCAATTGTTTGTTGCGCAGGAGAAGCAAAACTGTTCATGCGATTCCATACCTGTTTCTGGTAAACTATGATATTGTAACTTACATCCCGGAGAGTTGAGATGTATGTCTCCGGTATGCTAGTGTTCTTTGCTGCTTTAGATGAAAATATTGAACTTGCATAAACTCTCCTAAGCTTTACCAGATTGTACTATATTAATCAGAAAGAGATGAATTAATCATGTGCTGGGTAATCCGTTTGAAATGCCAAAAAAGGAGGTCTATGTATGCTTGACAATATTTCAAGTAGACGTGAATTCTGCATATTACAAATCCATGCCTCCCTGTATACGACCAGAATTTGTAATTATTTTCTAGCCTATGATGTTTTACTTCAAGACAGGTCATGAATCCATGCCTGTAAGTGGCATGGAGGGCAAATTAATTTTTTGTGAAAGCTCTATACTCCTGTGTGTCGCTATGGTGTAAATGGAAATTCTGCAAAGGTTTGTTCCAAATAGAAGGGTTAATTAGCAGTGGGCAGACCTTGTTAACTCCTTGACTGGCAATTTGGACAAAAATCGATTTGCTCTGAATTGACACGAAGATACTGAATATAGATTCTGTGTATAACGAACCAATCTGTCTGCATTTGCAGAGACCATAATAATGGTCCGGCTAAAACACCATTCCTCTGCATGCTTTTTGTGCAATGCGTCGAAATCACGCCGAAGACTCAGTCAAAACTTAGAGCCGAAAGAGCTAGTTTCTTACAAAGAATGACATACCTGATCTTGATTGCCTGTGTATTTCTGCAGTTAAAATGTGTGTTTCGTCATTACAAAATTATTTAAACTAATCGTGAAAAATAGGTACTGCATATTGCAAAGGCACGTGTCGGTGTGTTTTACATGGACTCTGAAGTCGACAGGGTCACCCTCTTTTGATCATAACCAATAGGAGAGGTCACAATTACAAATTATCTGTATATTCAGTTGAATACACATTCCAATACACACAATTCTTCACGGTTGGAGATATTTGTTTCCATGGAATTGCATGTTAAATTAACCTCAAATTAAAAGACTGCTTTTAAAGCCGCAAGAATAAAATTTATGTGAACATTTCAGCTATGTACACAATTTTTCCACACAATTCTTGCTGTTTCTGCAAAGAGCGGTTTTGATGTTATGAAGCTGTAAATTGCAATGACAAGTAATGGGAGTATACAACTCCAGCCCCAAATGATTGAAATGTCCTCGACAGGAGAGCAGTAGAAGCTTCTGTTCTCGCACTCCTTTATTGCGTGTGAAGAGAGGAGTGCTGTATGATGAATTATACTTCTGGTATGTTGATGTCTTGAAGTTCATTACTTGTATTGCACACCCTATAAATGGATATGTTGCATTTGTTTGGATGTACTTTTTCAAACTTTTTGTGGCAAAGTTAATTGTCTCGCAGTACCTCTACTGCACCAATACCGCAAAATCCATTAAACAGAGTCCATATTGCCCTGTGTCCATTCTGGTTAAAGAGCCTGACATTCAGAGATAAATACAGATATTCCTCATGGATTTAGTTTAAGTGAAGACGTTACATAGATAAGTTTTGATGACAGGTAATTTGAAGCAAAATGGCATTCTCAGGTCTTCAGGAGATGCTACCGAAGCGTGTTTCGGAATCTTACACGTACGTGTGTCTCAGCTATTGCAGGCTTCGATATATCCGGCATCGCATCTGAAGAAGCGATACAAATTAGCTTAGTTGCGATGTAATAATTCCCATGCAATGCAAATGTTGCAATACAAAATATCTGTCCGAACATGGAAAAACTATTATTACTATGATACTTTTTATCATTATCATTTTGACAACTGGTCGTGAAATGTTTGTTATCATCATCATTTTGTTCGATGATTGGGACATAGTATTTATCTAGTAAAAATCTATTAAGTGATTTTGAAAGGTCCATAGAGTCTGCACCATGTAAACTATTCCGAGGAATGCCTGTCAAAGCTAGCCTCCAGAAATGTCCCCAGTGGTGTTTTCAGGCTCGGCATTTGTAAATTTGATCACACCTCCCTCGCCATGCTCACTGTCTAATGAAATGCGTATTAGATGCGCGTGGGTCACCAAAAAGTGACAGTGTATTGAGAGGAAAACATGCCAAATTCTCGGTACAATTTACGGGAGCTAGAAACCAAATTTTATCATCGTAGTTTTATACAAACGATTGGATTAAAAAAAAAAGAATTAAGAGTGAAAAGTCATTGCTGAAGTAAGAAAAATATGCAGACTGTGACGGTGACGAAGCCTCAGTTTAATAAACATATGGCACGCTTTTTCATGATCGGTTGCTGCCACTTCCCAATAAAGATAAAGCACGACGCACTATTGGAACAAGCAACTTATATTTATTGTTGTAGCTCAATTAAATGTTCGAATGCAACAATTCGGTAACACAGAACAAAACAAGAGTGAAAAATTATGATGATAAGAAAATAATGGTGGACAGTTAGATAGGGACTCCCGTCAATTTACACCAATACTGGGTTACTTGCGTTGTAGTCTTGTACAGCCTCTGTTTAGATGAATATCATCAATTGGGACGCTATCTTAAATGTTGACTCATGTCAGTATATAGAACATCTTATAAATCTTCAATAAGAAAAGCAAGCAGTGCCACTTTTCTCAAATTGTTATAAATTTTCTCCCTTCTCGGTGGTCTCATTGTCGATATATATTTACCCATCCTCCCCCCTAACAGCTTTTGATGACCCTCGTACCCCCCCACAGCTCTTATTTCTAGCTTACCCATTTTCTGAGTGTTCGCCTTGTCAATAAAACGTGTACCCTTTACTTCCCAGGTGATAATGCTACCATTTTCTTGTGATATCTCCTTTCCTCGGCCGTATAGCGTTATTAATCCCTGTGAAATATTTACCCCTCCCTTGCTTCCATTCATCACTCTCTTAATTACTTCCCCAGTGGTTTACAGTATTACAACCAATATGTATTTTCACTACTTTCTCTATTTATTCTATTAATCATAAGTGACCTGTCCCCTGCTGGGGCGTACATCAGTATCCATCCATGTAAAATATTACACCCCCTCTCTTTTTATTGAAGTCTTCATCGAGCATGTGACCACTTGAAACAAGAAGAATTTGTCACTACAATTTGCGAAGAGTTGTACTTTGGATTTGGAAATTAAAATGCTGTCCTGAATATTGACTCATGTCAACAGAAAGAACAGGTCACCATTTAAGACATCATATTTTCTTATTGAAAGAGTAGTACTTTGTTTCTTAAATTGTAGTAGCTCAACCCTCCACTTTCTAGTGGTCTGATTGCCGATGAAATACTTCCCCCTTCCCATCCACCCATCCCCCGTAGCACCAAGCCGATGCCCCACCCGCCGTAATCCCTATTGTATATCCAAAACCCCATACAATATGGGGTTTGCTTGTCTATTTTGGAAGTGTTAGACTTGTCGATTAAATGTTGAAAATAAAAATGCTGTCCAAAATGTTGACTCAAATATGTGTTTTCAAAACCAAATCACTTTATAACATTCACAAAACATAGTTGTTGCTGATTCATTGTTACTGGTAAACCTTAATATGGTTTAACACTTTTTTGTATTTTTTTTACCGCTGATATAATTTCCTCTCTTCAAGATTTTTTGCAATATTCAGCACTATTTCTGCACATGACACACATTAGTTGCAGGACAAAGGTGTAACTTAAGCATTAACGGTTGATAAAATGCTGCAGTTTTGCGATTCTGTCAGGCATATACAACACACCAAAGCAGGCTGTTTACGACCAATTATTTGTATACAGAGAGTACAGTAACATCATTAGTATGTAATGAGATGATCTTGTTTGAATAAAGCCCAACAATATATTCATATACTTGTTATGTTCTAAAAGTCATCTTTCTTATTAGCATTAAAAATATAAAACTTAAAATGTTTCATAAACAAAATAATTTCGTTCCATGAATATATGCATAATGAAACTTTTGCCAAACACATGTGGCACTGAAAAAATGGTAGCATATGGGACCTTGAATGTCACCAAAATACTGCAGCTCCGATTTCAAAATTTTCTGGGAGGGGATGCCCCCGGACCCTCTGCAATGCTTCTCGCCCTCGGCGCTGACGAAACCAGTGCTCTGCAAAAGAAGTTATTTGCACCTCAGTTTCACTGTTGCATAGTTGTGATTGCTCCATGGTGTTTTTTGTTTGCCTGTCAAATCGAACCCGACAGTGGCTCCTGGTTAAATATTAATACTTACTCAACCAAGACATACCTCTGTGTAGATAAAGAATTAACCATGTGTTTACCGAAGATGGCAAGGCAATGATGTACTTGACATACATAAAGCCGTTGAAATAGGAGTAGGTTCACATCCAAATGAGATTACATGTAGTTTCATAGTTTAATTTTGTTTGGAGAAAAACCTGTTCGTTTATGATTAGGGACTATAAATAGAAGTGAAACACGATAACTTGAGTCAAGACTTTTTATGTCAATAATATTTATTTCAACTTTATGTTGATAATATATATTTCAACTTATCAATTATATATGTTTTCAGAGAAGAAACAGATCTTATATCCGCAACCACATGTGGGGCATTCCATGGTGCAAAGACGGCTCTCGCTATTGTCATTAACATGATCTTCATTCTGGCTATCATGGATTTTGTGGATACCACATTGGAGTGGCTTGGTAGCAATGTGGGTTATCCTGAGCTCAGTATAGAGGTACGACTTGTTTCACAGTGGTGATAGAGGTATGATGGGTTATCCAGAGCTCAGTGTATGGGTACCCCTTGCTTCACAGTGGTCATCGAGGTATGATGGGTTACCCAGAGCTCAGTATAGAGATGCGGCTTGCTTCACAATGGTGATCAAGGTATGATAAGTGGCTTTTGCTTTACAGTGGTGATCGAGGTATGATTCGTGTAGGCTTCTTGGTTATCCAAAGCTGAGTATAGAGGTATGCTTGCTTGACAGTGATGATTGAGTTATAATAAGTTTTTCAGAGCTCAGTATAGAGGTACGAATTACTTCACAGTGGTGATCGAAGTATGATGGGTTATCTAGAGCTCCGTATACAGGTACGGCTTGCTTCACTGTAGTGATCGAGGTATGATGTGGTATTTTGGGCTCAATATACGGGTACTGATTGTCTAACAGTGATGATTGAGGTGTCTAGGTTATCCGGAGCTGAATATAGAGGTACGGCTTGCTTCACAGTGGTGATTGAGGTATAGTGGGTTATAGAGGTACGGCTTGCTTTACAGTGGTGTTTGAGGTAAAATGGGTTATAGAGGTACGGCTTGCTTTACGGTGGTGATTGCGGTATAATGGGTTATCCAGGGCTCTCCATACAAGTAAGGCTTGCTTCACAGTAATGATCCAGGTATGATAGGATATCCAGAGCTCAATATTTCGGTACGGCTTGTCTAACAGTGATGACCGAGGTGTCTTGGGTATCCAGAACTGCGCATACACGTGTATGGCTTGCTTCACAGTGGTGATCGGGGTATGTTCATGTCGAAACCATTTTGCACAAACAACCCTTTTAAATGTTTTCGTCAGCTATATTTCTTTTATGATATATAAGGCGGCGTATACCGATATTCTTGGGGGTATTGTTGGGAAATTGTTCCATACAAGCTGATGAAACCGCAAACACCCAAATTCTCTTCATCGACGATTTTACATATTGGGCCTTTTTCAACTGAGCTTACGGGATTCTCATCAATCTGTTGTCTGTTGTCCATCTGCCAGCAATTTACGGCCGGGTCATTTCTTACACTTGGGGCTAAATCTTCTTCAACTTTGATACAGATCTACCTTGGGGAGGTCTGAAACAGCTTTCTTCCACATTTAGTGGGGTATTCATTACTTCTCTCTCTCTCAGTTTAACTATCTATCTATCTATCTATCTATCTATCTATCTATCTATCTATCTATCTATCTATCTATCTATCTATCTATCTATCTATCTATCTATCTATCTATCTATCTATCTATCTATCTATCTATCTATCTATCTATCTATCTATCTATCTATCTTTCTATCTATCTATCTATCTATCTGTCTATCTATCTATCTATCTATCTATCTATCTATCTATCTATCTAATTTGTTCATTAATAGTGTTTTTTCTGCAATCGTTGAGCCCATTCCGTTAAAAAGATGAGCGATTTCGTGTGCAATCAAATTTTCACGCAGGGCAATGGTTAATAAAATCAAGAAAATGTTATTTATCCAAATCGTGTGGGCTTCATTTTAATGTAATTCAAAACACAAAAACTTCTAGAATATAAAATGTGTGGCTTTATACCAGTCTTTTTTTGTGTTGTTGGTAAACGTAATTTTCGCTTCTGGTGTTGGATTCGTGAAGTTGCTTGCATACATGTAGACCGAATCAGTGAGGGCGCCCTGGAAGGCACGGGTTATTTCGAAGGCAAACGTTCGATGAAACTTTTTTAAAAGTCAAATTACAAGCAGAAAAAATAGGAAATTTAAACAAAATGCTGATTTCCAAAAATTAAAAATAGTTCCTAATTTAACGTTTTATCGCCTTTGGTTCGAATTGACATGAATACTTCATATTAGTTCCACTCTAACATTATACATACACTGTCTATATGTGTTTTTAAAGGCACAGTCTGGTGTTAACGTCTTTCATACATGATTTTGCGAAACACTACAGTTATATGTTGTTAACGTTGCAGAGGATTTGTTCAGCCGTGTTTGCTCCCGTAAGTTTTGCGATCGGCATACACGCTAAAGACTGTCGGGACGTTGGCAGCTTGCTGGGAGTCAAAATGGCCACCAGCGAAGTCGTCACATACACGCGCTTTGGTGACAAAATCTTTAATGGCAATCTGTCTGTAAGTATTGCTTATCGATAGTCCTAATGTCACTGTGAAATTGCAATTTATATTCATTTCAGTTTTTCAGGGAAAGGGTCTTGTTTCATGACCATGATGTTGATGTAGGGGATCGCTAGTGATGATCAATTCCCCAGGCTAGTTGTGTTGGTCTTACCACTACTTTTGATGCAATACCAAAACCAAATGTGATTTTGAGGTGTACCCAATGTAATCTAAACCTGTTTTTTAACATCACTTTTTATGTTACTCTATAATTACCTCGTCAACTGAAATGTCACTTGGTTTGTATATCAATGTTTCCGAACAGCGGTGGACCTAAATTTTATTTATTTCTCTGAGAGTCCGCTCTGTGTGAAATTGAAAGTAACCTGCTGCTGGTCGTTAATATTTTTCAATGGCGGTCATGTTCCTGATCGCACCTTACCCCATAATTGTTATACTCAATAAAAACGGTTTGTATTCACGTTTCTTTTTTAAACTATTATTTTTTGTTTAGGAACATTCAATAGCAATCTCTACATACGCTCTTTGTGGTTCCTCGGGTTTAGTGACCATTGTGGCAAGTCTGGGGGTGTGGAAAAGCATATGCCCCAAGGAAACACCGATCGCCGCATCTCAACTGTTGCGTCTCTTCATCAATGCCAACATCACATGTCTCCTGACGGCTGCAGTTGCCTGTAAGTCATTGTTGATTGGGTTTTCTGACACCACTGGAGTCATACATCGCTATATTAATTATAACGCGCACATTGTAGGTTGATTGTCCATACTATTGGCAGATGAAACCCCACGTTATCTAAATTCATTTGCAACGCTATTTCCTGGAGCAGTAACCAGAATTGCAGATTGAGAGTTTTGCAACGAAACCTTGAACGTCCTGCAGGTTGTGCCCAATCTGTCTGTCTGACTGTCTGTCTCTCAGTGTATCGGGTGTTATGAAACTAAGTGCAAATATTAAAAAAGAATACGGATGTGTATTTTGTTACATACTTTTCTGCATAGAAAAAAGTGTCACATATAGCCCAACTAAATTTTGCAGCTGAGCGCGTACTTTTACGAATGATCGCTGGAAGAGTCTAGGAGACAAACAGTTACACGCAGATTTTGTACCTGATGGTTTAAGTTAGCAATAAATGCGTTTTACCAATCAATTGGACGAAAAATGCTCCATTATGAAGTATTCTGTTCATATGAAAACTTGAAAAAATATTTTGCAGCTTTCATGTACGACCCAGGTGATATAAAGCTGAATGGTGTACAGACCGAACCAAGCATTTTAGACTTAATACCCGGCTACAAAGACCTTCTATGAAACTGCACACTTTACATAAGTTGCAGTTATGCACATATGGAACACTAAGGTTGGCCAATATGGACGTGAAGTACATTGACCAAGGTACAGTTGAAATGGTTAGTCATGCGAAGAATAGGACATATTGGCGTTTGTCATCAGTAACATTGATCCTCAAGTTCTAGGAGCTATGCTGCAAGAAACCAGCACTTAATTGAAAAAAAAAACAAACTTGTACATGTCGAGTACACGTGGGACTGAGACAACATACCCAACACCTGTATATTTCGGGTGAAAAATAAGCACAAAAACACGGATTACTGTGCAGTGGCATGACTTTTTTCTGATCAAAATCGCGCGATACGAAATCGACGACATATTGGAGTCAACCGTTACCCTATATGATGGTAGGATATTAAATATTATAGATAAAACAAGTTAACATTAATATTTTCAAACTATAAGCCCTTGTATAAATGAGGAAATTCGATGCACACTATTGACAAATTAAGAAAGATCCAAAGGTAAATGCAAGTTTTAGGTAAAGCCATAATAGAATAGAGGATTTTTAGATATATTTAAAGTATTAAGGTTCAATGATAAATATATGTTTAAGATGTACGAAGAAAATGGTATCTCTTTAAAGAAAGAAATGATCTACCATCATCAGTTGGGACCGTTATTGGTATGGAGTGACTTCTTTAACTCGATATCGCTTATAATTGAAAAGGCCCAATCTGGCCGACTTCCGATATGAAAATCAGAGCAACCTTAGTTTGCAATGATGGTCGTAAATAACGTTTTGTCGCAAGTTCAAAGTAATGATGCGTGTGTGTGTTTGGTGACAATATTTGCATTTGTGCCAAAAACTGACTGGAAAGAGGTATATTCATCGAGTTACCACACTGCGCAAATGATCCAAAATAATTATATGAACCTACACAAGAACGCCATATTGAGATGCAGAGCAGGCGTCCGTCAGCAACGCAATCTAAGGCGTCAAGGAATATCAAAGGCAGCTTGAACAAATAAGCCAAGTTAACACCTCAGCTGGGGATACCCGATTAAGGTTTACCTCTATTTCGGAGATAGTTCATTCGGGACAGGTGGTTACCTTTCCCCACTCAACTTGTTAACTTATCCTGATAACCAGAATCAGTCTTCTTTTTATGGACTAATTTGGGGGGAAAAGATAACTGTATAACCAATTTAAATTAAAAAACACAAGAAACCACTAAATGAGCCACAAGTCTGTAGCAGTTCTTTTTCTTATTCAAGTTTGACCTCTATACACTTCTATGCTCAGTGAAAGTTATCCTTAATGACATGTGGCCCAGGCTGGGCTTCACTGGGCATGCCCAGCTGAGATGTCTACTTGCTTCATGAAGGCAGCGCGAAATATCAAAGGCAGCCAAAAAATGAAGGTAGCATGATCGAAATACCACAGGCAGCACGAAATATCAAAGGCAGCCAAAAAATGAAGGCAGCATGATCGAAATACCAAAGGCAGCACGAAATATCAAAGGCAGCCAAAAATGAAGGCAGCATGATCGAAATACCAAAGGCAGCACGAAATATCAAAGGCAGCTGAAACACATGGTCGAAGGTACCATAAACGTAGAAATTGCAGGTGACATAATCATTCAGACGCAACATGAAGTACAAACGTGATACTGTTCTGAACCGGGTCAACCACATATTATGGTATCTGGCTGTTTCAATTTCATGGAAGCTGTCGTCTATTTTTATCTTGCCGACAGTAATATTGTATTTCACCTTGTTACATGGCAATAAAGTCGCACAAACGATTAAAGGATACGTGTTCATTTAAACGAGCCTACATGAACCGTGTCCATTTCAATAAGCCTACATGAACTGTGAACCAATATGTGTTCTTAACTTATATATTGATCTATTTTGTTAGAGGAAGTTTAGAGTAAGATTCACGAGGAGGTTAATGGTGTATGTTCCATTTCTAATGTGTACTGGAGAATCATTTTTAACAGAAATATGCAGTGCGGAGGCTCTACGAACATAGATTAACTCACAGGCCAGGACTTTTCAGGGTACTGTGTGCAAAAAGTATTAATGTATATTTTTACGTTTCATTTAATTTAATATGTGCATTTACGGTGTGTTGTGCGGCTCGAATGTAACAGAGGTTGCGTGTGTAGTGAATAAGATAAACATGCACACAACGTCCTAGCGTGACACAGATGTAAGTCTTGTTCCAATCATTATGTCATCGCACAAGCTTTCAAAGTACAGAGACACATTGCTCTTTTTTTCTGTCCCTTGTGGTTCTAAGCACAAACTGCATATATTTGTCGGTGAGTATAACAAACAACTATGTCGGCAATATGACAAATGTTCTGTTTACTAAAAGTGTATAATACAATATATATGTATATATATATATATGTATATATATATATGTATATATATATATATATATATATATATATATATATATATATATATATATATATATATATATATATATATATATATATTTACATATGACTTGGCGCTATGTTTACATGGTGTCGCACATAGTTGACCCTACTTTTGCCAGGGGACGTACAAAGCTTGTGCCCGATTTTCTTGAAAGCTGCCGCCTCGGCAAAGGTGGCCAGAGGTCATTCAATACGAAAGTGTTCTTTACTCATGAACCTTGTTCATAACCTTGATCTCTTTATCACCTTGCTAGACTAATTTCTGAAAGAGTAAGACAATACAACCTACTGATGAGAACAAACACATCTAAATTCCGTGGTACGCCTAGACCTGTCTAGAATACTATTTTTTCCATGTTTTCAAGTTAAAAAAATGGTACTCTTTATAGGTTAAGCCAAATTGTATCTAATGATTTTTGACTCGAATACAATGCAAACCTTCCTGGTTATGCTCTGTTGAGATGCGCACCTTTTTTTTCGTTTTTTTTTTGACTTGTATTACGTAAATATACATGAAGATAAACAAAAGCATATGCAACTTTGACAAGCGAAACGACAAATAGTTCTAACCTCGTTACACGCTTTACTGCACGGACTTTATACATTGAAACAGCTTAAAAAATTCCAAACACTAACAGCGATTTCAGCTCAAGGGTTCTTGAAAGAGTGGAACACTGAAAATCTTGCCCTGGTTGTGTGTTTATTTCTTATTCCTTTCCAGATTTTAAATTCCAAAGATAGCTAATATCAGAATTAGGGTCTATCAATAAACATAAAGAAAAATTACAATAGAAAAGCAGAAAGGGACTAACTTCCAAAGGTCAGGGTATAGATCTGCCATTTCAGTTTAGTTCAAAGGCCTCTGTTTAACCAGAATTATAATCTAAAGACTTCATTGTATTTATTTATTTATTTATTTATTTATTTATTTATTTATTTATTTATTTATTTATTTATTTATTTATTTATTTATTTATTCATTCATTAATTTATTAGCCTAATTTATTAATTTATTTATTTATTTATCAATACCTGCATAATACTTTCAATTCATGACATTTTACATTTCATTCATTGCAAATGTCAATTTGATGTGCAATTTTTGCAGTTCTGACCACCACAAACAGTGCACAGCAGAGTACTCTCCAAGCCTGTCTAAAAGTAACTGCATTATTTGCCACATCCTGTCATGCACCCACAAGATTATCCCATTTAATATCTTCATGGAACCAACAGGTATCTCCGTTTCAATCGGAACAAGTAGCTCTTCCCTGTATTTCGAGCCCCACTCTGTTGGTGGAAGCTCATTTCCTTGCCACTGCTGATCGATATGGTAGGTTCGGTGACTACTAAATTTGGTTCCTGTAAATGGGGGTCGAAGGTATTCCAACTTGAAACTGGATGATGGAAAGATTTTGGGACCAATAGGATATAAATTATGTAACGGTACTTCGAATGGGTCTTCCATTGAACAGCTTCAAAAAGCTCATGGAGAACATGCTTGCCAGCGTGCACAATTTCATCTTGTGCACTGTTTGCCTGGCAGAATTTCAGAAATCCCAGATTACACTACCATTCTACAAAGTAAGTTTTTTTTTCTTCTCCTGAATGTAAAGAGAAGACAGTATCACAGCCTGTGATTGTATATACAAGCATGCAATACCAATGCTGTGCATTTGCAAAGGTTTCCACTTAAACAGCGTATATGCAGATCCATAAATGGGCTAGTCTGTGCAACCAGCATCACCAATATATCAGCCGTGTTCATGGCTGCTGACGCAATCATCCAGTCAGCATCCGCAATGCTTTGCTTCACCATCAAACTCGAGCTCTTAAACTTTGGTATCAGTTTGACTGTCCATGGAGTGCGCATAATCCTACCCCATGCTTACTTTAAGGTCTAACAGCCGAGTCTTGTTCTTTGCATTGGCCAGCAAAGCCTTCTTGGCTATGCTGGCTTTCATTGCAATATCACATTTGATAACAGGTGATGTTTTCTGCTGTTTTTCGCCTGTTTTTATTTTGTTTTGTATTTTTTTGTTTTTTGTTTTGTTTTTTGTTTTGTTTTTGTTGTTGTTTTTTTTTTTCGAAGAGGCACTGCCATACCTGTCAAATACCAGAGTAGCATGTGACTCGTATTGCGTCAAATTATTGTGTCAAATTATAAAACTACACGAGTGTAAGTGCCTGGCCGTAAGCTCTGCATGGCATGAGCGTACACGTGGAGCGGAAGGATACACAATATGCAGGCGGGCTAAATCTCGTGTATCCTTCCGCTCCACGTGTACGCTCGTGCCATGCAGAATTTACGGCCAGGTAATTGCAAGAGTGTTGATTTATTTTTATCCCATGTATATGTAGTCCAGAGTAACCTTGGACGGGGCGTTCTGCACCGTGTAGAATTTATTGCCGATCCACACGCCCGTGTAGAACGGTCGCGTGCATGCCCTACTTTCGCACTGACCACTTTTTCATGCGTGCGCACCTAGGATGTTGATTTATCGGCTGCTGCAGTATTTGTCGTTGATCGCTGTTTCGACACTCTATCAATTTTTCAAGTTAGAGGACATGGTGGAAAAATTCTCTGGACTACACATACAAGGGATAAAAATAAAACAACACTCTTGCAATTACCTGGCCGTAAATTCTGCATGGCACTCGCGTCCCCGTGGAGCGGAAAAATACACTCGATTGCCCGATTTCCATTACATGCAGTTAAAGAGACGAATTTCAAAGTTGAAACAATTGTATAGTGTTTCTGTGCCTGACAGCATAAGAGGGAGAAGGACTTTATAATTTCAATAACCTAGTCTTCTGGCATTAATTTGGTGCTCAACATATCTATAACCATCATTTTACATAAAAAGTATAGAATAAAAGCCTGTAGTCGATTAAATAGTAAAGTGGTGCGAGCATTTCCATTATTGGGCTTTGCTTTGAACTCCATCTTGAAGTTTACAAATGTTTCAGTAGTGAGCACTTCATAGGGGTTGTCTGGATGACTTTTTGCATATATATATATATACATGTGTGTGTGTGTGTGTATACATGAATAATATTTTTTTCAAGGTATTATAATCCTGTTGTACTACTTTGTCTTGGCCTGTGTTCACTGTTGAGCTGTTCTCTGGTACCTGGGTCAAAATATGGACTTGCCTTTAAAACAGATACCCATGAAATCAACACTAGAGTCATTATAAGATTATATATTAAAATTGACATTTGATGCGGGCTAATTTCCAGATGTGTGAGTTAAGTTTTTTTTTTTTTTTTATTTTCTTCAGAAAAAAAATGTCACAAGCATACGTGTTTTGGTAGGCTAAGTACAGCATAGAGGGGGGAGGGGTTGGTGTCGATTCCCTTTATACAGTATCAGTAGTAAGGAGTCCTTTATCGCCCCAATGACGTAATATTCTCAAGGGGATTATTGTCCCATAAAGATATAAACAAATGGTAAAAAATGAAATGACCTGTAAAACGTGTTGGGACATGTTTTAGGCAGGTAGAGGTAATTAAAACTTAGGAATGGTACTTTCCCTTGATAAAAGAAGGGTTAACCAGTCAAGCTTTTATCAGCATTGCTACACCCCAGGGGCATTTCATTTGGGTGACTTACAATGGTTTTTGTTCAAATATGTTTTTCAAATTGACTTTAATTTGCGATAGATAAACTTTTCATGTTATCCAACCAATTATCACGGGTCTGATCAATTCATATACAATGAATGCATTTTCCTGGCATTCTTCCATATTAAACTGCCTAGAATGAATGTATTTTCCGAAGAGTGGTAAGTTGCCCATACACATCTATTACAATACAATTGGTGTTTCTTTTTGTCATCAAAAAAGTCTGTGTACGAGTATTACGTAACTTTCCCTTTTTGTGAATGAACCTGGATCCCAACATGTCTCAACAAAGCTGCAAATATGACATGATAATCGGTATACACAGCGGAATTGGGCTGTGACATCAGCATACATATCTTGACATGTACAGAGTTCAACTCCTATGACACAAGTCATGACCTTCACTTTCTCTGGGCAAAGAAAGTTTTTCCACTCAAGCTATTGTGAGTGGTCATCCAGCTATCGCCCCCCTCAGGGCCTTTTACATGGGTAGGTTTTAGTGTTGTTTACGAAATATACTGTCATTAAGAAACAAACAAGCATTTCTCATTTGAAAAATCCTCACTTTATTTTATTCAAATACACAAAAATACCACAATCAACAAGGTTTTGAGGTGGTTTACTCTCCATGCGGTTCTCTTTTTTCGCCTTTTGTAGCTTGGCTTCATTTGCAGGTCCTGTGTAATGATGAGAGATATAGCTGAGAATGTTTGCTTTCTTCTATTGAACCCATTTCCTCCATTTTGATGACGAAAAAGTCGCCATGGTTGATTGAAAGCTCCAACCCCCGGTGTATTGCTTTCAATGATGCCTGAAAATGTAATGTAATGTCACAGTAACGAATATTTAAAGGTTGACCCTCAGTGTCCAGTATGAAAAAATGTATTTGTCGATGGGATACCGAACAACATGGGTGAACTGTTCTGTGACAGATGTTTATCTGATGGTGATATTTTTTTGTAATATTTGTCTCAAACTGTTCCCAACTATCATATACTTTGCAATGTCACAACACACCAGAAAACAATGACTTGTTTGACCTTTTGCTTGGTCAATATGAATATCACTTACAACAACTTCTAAATATCCGGATAAATTTAATCCCTACGTCAATTGTACATGAAAATCGTATCGACAGTATCCAGGGTATAACAGTTGACAAACGCACATGTCCCATTTGTCAGAAATCGAAACTTTGACAATTAAAACACTTTCGGCAAGTACATGGTGTGAAATTGTTGATCATGCTGCACCCAGTTTTAACCACCTACGAGAAACAACAGAACAAGAAAAAGAAAGTGGAGTATGAAAAGATCGATAGCATAAATATGGAATCTATAGATAGATGCAGTTACAGGACCCTGAAATTAGCTGTCTGGTTGAATGTGTGGAGTAATTTGTGCCACAATATGTATCATGAGGTCCGACTTCATGATGGGATACATGGATGTGGTATTTTGTAGACTTTAACGATCTCCATGTAGGGTGTGGGGACAAAACTGACAGTTCATATCCAAAGTTTGAATATCCACTTTCTAGTTCTCTGTGCCCACTCCCATCAGACGGAATGCTTGTGAAGTAGGTGCCAATTTGCCGTTCTGGCAATGGAGCCACTGGTGATTTCTCTATCCATTGCATTCTCTGTGTGGCTTGGCTATCATGTAGCTTGTCAAAATTTACCAAGGCCATCTTATCCTCAAGTCTTGACTGTTGTCCTTCTTGTCTTTTATCCCACTTATATACTGTGTGCTTGAGCCTACTTATGTACTTTGTGTTTGAGTGTCGAACAGTAAATTAAATACAATGATCATCTTGTTACCTCTCAAATGGTTTGGAAATTACATTCAGTGGACATGAATTGGTCGGACCTATGATAATTGGCTGGATAAAATGAAAAGTGTATCTATCGCAAATAATAGTCAATTTGAAAAATATATCTGAACAAAAACCCTTGTAAGTCACCCTGGGGAAATGCACCCACGGAGAAGCAATGCTCACATTAGCTTGGCACTCTTTTATTACGGGAGAGCACCGTAAGAATGCTGCGTCATTAAGGTGATAAAGGACTCCTTACTACAAGTAAATGGACCCTGGTCTGTTCAACGTACATGTCAATGTAAAAATGCTTCTGAAGAGAAACACCACTGATGACAGTTTTGGCCACCCACACACACACACACACACACACACACACACACACACACACACACACACACACACACATATATATATATATATATATATATATATATATATATATATATATATATATATATATATATATATATATATATATATACATTCATATATATATGTATATATATATATATCTATGTATATATAAACATATATTATATTCTATTACATATATCATGTATATGAAATAAACACTCAGGCTGAGGTCCAGCTATTTTGCACCAAAGAGTGACATATATCTTAATGTGGAGTGGAACATGCATAGCTATTTTGACTGTTAGCATGCCATGAGCGAAGAGCTGTGCAATGCGTAAGCCTGAATTACACCGATAGTGAATTATGTACACAACGCAGATTGAAGACTTGTTATTTGAACATACAGATAAAGGAAGCACTAAGGTCAGAGGCTGACCCCTAGATTATTTCGAGCAGCATTCGTGACACACATCCGCTTTTGTCGGCTGCCAAGCAAATTAACTTATATTTTTTGTAATGTTGCATGCAAAATGAGTTAATATTGTGTAACAGCAAGATTTTATACCCTCAGCGATACTAATTTGTTAGTATCTGCATATGCAATAACGGAAACCTTTGCCATAACGCACAGCCCACCTTTAAAATACATATAATCCCGCCCAAAGCATGATGGGCCTACATTGATTAATCTTGCTGAGCCAAGGAAATGTCGTCTTATCGAAATGTACGGTTTGTCCTTTCAATCTGGCCAAGTGTTCTTGCACTCTTGGACAGTGCTGTGCTACTTTCTTTCGTTTTCTCGTAGCGGGAAGAGAAGCATGAGGGTGTGGTATAAGCCGTTTTGAAAGAATGGTTTTAAGACCTGCTTACATTTTGATGATCAGTTAAATAACAGGTGATTGGCAACACGGGGCCATATTATCGTGGATAGACCAGGGCTCTATGAAAACATTTGCAATGTGTTTGCAGGAAAAAAGAGTCTGCCAGTGACAAAGTAACTTTGTACTGCCTGTTTTCAGTGCGTATTGTGTCAGTTGTACAGAAAAATGAGAGTTAAGTTTAAACGTTGGCCTGCAGATACCCATGTATTGACACAAAAGCAGAACATTGATAGCTTTTATCTTTCACTTCCATATTCGAAAGGCAGAAGATACCTGAACGTAAACATAACATGTCGACCGGTAATTTAACCCTCACACCTGAAGTGTGTCGAATGTAAACAATCTCGAGATGAAATATGTGAGACAGTGTGACAAAGTTACTGATGTAATGTTGATATTGTGTACCAAAAAGTATGTCAAAATATGTACCGATTGTATTTATTTGGGATGAGTTATGGCATGGAAATCCTGATATGTTATTATCTGCGCAAAATAGCCTTATAAAATATAGGTGCTATGACAAGCTGGCAAACAAAGACAAAAGCACTTCTCTTACAAAGAGCGTATGCAGTCCATAAAACTCCCAAAGTAAATACAGGGCAGTGATGTGCATGCTGTATATCATTTTATACAGAAGATAAGGCTGACACCACGTGCATTTAGGCTGTAAAGCGTATGACCTGATCAAGATTCGTTGGATTTTTATCCTGGAAAGACATAGGATGATAGTGGGTTAGGGAGACCATGCAGGTAAAAAGAGGCGGAGGAACTTTTCTACCTCCATGGGAACACCACCTACAGATGGTTTAGTTTTTTTATTTTATTATCACAAAAGTATACAGAACGATATATAAATATGATTACAAGTTAATGTAACAGGGACTAAAACCCATTATGTGCCCCCTCATTATTCAAACAAAAGTTACCGTATACAATGAGACTGGACAATAAATAATTGAATATCAGACAATCTACAAAATAACATCATGCACACCATTTACATTTAGTAACTGACCATAAATTGTCATACAACATACTTTACAAATTAATTGAGATACTATACGAAGAAGACTGGCATATAGTTATGACTGTTTGCTTAGTAAATACTGTTTGACAGATATTTTGAATTTATGAAGACAGTTAGAATGGCGTATTTCCAGTGGCAACATGTTCTATAGCTTGCTTCCTTGAAAGCGTAGAGAAAATATATGTTTCAAGCGTAGAGGAAATACAAGTTCTCAAAGTCACGGGGCCATGAATATTATTTTCGTTGCCATGCCAATAACTTCGGAAAAACTTCACTTGGTAGGATTGTGTATTTTTTGGGAAGAAGTATGTTTGTATTGCTTTTCGGTGACCTTGACTTAATTCTCAAGGTAACAGGTAAACTATTTGATTCTTTCCTTAAAGTTTGTAATAACATTTGAAGGCTTTGACAAAACTCAATTAAACTTCACAGGATTGTATATCTTGTTCAAGCCTAGTTGTGGTTTGTGTTTGGGCAACAACCTTAGGAAATTGTAAACATCACAGTACCACTCAAGTGAGTATCAATTCCTTATGATTAATCTTGAAATATTTTACAAAGTTCACTGAAAGTTTTTAGGGTTATTATGTTCTGTGTCTTTTTGTCCAGAACCACTTCCTGGTAGTCATTAGCCTATTCAGTAATCCGAACTCTCTACACTACATAAGCTAACCCGTCACTGTCTATACTGTATACACAGAGATATGCTTTTGTCACGTTCTTTGGTAGAATTTTGACATAGGCTGTATTAGCCCAAATAAATATGTCTTAATAATAAGACAGCACTACTAAATTTGCGATAAATGCACCCACTTTACATCATACTTACCATCCAGCAAAAAGACTTCTTACCAACATATACCCTTGCCCACCCTGTGTCTGCTTCAGAGGCAAAGCTGTCTCAGAATATAAGAAGATAAGCTCCTTATCTTGATTAAAACATGATTAGCAGATACCCACCAGTTCTTATCATGGTCCAGCCATAAGAGAAATATATACACAAGATGAAAGTAATCACAATAGAATACAGAATACATATACATTGAAAAAGGTAAAATACATAGTGATAACGTTTGATTTTGTCATACAAATTTAGCACATTATGGTTCAAATAATGTACTATCACTGCAATATCATAGTCGCATTCCAAGTACATACTAGAAAAAAAGATTTGCTTCAAAGCAAATCGGTCTTCGGGCATTCATAGGTAATTGTAGTCCTGTTCATTTAAACCGAAATTGGAAAATCTACATGAAAGAAAACCTAAAATTTAAGGGGAAAGTTGTAGCAATATGAGACTCGTAACATAAAAATCTGCAGATAAAAATGAAATGCCAGGGAGAAATAAAGAATTCTTGAGAAAACAGAATGTCAAGTGTAAGCTACATGTAACAAACAAGTACACTTTTCATTGCAACTTTGATTTATTTATGGGTCACTATTCGCAATACAGCATGACAAAATAGACACCATATGGTACCATAAATTATCTTTTCTGACATGAATTTAAACAAATCCTAGTGGTGTACATATATACATGTAGTTAACTGCTGATGAGATATCATGGCATAGTATGCTATTGTTACTCCTAAATTGCATTATTTTAATGTCAGTGATAGCATCATACATTGGTTAGAGATTTTTAGCTTCAGTGGTGCGTCTGGGAGCTTAGCTTGTGAAGTTGGAACGGAAGGTCTACCATCTACATGTAATAGTTTTGAAAATTGACATTCAACATTTACATTTTTCAAGTCCACCTAACAGTTGTACATGTGAATCTAAATTCTACAACTTTTGTTTGTGGTTAATTGGATGTGCCTGCAGCAGAACCCTATGAATTGAAGTTGGAATGGCACCTCTACCTATAACATTTTTGAAGGTATTCAACATTTAAGCTTTTAAAGTACCCTAATTAGCATAAATAAACAATTGTACAGCTTTGGTTTACAGTTAATTAGATGTACCTGCAGCACAAACTTGTAAATAGAAGTTGGAGTAACACCTCTAACCATAATAGTTTTGAAGACGTTCAATATTTAAACTTCTCAAGTACCTCACATTAGTATAAGTGAAGATATTACAACTTTTATTTTCGAGGTTCGTTGGATGCGCCTACCGCACATACCCATAAATTGAAGTTGTAATGGCGTCTCTACCTCTAATAGTTTTGAAGATATTCAAAACCAATTTTTTCATGTGCCCCTAATTAGTATGAATAAAAATTATGTAAGTTGTGTCTGCGGTTTATTTCGTGAACCTACAGCAGAAAATTGTAAATGAAATTTGGAATGGCACTTCTGTCTTGCATAGCTTGGAAGATATTCAAAATTTAAACTTTTGAAGGGCCCCTAATCGTCATAAATTATTCTACTTTTGTTCGTCGTTCATTAGATGTGCCTACAGCACAAACCTATGAATTGAAATTGGAATGGCGCCTCTACTTTTCATAGCATTGAAATATTCAACGTTAAAGCATTTCATATGTTGGAACCTGGCCTTTCCCAGCGGGAGATTGGCAGGATAATCGGGTGCTCCAGGCTATATGTAGAAAGATGGTGGGACCGTTTCCAGGAAATCACGGATGCAAGAGGAATGCTGGATCTGGGCGACCAAGACCGTCAGATGACCGTTACATTATCCAGTATGTGAAGAAGCTAGATTTCCTTCCACCGAAAGGCACGTATCATCAGCAGTGGCACCAAGCCTGCAACATTAGAGCATCACAATGTATCAATAACAAGATACCAGCGACCAAACTGATGGCATATCACCCTGCCCTTTGCATCCCTCTCAGTCCTGCACACAAGACACGATGAATCATTGGTGTGAGGAGCATGCAGCCGAGAGCAGAAATCAAAGGAACAAAAGGACTTCTACGGAGGAGGCAGTGTCATTATGGGGGCGGGGGCAATTACAGCAACAGCTTTCATCAGGAACACTAACAGGCCAGCGCTACGTGGATGAGATCCTAACCACAGTTGACAAATGGATCCTACAGTATTCCAGGGCTACTATTTCAACAGGATAACTCACGACCATACACTGCCCGAGGCAGCATGTAGTATCTGCAGCAACACAATATCCCATTGTTGCATGGCCAGCCTGTTCTCCTGACCTGTCCCAGTCGAGCATTTCTAGGATGTGCCTGGCCATCCAATTAGGGATGAGTATGAAGAACCCGCCACCCTGGACCAACTGGCCGGTCTGCACGTGTTGCCGGCTCAGAAACGATAGGTGTGAATATGTTTGTAAGGTCCAAATAGTTTGTCGTACAAAATACAGAGGACGCTCTGGACCTATCGCGGGCATACCTGTAGAAACGTTATGATTATAGCCTATAATTTTGCAAACTGTTACAAATATTTGCAAGGTAGTGCGCTCGTGAAGAGAGTTGAAGCTGACTGTAATAGAGTCTGATTTACAACACTTAAACATGTAGGCCTGCTAATACTATCCTGGTTTTCAATGCCATTTTACATGTTTGAAGCTTTCCTTTACAAACACTAATTTGCAGTATTTTTTCACATTCATACTATTCAGTCCTACTCATGTTACTATTATTATATTGCTGGCATTCATTTCTTACATGAAAGCACTTCTTCTCTGAGTAATTCTGAAAACGGTGAGTCCACATTGACTCACAACCCTTCCCCTGTCCCCCAAGTGCAAATATAGCCATGGGGTGAGAACTGCCTTGTTACTGCTGAAAGAGAGCCAGCACCTTGGATGCCACACACCTGTTACTATTATATTTTACTTATTACACGGTTGTCAGCAAGGAATTAAAAATTAGGCCTAATTGTTATAAATAGATCAGTTCTCTCAGTTTTCAACTGCAAACTTTGCTTCTGCATTTCACGGTTTTAAATATGCCAGGCTGACATTCAAATCAATACTTACTTTTCAATGAAAGCTTTTCATGTGCATAAAACTTGTTGTAAAGTGGTGAATAATATTTGAACATTTATTCAAAGCCTATTAAAATGGCTGAAAATATTAAATAACACCATATATTTTAATAATCGGATACAGTCCATTTTTATGGCATGTAAGTCCTATTGGCGCAACTTTATTGTTTTCCTTTTTAGGATTAAGAAAAATTAGCCACACAAATGCTTTAAAATGGGAAACTTGGGTGTCAAAGCTAACTTTTCTCTTGTTATCAACAGTTGCGCTTCGGGGACGAAACAACTGTTAAAGTTAGGCCTACAGATTATAATATATTACACATCTGCCAAGCAAGCTACGGTAGCACAAAGAAGGACAAAGGTTACACACAGGCTGAAACTTCTTGATGTTTGTAGGCAATATTTAGCGCTGCTACGTGCCAGTAGGAGTGTCGGGGTAATATATTTAGACTTGAAATCCTATTACAAGCTTTTAAACCTTGTGTGGCGCCCATCTGTAATCCAAACACAAAAGTGAGTGCGTGCTTTGTGCATGCAAACATTAGCAAACTCAATCCTTTAAATCTTTTATCTTGTGGACACACGCAAACCTATTTAATAATAACTTTTTTTCTTTTTGTGATTGTTTTCCACCTTTTTTTTTTCAAAGACTTCGGTTCTATAAATTTTGTGGGCCACAATCGTAGAAACTTGAATTCCCCAAATTTGGTCTCAATTGAAGTTTTTAAGCCAAAGTAGCCCAACTCATATGAACACGACGTCAGCCCTACGGGCTTTTATTTCAAAATGTTAATGTCATCAGCCTGCATTGTAGACCACTTTTGGCATTTTAAAATGATTCAGACGTATTTAACGTTTGTTATAAACCGTAAGAGCTAATCGAAAGGAATGTATTTTGCTGGAGTATGGCCTTCAACTTGTGTTTTCAAAAGTTAGATGCACGCATTTGGCACTTGGAGCCCGATCATTTATTGTTTAACATGTTTAAGTGTGTGTGTGTGTGTGTGTGTGTTGTTGGGGAGGCCGAATGTGTGTTACAATTTTGCAATTTTTTTTTTACGGTATTTAAAAAGAGGGATATGGTTATCTTCATTAGATCATAAAAGCTATTTCGTTTGGGGTGAAAACTTAGTTTCGTTATACAAATTGACCTACAAATGTAAGAAAATGTATCGTGAGGGTACATTGGCAAAATAAACACGAAGAGAAAATAAGAGCTATTTTTAAAACCTGTGCGACACACTATCAGCTCAGACTCGCTAACACCTTGTTCATCCGCACAATTCGTCATTTTTTACTGCCGGTGGATACTTTTCATGGGTCATTTCTTCTCTTTTAAATCCCTGACTTCAAAGAGTAACAGTTCTCCCTCCCCCAGTAACCTTGGTTATTATTTTATATATCATGCTATCAACCTTACCAGATTTATATTTCAAAACTCCGCGGTTCTGGTGGTAAAGCAAATTATGTCGGACAAGTTTCTTTCACATTGACATTTCCGCACCGATTTGTTGAAAATACACCCCAGGGTTTTTGCATTGCCGATATTGTACAAAGTGGTTTTATTTATGCGTACATAAATGGTCGCGGTTTTTCCCAAATGGACACATCCGCGATGTTATAAGTTGCGATCCTTATTTTTTTTAAGAATATAATTTTCAAATAGATTTCTGTACCCTGACAGCTTCTAGTATCCTCTTGTAGGTACATAGCCTATAACACCTACTGGCTCAGTGGACCCTCCGCCTTCTGGAACAAAGGCTCAAGGTGTTAGTCTTCATGTCTATTTCACGAACCACCTCCATCCCATAAATTATACTTTTAAGATGATCATCCTCTTCAAATCCTACCAAATTTTCCGTAAATTTGATGATAAATGACAGTGATCTTCTATTATCGTCAAAGTGTACAGGTCTGGATACACACACACACACACACACACACACACACACACACACACACGTGCATGGCAAGCCAACAGGGCCATAACGCATCGGTCTTACGCGTTGCCGAGCCTCCACTACGCGTAGTCGAGCCAACCAATCAGATTTCAGTCTCCACTACGCGTTGCCGAGAATATGTTTTCCACTACGCTTAGTCGAGCTTCGGCTACGCGTAGTGGAGCAACTTATGGCACCTTTTGGCTGATGAAAAGCAAACCAATCATTTACGTCCTTACAATCATTACTGATATCAAAACAGTCTCTACAACGCGTAGCGGAAACATGAAATTCTCTACAACGCGTCATCGAGGCAGCCAATCAAATTACGGTCTCTACGACGCATAGCCGAATGGTTGTAACCAATATTTGAAAACGGAGGTTGAACGGGTATCAAATTTTACTTTTCAAGACAGCACCAGCCTGGTGTCCTTCATCCCGCCTTTGTATTGTTCGGCGCCGAGTCGCCATGATGGTACATTTGCCAGCCTGGCGCCATTGGGACTAACTTCTAAGTTCTATACTGGTTGTTATGGCTACGCGTTGCCGAGAGTCAATTTTCATCGGGTATCTCGGCTACGCGTTGTAGAGAACCAATTTTTATTGGGTCCTACGCAACGCGTAGTGGAGAACCAAATTTAATTGGTTCCCTCGGCTACGCGTCGTCGAGACCAGTAATTTCTCAACGGTAGTCGAACAGGTCTAATACAGTTTACAAGAGCATCAGTGATTGGATTGTTTGGCTACACTCTATGGGAGGCATAGTTTCTGCACTACGCGTCGCCGGGGCTCGGCGACGCGTTCTAGAAGAACATTATCTCGGCAACGCGTAGTGGAGACTGTAGTCTTATTGGATAGCTCCACTACGCGTTGCCGAGCCTCGACTACGCTTAGTGGAGACTGTGATCTTATTGGTTGGCTCGACTACGCGTTGCCGAGCCTCGACTACGCGTAGTAGAGACTGCAATCTGATTGTTTTTTTTCAACTACGCGTTACCGAGCCTCGACTACGTGTAGTGGAGGCTCGGCTACGCGTAATATCTATGCGTTATGGCCCTGTTGGCTTGCCATACACGTGCACTCGGTTTCTGTGAACTTGTACTAATGAAAATGAATAAATTTTGTTGAGCCACTCGTAACATTTACTGATGATTTGCCAGCAACTAAGAATAAATGGTTTGTTTTACTGTACTGCAAAGTATTTCAGTTTTGTTTTTATTTTCGTTTGATTATCACAATGCAACGTTATTTTCTTTATATTCTTCATGGTGGTACCATATTTGTTTTCTGATCACCTTGACATCGTTTTTACCTTGTACAACGTAAATTTTTATTATCTCACCTGCGCCTTTTAGCAGCATCTGGCTGTAATGCGTACGTGCATGATTCAATCTGAAACAGTCTTCATAAATATTTTAAACAGTTTGTTAAATCTTCAAAGGCTAGCTACCCTAATGTCACTTTCATGCAGCTGCCTTTCAACTTCGTCATTTGGAGGAAATTAACTTTGGTGTTGGTTACAGATAAAAGCAATACCTACAACTGATTTAGAATTAAAATCGGTATCAACATTGGAAACGGAAATGCAATTTCAGAACTACGAACATGAGAACGGAATATTCAACTTTTACTATAACTTAAGTTTGTCCGAAGGTCATCAGTAGGCCTGGTTTTGTATATCATCATATGCGCTGATATCTATTAATCTCAGTTGATCTATTTATGGAAATCAGTTATGATTGCATTTTGGTTTGAAATTAAGTTTTGTCATGCACATGATATTACCATACATTTTTACGTCATGTGAAAACCCTATTCACAAGTCAAAACAACAAATTTTAATTTTAAAATTCACGCAGAGCATATAAAGAGTTGTGGGTCTATTATATGTTAAAAATGAGACCTGAATCGGTATCAACTGTTGTAAGACTACCGAAAGGCATTATTCTAAACTTGAAAGTTCATTTTCCGAAAAATGTCCAAAATGCATACACGTTGTTTTGCCATATGAAGGCGGTGCATTTGAACGCTAGAAACTTCAGAATTTAACAAGATAAAATTCTCCTAACTGAGATTTGCAAGAGCTATGGCAACTACGTTCTTTTAATGCAGAATACAACATAAATGGGATTGGTCTTATTGGCATTCTATTATATAATTTCTAATTACTCGTGTACTATTAAAGATATTTACTAAAACTACATTGGAGAGAGGATTTTCTGTAGGCACAAAACTATAAACTTCAGGAGCAAAAATAAATGGACAGGAAGAATACCTATATCATGTTACGCATGTTGCTCAAAGAAACTCCTGTAAAATTGAACCAACACTATAAAAGCATAACATGTAGTTCTTGTCTTGTAGAAAATTTTATTTTTTATTGCTTGATATGAAATAGTTGGCTGAAACTGATTTTTTTCTTCCCCAAAAACAGAACTATGGAGCAAGGTATTTTTGCATCATTAAAAATCTATATAGATTTCAATTATTTTTAAGAGGTTCACCTGGTAAGTAAGAACATGGTCGATTAAAAATTCAAGACCTTTTCCATATGATTTTATTTGTTAATTTCAAACTCATTCCCTGTAATTCTGAGCAAAAATTGCACTAGTAAATTTGCATAAACTATATACAGAGGCATTTTGGTGGTCAAAATACTCTTTGATCACAGACAACGGTTCGGGGGGGGGGGATATCAGTTGGTTACTTTCTTAATATTTTTCAGTACTGCAATAGTACAAATGAAATTAAAACCTTTGCCAACAATAAAATAACTTAATTCTAATTTGAAAAAAAACAGACTTTCCATTTTTAGTTTCCCTCCCCCCCCCATTTGAATCTCAGAGATATAAAGTTATTTGCTAAATATTTATGGAATAGGGAGGGAGATCCAGAACAAAATTTCACTTACTGCTTCATCATCAATTGATTTCTTTTGTTAGCAAGTGCAATTTTTATTCCTTCCAGTTGTTAGGTTTACCAGGTGCACAACATCTTAACGGTACAATATTTTACGGAGTTGGCCTGCTGTACATGTAGGTATATTAGTTATACTTGCATCTGATATACCAATGACAGAACCCAGAAGCTTCACTTTGCATGTCACTGCATACAGTATCTATGGTGCTTGACTCAATTTTCTCTATGTAAGTTAATCACATTACCAGGCAGGGACCACATGGCATTCCCTCAGAACTTTGCAACCATCTACATGCAGATAAAGCTATTTGGCCCAGCAGAGGGCGTAGCAAACTAATAAAAAATTTGAACTCTTGAACTTCCGATAATCCATTGTTGTGTATTGGGTAATTTCAACTTGGCCAACTAAGTAAGTGTATAATCGCAATAATGATGATGATGATGATGATTATGACGATGATGATAATTTATTCCTGAAAACTAGCCCTTTACATACGGGGCACCTACGGTCGGGGAAAGTTCCGTGGTGAGTCACATACAAATACGTTTCATCCTTGATTAAAAATTCACATACAGTGTATGATACGCTTTGAACACATGTTATGCCATCATGTATTTATATTGGTCCGGTCACTATCGGTGGTTCTACAGTCACTGTTGACTCGCGCCTAAAATATCACGCTTTGGCAAAAAAATCTTCGATTTTCTATCAATCAAAGAGGATAGATGAATATCACAGCGTAAGAGATCACTATTGATAAACAATGTTTGAAGCTATGGTGGCTCATTTGTGCCAACCTAAAGCTGTTTATCTCGTAATTACCATTTACTATTTCGTAATTACGAGATAGTTATTTCGTAATTACGAGATGATATGTTGTAATTACAAGATATTATCTCGTAATTACGAGTTATTATCTCGTAATTACCACATACTTGTCGTAATAAACAGCGATATCCTGATTCCGAGATAACTATCTCGTACTTACGAGATACTCTCTCATAATTACGAGATAATATATGGTAATTACGAGATAACTATCTCGTAATTACGAGATAATATGTGGTAATTACCAGATATCTCGTAATTACGAGACATATATCTGGTAATTACGAGATATTATCCCGTAATTACCAAATAGTAACTCGTAATTACGAGATAACTATTGCATAATTACGAGATAAGTATCCCTTAATAACGAAATAGCTATCTGTGGAACCCTCCTTAAAATACCAATTTTACTTAAGAACTTAAGCCGCCTTTGATATATCACTTTATATGAAAAATGTGGGTGTCACATGGAATAACACGAGACATCAACAGGATAGCGTAGTGTATGCCTGAGCAGTAACTCCCCCCCCCCCAAAAAAAATAAAAAATTGAAAACACTACAACAGCCGCAGAGATGCGAAAAGTCTGTTTGCTAATGGGGTGTCTATGGTCTTTAAAAAAAAAAAGGGGGGGGGGGCACTACTGGGCTCAGTGCGAATCCACAATGCCAGGGTGTACAGGTCACCCACGGCTTTCCGAAAATGACAGGGGCAGAATCATTCGGGTGTTGGATGCGGGCCTTCCCTAGACTGAGGTCACCAAGCTGACGAGCAGCATGCTAAGGCGGATCCAAGCTTCCTTTCAGAAACATGGCTGGACACATCCGGTATTGATGCATGCAGTCTCAAAACAACAACTACCACCACCACCACCACCACCACCACCACAACAACAACAACAACAACAACAACCAAAAAGGTCCTCTCAAGGACCACCATTTTCTCCCAAAAGAGATGTGAAAAGCAATGGTATGATAAAATACACAAACTATCCACACACATACTCATAAAAAGCGCATAATGTTGAACAAGGGGGCTTGCATCTTTTTTCCTAAGGAGTATATATATCTGAGGTTGCATTTTTTATTTCTAGTTAGAACAGTGCTACATCCTTGTATGTTGTATCTCGTAATCACGAGATAGTATCTTGTTATTACGACATATTATCTCGTAACTATCTCGTCATTATTGGTTACTACCTCGTTATAACGAGATAAACAAATTAGGTTGGCACCAATGAGATTCCATATGAAACAAAGCTTTAAAAATGAGCAAATCTTGCAATAGGTGCCTTGAATGCAAAATCAGCTCATAAACTGGCCCTGTGCAGGCTGAAATAACAAGCATTCACCCATGTAAAGTTGATTCCACGTCTGCATTTACTTACATTGACCACAAAAAATCCCTGGGTCACACAAAGGACTTGATGAGAGTCTGAGTTGACTGATGTGGAACAGGCCAAGTTTGAATTTCCGTTTGAGAGACAGGTATAGCACAAACTGAAATATTTTAACAACTCAACAGGCAGGAAAAAATTGAAGGTTGCATCGCAGAACATCACAGGAATGGAAGGACTTTTTAAACTTATTTGTCGGGTACAAAGATGTATGACACATCATAGTAAAGGCAGATACAATTCTCCTCCAGGCTTATATCCATCCATCTATCTATCTATCTATCTATCTATCTATCTATCTATCTATCTATCTATCTATCTATCTATCTATCTATCTATCTATCTATCTATCTATCTATCTATCTATCTATCTATCTATCTATCTATCTATCTATCTATCTATCTATCTATCTATCTATCTATCTATCTATCTATCTATCTATCTATCTATCTATCTATCTGTCTGTCAGTCTGGTTGTCTGTCTGTCCGTCCGTTTATCTGTCTGTCTGTCTGTCTATCTGTCTTACGGTCTGTCTGTCTCATCAGACACAAATGCTGAATGCAACGCTGCACAATCGCAACAAGGATATACGTGTAGAATATTATCTACCGGTATTAGACTGCTTTTTGTAGATCCCACTTTATTAGCACCATGTTGATGTGCTGCAGGGTTATCCAGTTGAAACAATATATGTTTAAACGAAAATCAAACCGGATTTTGCACGCTGATTTCTTTCCCGTAATCTACATTTCAGTTGATTTACATGCACTGAAATATGAAAAATGTAAATATCTGTTTTCAAAGTCTAGATAGTAGTTACCAGCTGAACTGATTCGCCCATTCATGAGCCAGTTTATACTTTAGGTTACCATTGTCCACAATTGTTTCCAACATCGACATGTGTTCAATAAGATATACATAATGAATTGAGAACCTCCGAACACATTTGTACAATGACTTTTAACTATGTCTCTACGTTATGTCACATTTTAACACTGTGCCACTAACTTTTAAGTAAATGTTCATGATATATAACCTTGTTACACTTATGCTTTATCACATTATCCCACGGATCTGTGATAGCTTGTCAGAATTGCTTTGACGTATAACTTCACAATGCTATGTTTATTATGTATTGCTCATTGCTAAGGAATGTCCATTATGAAGCTGTTAACTTCTACATATCTCCCGATTATAAGTGAATTCACGATAAAATAATTGCGACAGACATTTTTTGTGACAAGAAAACTGGAAATGTTTGTTGCAACGAACAACCAGCTTTTACTGTAAATTTGTTTCACTGACTTACAATTCCAGACCAGTGTATGGTACAACCATATGTGTTCATAAAATAGTTTCATATTCAAAGACAAATTTGCTGTGCTGGATTATGCCCCTTGTTGTGTTGGACAAGTATATTTCTTATCATCAATAACAGGTCTGCGATACTGTGCATTTCATATCTATTATTTGCAACTGCAATTCTGATCCAAATGTTTAGATATTCATACATCATTCTACACAAAATGCCATAGTACAAAATATACCAACCAACCACACAACCAACAAATAAATAATAGAGGTGTTAAAGATAGATACGAGCGTTATTGCAAAATTCTCTGCAACGTCCTGGCCATTTAAACATTCACGCACAAGTGGTGTCAAGTTGCATAATTAATTCGTTCATTATTTATGTTTGAGGAACGATTACATACCATATACCAATACCAATCCCGGGCCAAAGATACAGTGTGTGTCTGTATTCAGAATACGAATGTATTTTTGCCTTTATTTTAACACTTTTTCCCAAATTCAAAATGCATGAGTGTTTTCTGTTTGTCATAAATATTTTGCGTCTTTAATGTGTGGTGTATGTTTCTGGGTTTCAATCAGATATTTCGAAAACTCTTGGACATTGTGTGGAGAGAAACTACCTGTGCAAAATTCTAGCATTATGTCAACTGCTGTAGGTGTAGCCAATGATCTGCTTTTCCTGTTCCTCAGGTAATTATTCATGGTCACGTTTCGCATTTTGGCGACAATTAGTGTTGAGAGATTCTTATGGTGAAGTCAGTCAATCATCTAGCGTTCTAGGGTAAAGCTGTGAAACTTACAGAATTAAGATTTAAAAAAATCCAAAAAAAAACCCAAAACAAAAAATAAGCCCACAAACAAAAAAAAAAAAAAAACCAAAACAAACAAAACAAAACAAAAACAAAAAAAAACCACACAAAAACAAAAACAACAACAACAAAAACAAAACTAAAATAAAATAAACAAAAAGCCCCAGCTAAACCCCGCTGCACGCTGGTATTTTCTTATATATCACAGCCCAAAGTTATCAATGGTGAGAAATTAAAGCATATAGTCGCCTGTATCTACCAGATATGAACTGTTATTAAAAATATAGGATAGTTTTAAAAATATGTTTAGAAATACGCATGTTTCATAATTATGTGTCTCTCAACGATGCTATGTTGGCAAATATGCATTAAAAACATTTGTTATCTATACAAACTGTTGTTGATCCATCAACTAAAAACCTTACCATACCATGTAATATAATGCCAGGAACAGCTCTTTGAACGTCCAGGCCATGTTAATAAAGTTCGCTTGTGTTCTCGAATTAAATTTGTTTTGTTAATTAAAAACGGTGACAGATATACCTACTTTCCAAACCAGTAACGGGCATTTATTGCAGTAGGGCTACCCTCGAAGGGGCGTTGTCTTAGAAACACAGCCACACGAGACCACATCAAAATATTTATCACAGCATGAACGAATTGCTTAACTGAGTTTGAGCTGATATTTTAGCGTGATAGGAATTACTTTAATATATTGTTGAGTCGTATTTATAGCGTAAAACCATGTGGATTTACGGAAAAATTTAAAATGGTATGATTACACACCGCTACATGAATGGGGGTTTTATTTCTTCAAGTGTAGAAGAGTATTGCTTGCAATTAAGACATGGTGTTTCAAAGTTTTATATTTAAACCTCAAATTGTAATAATTTGATTTTTATCTGTAATGCGTTGTGGTACAGACACCATTTCGTTGATATATGCTCGTAACCCAGACAGTTGAACTCAAACACAGCATTTGATTTAGACATGTATAACAATGCGATATGGTTGGCATGTCTGAAAATGCCACTCTTAGAAAAATTGAACTAGGCGTGATTTTGCGCGATAAAGAAAACAATTAAAGAACTGTCTATGTCGGACAGCACATCAACAAGATAGGACAGACCATTTGACGCTCAGACAACATGAGTAGAGATCACCAATAAACCAGATAATTTTTTCATTATCTTTAATATTACGTTTTATCGCTCTGAACGAGAATGTTGGTTATATCATAAGCACTTAATATATGATACATGTATTGGAGATCCCATCATTTTGAAATCATTTTAATGTGTTTAGGCAGACGATGAAGAATACACTTTTTACCTTTGGAAATATTTTGTTAAATTTCAATTCTCAGGAGAAACAAAATAATCCAAAAACATTGGATTTCATCCTTAGAGTTCACTGATACAAGTTTAAGCAAATTTTGACATATTCGGGAATATCGAAAAGCACCACCAAGGATCAATGGAGCAGTTGATCGGAGTTGCCGCCAATATTCCCAAAACCAAGTTTCGGAATGACGATGGCTTTGTGGACCGTCTAAGTCACAGAATTACGGTAGGGATGATCGTGGTGTTTGCCATAGTGGTCAGTATGACACATTATATAGGAAATCCAATCACGTGCTGGGTACCTGCTCATTTTACCCCCAGTCATATGATGTACACAAACAACTATTGTTGGGTCAAAAATACCTATTTTTTGCCTTTTTCCAATAATATTCCCAAACAAGAGGAGGACGAAAAGCGTGCCACGCTGACCTACTACCAGTGGATTCCCTTTATCTTGCTCTGCCAGGCCCTCTTCTTCTACCTGCCCTGCACAGTATGGCGTGCCATGAACAGCAAGGCTGGTGTGGATGCTTCTAACATCATGGACACAGCAAGTACATTCCAGCAGACAGACACCGTGGAGAGTCGGGGAAAAACACTGGAGTTCATCACCAAACAGGTTGACAGATTCCTGGGTATGCGCAAGGAGAGTAAGTCCAGTTTTACTGTCAGTCTGAAACATTTGCTCTCACGCTCTATCTGCAGGTGCTGTGGAAAGAAATTTGGTAACTATTTGGCCATACTTTACCTTGTAGTCAAAGTGCTCTACATTGTTAACCTTTTGGGACAGTTGTTCATTTTAAACTATGTATTGGGAGGCCCGTACAATACCTTTGGTTTTGACATGTTGTCAGCTCTGACCACTCAACATGACTGGGCGGAAAAACCGCTCTTCTTTCCGCGAGTTACAATGTGTGACTTCAAAGTGCGTCGCCTGGGGAACGTCCAGCGTTACACAGTGCAGTGTGTGCTGCCTATTAATTTGTACACAGAGAAGGTTTACCTGTTCCTGTGGTTCTGGATGGTGGTTCTTGCTGTTATTACCTGCGCCGACTTTCTCACTTGGCTATTCAGATTTGTCTTTCCGAGAGACAAATATAACTATGTCAGAAATCATCTTACCGTATTTTCAGATGTTGACAAGCCGGAGGACCGTGATCAAATCGACTCATTTGTGGATACTTATTTAAGAGCAGATGGAGTTTTCTTGTTGCGTCTTATCGCCCACAATGTTAACATGATAACAGCGACAGAGATACTGTGCTCCCTGTATGAGTGCTGGAGAAACAGGCAGAGGCAACGTTTCGGATATGGGGACGACGAGGAAGAAACAGGATTTACGAAAAGCCAAGTAGCATGATAAGAAAGGCATCAGCAGACATTCTTGGCAAATTGATTTACTTTAAAACATTGTGTATTGTACATTTTGATTTCTCGAGTCTAATAGGTTTTCTGTAAACGTACTCTACTCGGTATTTATATTCTGTTCTGATTATGGACAAGCATATGTTGCAAAGAAAATGCATTAATGACAACGTTGGGATGTACAGTTACTGATGTAATACTGTAATTTTGTAAAAATTGAGCAAATAAGTTTACCATATAATTACATATATGCTTTAGCACCGAAGCGTTTATCACACATAAATTCTAAACGTTTATGGTAACGAAAGACATTTTGACATATTTGCCAAATTACCAATGGAAAGCAATTCCAGAATATTGTGGTAGTTCTAGCTCGCTCAAGCAAGAAGTGAAGTATTGCTGGTAATAGTTACTGTAGTTCTAGAAATTTTGGCGCTCGATTTAATTTCGCGCTTTTCGCGCTACCGCCTAAAGCGCGAAATTAAAATGCGCGAAAATAAGTTGCATTGTATTTCACTACATTGATGGCATTGGATTGCACGAAACTAAAATGCGCGAAAATTCTGTAATTTTAAAAACAATGAGTTTGCGCTAAATTAAACACGCGCGAAAATTTTTAGAACTACAGTATATTTGTATTCAACCATATACTTAATGTCAGTGGGTAACAAATGTGGTTTTTCGTAGTAACATGTGCCCTTATATATTGAATAATCTGGCTGTTTTTTTTCTGTGTGTAATTCGAGGAACATTGTATGTTAACATTAATTTCTAGACTAACATCTACATCTGGATCAAATAGTTTCGCTTAAGCTATTAGGTTGCCAGTTACAATGGAAACCAACGGGAATACATAGCAATAGTTGTATTGAAGCATGTGCCTTGTACCGGATGAGCGACTATTCTTTTACTTTTTGTTCCTTACTATAAGAGTCATAGAGAATACCGTAGCTGTACTTTTCACTTGTGATTTATTCAATTGGCAAAAAGCTATTGTTTACAACCCGGAAATTGAGGCCTTTATGATATAACCTGGGACATAAGTGAGCAATTCCCATCGTGATATTGACATAAAAACTTTACTGTAATGTCTTCTTTTCAATGCATTTTTGCATAAAAAGAGAACAAATAGACCTTATAAGTGTATTTTGTCCAGCGGAAGACGCTTCACACAAAAAGATACCTGTCTCTGCACGCCTCAATTGGGCAACTGAACATTACACTTCAATGTGTGGACCGTATGTCCTGGGCCCATAGAGTCCGCCATGTACAACCTGATTGTTGCCTATCATCTGTGTTATGAGCAATAGATAATCTTATTAACATATTTGTACAAGTCAATTCTGACCAAACTGGCAGTAATACCTAGTTATCTTCTATTCACATAAGCATACTGTAATATACAAACCCCTACATTTACATTGACAAGCAGTTTTAAAATCTACCGTTGTGCACACAGGCGAATTTAAAGTGCATGTCAGTTGTTTGCGGAAGGGCCGTTTAACGCAACGCTCATTGACATATTTATTCAGAGCAGCGCTCCTGTCGTGCACTAAATATATTGTTTAAGGCAAACTTCTACATTCTTTTTTTGTTGTAACCGATGCGTTACACGTTCTTGGCTGACATTTTAGAATTCTAAATACTACTTCAGAAAGAAACGAAGCAGTCATTTTGGTCACGAGCGGTACAACAGAAGACCCGATTTCCCACAGCCCATGTGTTATATAATTGCATATTTGTCCATCTTCTGGGTCCAAAGGGCACACCTTTAACAGACAACTTTGCATCACGGAAACCTCAACCATTTGACCATTGTACGATACGGTTCGGACCACCAATGATTGAGGTTATTTGCCTTTTTAACGGCGCAAGACACTATTAGACAACTTGTGTTTTATAGAGCAGATGTTACTGGACCTGAAGATTGTGTACTTGAGAGTAACTCAAAGGTCAGATTCTGTTGTCATTGCCACTAAACTATCATGGATCAATTAATTGGAGTAGCTGCAAATATTCCCAAGACTAAATTTCGTAACGATGATGCCTTTGTAGACCGTTTGAGCCACAGATTCACGGTAGGTATCATCGTGGTGTTTGCTGTACTAGTCAGCACTGTACAGTACATTGGAAAACCCATCACCTGCTGGGTCCCGGCCCATTTTGAGGACAGCCACGAAGCATATACCAACAGTTACTGCTGGGTAAAAAATACTTACTTTCTTCCTTTCTCTGACAAAATTCCCAAAGACCATGAGGAAGAGAAGCGAGCCACGCTGACCTACTACCAATGGATCCCCTTCCTACTGCTGTGCCAGGCTGTTTGCTTCTACCTGCCATGTACCATATGGCGTGCTATGAACAGCAAGTCGGGGGTGGACGCCTCGAATATCGTAGATTCTGCCGCCACATTCCAGCGAATGGACAAACTAGAGAACCGAGAGAAAACCTTGGAGTTCATGACCAAACAGATCGATAGATTTTTAGACACACGTGCACAACACAAATCAAGTTTCACAGTAAGCATGAAGCATATGCTGTCTCGCACTATCTGCAGATGTTGTGGGAAAAAGTTTGGGAATTTTTTAGTCGTTCTCTATCTCATGGTTAAAGTATTGTACATCATCAACCTATTGGCGCAACTGTTCGTGCTGAACCATGTACTGGGTGGTCCTTACAATACATATGGCTTCGACATGCTTTCCGCTCTGTCAAACCAACACGACTGGGCCGAAGAACCCCTGTTTTTCCCCAGAGTTACTATGTGTGACTTCAGTGTGCGGCGTTTGGGGAATGTCCATAGGTATACTGTCCAATGTGTGCTCCCCATTAATTTATATACAGAGAAACTCTATTTATTTCTGTGGTTCTGGATGATATTTTTAACGCTGATTACTTGTACAGATTTTCTCACATGGTTATTTCGATCAGTGTTCTATAGAGATCGCTATAACTATGTGCGCAATCACTTGGTCACCTTCAGCGGGCTCAACAACCCCACAGATGATAGCAAGGTCAAGGTGTTCTTGGACAATTATATGAGAGCTGATGGAGTCTTCCTGGTACGCCTGATTGCTCACAATGTAAATAGAATCACTGCAACTGAAATATTGTGCTCTTTGTTTGAATATTGGAGAAGTAAACAGGGAAGGAACGATGGCTATGAACAGGACGACGACCAGGACGGAGAAGAAACAAGCTTTACAAAAAATGAAAATTATCGTTAGTCATGGTGATCTATATAGTTAGTAAATCTCCACAGAAAACGGGTGTCTCTTCGTTATTATCAAAATAAGCGATGAAACGGCTGCAGTTGTGTCGGTACAGGCATAAGGACATTGTCTGAGTTGGATGCATCATCAAAAGTTCAAGAAGTCCATGGAATAAGATTGACTAAAGTCACAATAAACATATTTACAGGGACAGTGTCCTGAAAAAATTTAAGCCGCCATTTAACCGCATTTATGCTTACATCCCTGGATAAATGCTTGGTTTACATTGTGTTCTCTTAATTTGGGGGGGGGGGCAAAGTGAAAAAAGAGCTTTAATATTCACTGTTTTTCCATTGTAGTTAATCCAGAAAATATTTAGATGTAATTTGCCATGTATTAAACCAAACATGATTAGGGTTCATTTGGTGTTACATTCCAACCTAAGTAAAACCAGGCTTATATTCCATTGTACGTTGCGGCAACATGCATCATGGTAGTGGTACTATTCATCAAAGTTCAACTGACTGCATCTGTACAATGCATCATGGTTGTATTCTTGGCTGCTTTTAAAGAAGTTAAGAATTGATTTCGATTTCGGAATATTGAATTTAATGTAACCGTCTATGGATTGCATGTTTTGTCACTGACGTGTAATACCGTAAGTGCTGAATGTGAGGTCGGGAGCACTGTCCAGAAACCATGCATCGCTTCTAATGAAATTTATGGTTTATGGGCTTGCCGGCTGTCTTTGAAGATCCGACACTTTTCGTGCGGTCGCCAGAGTGTGTCGCCATGAAGTTTTCACGGATATTACGTATCACGTAACTTGATGAGATCCGACCAGGGACGTTTTTCAAAGGCCAAACCGCAAGCTGTGATTGCCAATCAAATTTTGTATGAAGTCATATAAAGAGCACTGCAAATACACAACTGTTAATTATGATTCGTATGTGTATTTTACGTGTGTGTTTGTTTTATAGAGACATCCGTTAACAATTACATTTTAGAATTATTCTAAAAAAAATCTTCCAACTTGGCGAGGGGGCAATGCTCCTTTGCTGAATACAATTTACATGTAGAAACCATCATGGGCGGTATTTCTGGTTGGAACAGAATGTTTCTGATTTTTTAAAAAAATTTTTGGTTTTACATAAATCAAAGAACATGTATGCTTTGAACCATTGTATCTTACAAGGGAAATACTATATTCTTCTTAGAGCCTGCCCCCAAAAATGAAAATACATTTTAACAACTTTTTACCTTATTTAACACGTAAAGTTAAAGTTGAAAGGCAAGTACGGTACAATCAGTGAAAGTAAAATATGTTTATTCAGTTATAGAAGCCAATATCTTCGTGTTTGTTTAGTTGAAATGATGTTTATAGTTCTTTGTTATTATATTTTAAATACTCAATGAGCATGTACAACAAATAACAAAAAATATTCTGACGCGAAAAGCACGAGCCAGGAGGCAGCGAATGGTTTCCGCGATCAGAAGCATTGAGTTCCACACAGAAACCCTCGAGAAGGATGGTTTGTATTTATCCCATAATTTCATATTAGATATTTACCTTTAGCTCAGCAATATTAATAGATTATTATAGGTTGAAATGAGAAAACCTCAGAATTCCATTGACTGCTGTAAAGCGTTACGCTCGGATGAATTATATTCATCGCGCAACAATGCAGTGCGGTCACTTTGAAAACCAGCGGGTCTACTGGTCACATGGCAAAACAGCAAACAACACGATGAACAATTCGCCACGGTTTTTTCGTCAACCAACTAGCATGTAGTTTCAAGGGCTGTGTAGAAGCACCACAAAGTTTTAAACTTTCAAAGGGGCAACGAAATGTTAGCAGAGCCAGACTCTTATGTCAACGTCAAAAATTACTGGCGCCAGAACGGATGCAATTCCGTGTGAGAGTAAAAATAAATAATTTAGAGCATCGCTGCCTGGTATATGATATGAACATGCACCGCAACATTACCATTTCAACTTTTTTCGTAAGTTGTAGATCTTCACCGGGTAAATCGTCGTCAGTTTGAAAACATTGCATGTGCAAAATGCAGTATACCCCACAAAATACACACATATTGACAAAAAAGGCAATGTTTTTGTTTATAGCATTCAGGTGTGCAGATGAAGATTACGCTTTGTATATGGTAATGACCCAGGTCAAGAAAGAAATATTGGGAATGTCGTTCTCGTATGTAAAAGTGCCGTATCCTACGGACAAGCTGGTAACTTTGTGGGTAACACATGCCATTATCACCCTCCAAAAAAATAATCATAGATACAAATTCAGAAATAGGGGTTAAATGTTCTTCTTTTGTGATTTCTAAACTAGCAGACCTGTGATATTAGAGAAGAGGACATTGATATATTTCTCTTTCGTAAAATAACGGAGAAATCTAACAACTTGTAAGCCCTGTATTTCTGTTAGTTTTCATTTTTTCAAAATAACTGCTGGATTTTGTCTAATTTAATAGGAATGCACCGTTATTTGCTTTATTCCATCAGCAGTCAGTAGGTGCAGCTAATATCACTTTTGGATTTTTTGTTTAGAAATGGTAAAAAATGTTACCCCATGATCAATAAGAGTTCCGGTTCAAATGGTTATTATCGACAACTAGCAAATTGTTCTTATCTGAACCTGTACTATACAAATTTAAGTAATTATGTTTTGTTTCACAGGTTTTTTTTTTTCATAATGAAGCTCTGCTTTGATAAGCAAAACGTCATGTATTTTGCTACTTCATCATTTGCCACGTTCATATTCATTCATGATTATGTGGGTTGTTTTTGCAGAATATTTAGCTTTGACAAGGAAACGCTACTCAGACAGACATGTGCAGGTACAGGCTCCTAAACATGTTCTGAGTAGCTACCCGCTGTAGAACCTTTAATTTATTTGTGCTGATACATCCTATGTCAAAATTCTACACAAGAACGTGTGCAATATGGACAATAGTACTTCCATGTGTATATAGGTTAGACAGTGATAGGTTAGCTTATGGAGAGTAAAGAGTTCGGACTGCGGAAGAGCGTAATAACTACTAGGAAGTGGTTCTCGACAAAAAGACACAAATACAATCGGTAAATGCACGAAAATCAAACATCACGGGTCAACTTTTGTAAATATCTGTTCCGTGTGATTGGCTGATAACTTAAGAACCATTTAAGTAAGTGTCTGGGCATGATAATGGTCTTGTCTGCAAAGCCCAGATCTGGGAGGCATTTGGGTGACTTCGAAATAATTTTCAAGGTCGCACGGTACTTTTGGTGTGGGGACGATAACCCGAGAACAATGTGGTGACGTCGACATTGAATATGTTGATGGTTCTCTGTAAGGGCCGAGCCGAGACTGTCCATGACTGACCTCAGCCTTATAATAGCACATGGCCACGTAAATGAACAAGAACACAGTTAGTGCAAAGCACTGAAAGATCATTCCTATCGCTGCCCTTGTTGTCCCCTCTTGAAATTACCTTGAAGGCAAACAATGTATAATTATTATAATCCACTTTGCCCTTTGGCCTCCAGTAGCAGGACTTGGAAGCGTAAACTGGGATATGTTATTTTTAATTTTTCTTCTGGAGAAATTATGATTATTAATTCCATTGTGAAGGCAAGGGGTCCAGAAACAAGAGTCCGTCCTCCCCAACAAGACCTGCCAAGGCAGTCCTCTAAGCATGTAACGGGGTATAGCTATTAGCACTGAATATGTGGGACCAGCATGATGGTACAACCAAGAATGAGGCGACAGGAATTAATTAAGCGTCTGTATTTGCCACGGGACAGTGATATTGGAAGTTCTCGATAAAGTTGGATCAGGACTGCACAGGGTTAACCTTAACTTAATAACAAAACTCTAACTGCTATATTTGGTCATTTCTTTGGCACATAACATGATGGCATCCACCTGACTTCCAAGATATTACAGCCACTTTAGTCTTTGCGAGCTGGGCAGCTGAGCACAGGTCTCTTACAGTCTTCTTATATAGATGTTTATACTCTATACATTCAAATGTAGTAAATGGGTATTTTTATATAAGGTGAAGTGCCGTAATAATGAATAAAAGTCGCATGACTTGGTCATATAACTTACTTAATTTACAAGTGCCCTGAAAATGTTCACTTCAGTCTGCTGTGTTCCTTTTGTAGCCAAAAGGTGATATTAATGCAGCAGAGGCCTTAGCGTGATGCTGAACAGTTGATCTGAAAGTGGGGCCACATATTTGGGGACTGCTCTACTGATCAGTGCTCAGACTGCACTTGGCATTTCTAGTGGAGGAAAATAAATCCATCACAGAAATATATACAGCTTCTTAAAAATATGATAAAAGAATAAACACACATTGAAAAGAAAATAAAGATATGAAATAAATTTTTAAAAAGAGAGAAAAAATTCCGGACCTGTTGTAAGTCTAACATAAGTGATCCTCGGTTCCACCTATCAAATGTAGAATCAGCTTCTACTATCTGATATATATTGACAATAATCTTGCAGTAGCGTGGCGAACATAGGTTAGCAGATAGTGTCTTTAAGTTTTAATATCATTATTGTTCATAAGATAGAGTTGTGTAAAGTTCAAACAGTGATATATCAAGGACTAACTGGTTTCTCCGATGTGGGATGACACACAGGGATTTTTTTCCACGTAGTTGTAAAATGCGATAATACCTTAACAGAACAATTCAGTGAGTTGTATTTGGAATACCTGCCACGGCTCTGAAATAAGCATGTCCAACTTTCCCAATCTTTTAATTCCATTCAAGTTCTATTCGAGAGAGTGGTGATAATGCGTGGTTGTATGTATGACATGTAAAAGGTTATATTGACAAGAGTTATCAAACGCCGAAGTATTAATCTCAACAAACCACCTTTTTACTTTCTTATCTTAATATTGTTGATGTTGTCATTCGACCAAAGTTTATTGTGGTAAGTATTTATGGTAAGTGCCGAAACCTTGTCACTTCCAACTGACTCCAAGCCGGAGACATTAAGATGAACTTTAAGATTTCGAACCTATAGACTCCGCCCTTCGGGCGAGTTGTGACTGGGATCGCTGTTGTTTTTCCCATTATGAACAGCTACTTTGTCATTAGCACAACAGTCTTTTGGATACCATACATTCATTTATCTATAGCTGATTCAAAGTTTTGCCGGAAGTGTGGACCGTGGAATCATGGGCGAGCATGTCAATAACTTGTTCCACGATTTTGTGTGATAGGTCATCAATGTGATTAGGAATAATATAAGTTCCAAAGTGCTGCCTTGTAGCACGCAATCTTTGCTGTGAGAGTATTGGCCTCTTTACCCGTAAAGTAAACATTCTGTTTCCAAACGTTTATACTAGATGTAAGCCATGTAATGCAACGTCGTCGAAATGGTACAACCTTTATATTCGAATAAAAATTTCATAATTTGCTGGATCGACGATTTGCTATACTATTTTATGTCATTAGTTCATCAGTATACGTCATATCTCAAATAATATACCATGCCTTCTGGTAAATTTCCCTTGGTAGCAACCATGAGGCCAAACTTATCACAGAAAGTACCTTATCTAATTGGCAACAAGCCTTATTAATTATTGATGGCGCTATCAGTCTGGGTTGATAATTGTCCTCACTAGTGTGAACGTCCTACCTGGCCAGCCTGTGGTGTTGTGTATCGGTCACATTACCAAAGCCAGGATATTGGAAAGAGGTCAACAGGGCTGGTGTTTGTTTGAAACGCTGCTGTGTTTGTCCTGGATGGTGTGGTCGGCCAAATCTCTATAAGAAATGGCATCACCCTGTGTTACCTTCTCATTGAGTCGCTCGGGGTGAGCCCATGAAGTGGAGAACATGTTACTCTTGCCTATCCAATCATATATATGTATGGTGTTTTCAGTTCGTGTTTTTGTATTTAACCAGCATAAATGGTAGGAATATACATGTATGTATGTCCATACGTATATTCTTTTTTAAATTTTCTATCCATCTATCTTTCTATGTATGTATGTATGTATGTATGTATGTATGTATGTATGTATGTATGTATGTATGTATCTGTCTGTCTAACTATCTATCTATCTATCTATCTATCTATCTATCTATCTATCTATCTATCTATCTATCTATCTATCTACCTGTCTGTCTGTCTGTCTGTTTATCTACCTGAGTGCTCTTCCATCTGGCAACCTAGTCATCCATTCTACCAGGAATCCATATGATGACAACTTTTACTAATATTTTTTTCGTAACTAAGTTTAAGCCTGTTTGGTACGTGTGATGCACAGTTTTGTGATAATGTTTAAACAAAAAAAGTTTTCAGAGTTGTAACTCTCTGTAAGTAGGTTAAGCAAAGAGAACAAGAATATTTCTTTCTTTACCTTTCTTTGGTAAAAAGTTAAAATATCTTCAGAGCCATTGTGTATTGAGGATCCATTCTAACCTTAAGGGACAGGTTTGTGCTATTGTCTTATCAAATGAGCAGCAGACAACTTTTCTATAATGAGATACCACCTAATATGTGTGACCACTTACGGGTTTGTAAATATACAAAGAACCCGAGTCCTCTGTCCAAGAAATATGACCATAACAAGCAGTGGGACTGTTGACAGCAGTGACCACATACAGCGGGAATACCTGTATTTGATAAGACTTTGCATCTTATGATAACATTGCTAGAGGCGATGTATTTTAGTCAATTCAACGCGTTGGCAGCATTGGAAGGTTTTAATCCCCCATAGAATTAAAGCAAATTGAAAATATGGTAGATATAAAAAGTATTTTTTTTTTGTTGTGGTTAAACTGATGAACATCAAAAGTTGTGGATTTGAAGGTTTGTTGCTTAATTACCATAAACATATAGGGAATACATGTACTACAAAGACTTCATGGCAGCCATAGGAACTACTTACTTTCCACAATCATCAATAAAAGTGACTTCAGATAGGGTACACGATGTCCAGTTTCATGAGGATATTTGACAAATCACAATTCAACCTATCATTGGTAATAAGACGTGTTATAAGCAACAAACAGAAACAGGTATGTGCAAATCATTAGCGTTTGAAAGTTACACTGCATGTTTCATACTCTGATATAATATTGGGGATAGAAAAGTGATTTTACACTATCTGATTATATAAGTGACAGACCTTAATAGATTACCATCAACAGTGTATGAATGGAACAGAGACCATCATTGCTATCAAAATTTGTAAATTTTCACACACAGAGCCAATTTGCTTCAAGCAAATATTTGTGCCTGGTTGTTAGTGTTTATAAGTGATGTGACATTACGGCTTTAATCCTCAACATACAAATCATACAGATGATGATGATGATGATGATGATGATGATGATGATGATGATGATGATGATGATGATGTATATATGTATATATATCTATCTATCTATCCATCTATCTATCTATATATATCTATATATCTATATATATATATATATATATATATATATATATATATATATGCGTATTGCCTCCGAAACATGTTCTGAGTAGTACCCGCTGAAGACCCTTTCATTTATTTAGTCTATGTCCAAATTTTACAGAAGAACGTGTGCAATACAGAGGGGGGAGGGAGAGAGAGAGAGAGAGAGAGAGAGAGAGAGAGAGAGAGAGAGAGAGAGAGAGAGAGAGAGAGAGAGAGAGAGAGAGAGAGAGAGAGAGTTGTTTACTGCGGTTGTCGAGATCTGGACCTATCGGACGCTATCATCATAGAGTATTATGCAGATGAAACATGCATGCGTGCCTACATTTGGTGTTGCGATTGTCATCAACTAAATGCCATTGAGCTACGACGTCCATTCTGCAGACCCTGGCCACAAGACAGACCACTCACAAATAAAACCTAGTTCACCGTGCAACATGATTATGTGCACCATCGAGCACGTTATGTTTTCTTACCCACGTTTTATGTGTTTCCTAGAACAACATTGCAAGAGTCGCATAAGTTTAATGATAAAGCCTTGTTGATAAATTTGATAGAATTTTTGATAATGCTAGGATTGTCTAGATACAATAAAATGATAGCGTTGCTGTTCAGGCACATCATGTCTTATATTCTGATGGCATGTAAATGTCAGTGGTCTATATCTGGGTTAGTTAAAATTTGTCTAAAGATGATGCTGCCCAACCTGTTCATGGTTGACCGCTCACATCTTGTGGTCTCTTTCCATGACCCTCACTTTTTCTCCATAAATTAACATTAAAAATTAGCCGATATAAATTTAACCTCTCTATATGTTGCCAAAAAAAGCATTAAGCTTTAATTTTATCACACCTGGGTCTATCTGAAAGATAATATGTACTTCATCTAGATTCAAAGATGATAATTCCAAAAATCGTCCTCATATACAGGGTAAAACTTTCAGCTTCATTGTAATGCAATGGGCTTTGCTGACCCACCTGATGATCATAAACTTGCTGTCAGTGATGCAATTGCTTTTGTTCGGCTAAAATCGGCCTTCGTGACACCTGTACATGTGGACCTGACTGTTTTATCTATCTAGTCCTATATCGATAAATAAATTTCTTCTAGATTTTTTAAAAGTGAGTGTCAAATATCTCTACCACCATTTTCAGCGAAACGACCTGTAAGACCAGTTTCAGACTGTTAATAGACAAAGTCGCAGCATTAAGACGATACATTTGTTTGTCCGAAATGATAAACTCTGCCCTATGAGGCAGGAAAAACTTCATATTAGCTCAAACGTATATATTTTTTAATGTAAATACCCGTATAGTACACTGAGACGACTAATAGATGGGGTTTCACAGTGGATAATATAATTGTTACCAATGTTTAATATGCATGAAAATTGGTGATGGGGGTTCAGATGGCGTGGGGATTGGACAAGGTTAATCGACAATTTCGAGTATACTAGTATCATTATCGACCAATCACATTTCACATGTGACATTGTCCACTAGGTCATTTACATAAACCAAGAATAGGAGGGGCCCGTGGATAAGGCCCTGAGGCAACCCAGCCTACGTAGGAAGCCAGGCAGAAGATTGATCATGAAAAGTAACTCTTTGGAGGCGATTAGAAAGTTAGCTTTCGCCCCAGGTAACAAGATGATCGAATATGGAAAGCTCCTTAAGTTTAAAGAGGATTCCAGGATGTCATACCTTGTCGAACGCCTTAGAGACGTCATGAAATACCATTCCGGCCTCTTCTTTTGATAGCTCTAGACCATTGTAAACAATAAGAAGTAGGTAGACAAGTTGGTTGATTGTTGATTCGGCTACTTTGAAACCTTACTATTTTATTTAGGAGATTGTTCATTGTACAATATACATAGAAGGCATTAAACATTAGGCGTTCAAAGACTTTACATATATTACAGAGAAAAGATATTGGCCTACAGGTACTTTTTATTTGTCTGTGAGATTGTTTGAATACAGGACAGGCATTGAAACGTTTTCAGAACGAAATAAAGTAAGTTTGAGTTTTGTAATAGCATTACAGATGGACCAAGCAGTATTCTGAGAACGATGTTGCCAATATTGCCAGGCACGCTTGCAAAAGTCAAGCTCAATATAATGGAGTTTTGACCGATTTTTTTAAAATTTCCAATTGCAGCTCGCATATGCCTGACGTGATATCAAACAATAAAATACAGTGCTTATCCAGGCCACAACGGTAAATCTTGGGGTTCGTGCGCAATGGGTTCACAACTCGGAAATGCGAGCCTTAGATGTCCTATGCAGTGTAAAATATCAAAGACGGGACAAAAAAAATAATTAATATAAATTAGCAACGCAACGTTTCTATCTAGAAGCGCCCACATCATTTATATTTAAGCAACTCTGAATACAACCCAGAAAATTACAACGTATGAGTCGATTTCATCTTCCATTATGAAATTATAACGAGTGACGACTTTACATCGATTCTCGATCGACTGAGTAGCAACATTTCTGTGTGGATAATGTGCTCTGGCTGGTTCAAGTAAACGACAGGAACTCATTCGTTCGTTTGTTTCCTGTATCATTTTTGTTCCCTGTATCATTTACAGTGCCCTAGAGAGAACATGACATGGGGGGGGGGGATTGGTGAATCCCTTTGCGCTTCGTTTCTTCGGAAAAAAACACATACAGTAATAGAAATTTACTGGAATGTGGATGCTTTGTTCTGTTACGAAACGTCGTGTAAATGTTTGTTAGAATTTATTGTCATGGCTATACTGTGCGAAAACGCAAAAATGGTATGGTGAAGTCTCACTTTCTAACATTTAATGCTAGTGACCATGCATGATCAGATTTTTTTTTGGGGGGAGGGGTGTTTGTTTTTAGTAAAATTCCATTAGTTACCGCTATTAGCAGTCCCATGAAAAGTAAATAGCAAAGGCGAATGCACCAGGATATCGTATAGGCGCACCTCAACCGGTGACGCAATGTAAATATTTGCCTAACAATACATACATACATACATACATATTAGTGGCCTTTTGCACGTGCATACGGATATACTTTGATAAATTCGAATTTCACAGAAACTTTTGAATGTTCAAAGATATTTACCCGTTTCTATGAAAGGGATAGTAACAGTGAGAGGTCTGATACTGCAACCTCGGTATTTTATGATCAAACACTGTTATAGAAAACGCCTTTTGCTTTCCATAAAACGTGTCCATTCTCGCACATGTCAGGCCCAGCATATCTTTCAGAATTGGTATACTTACATTTTACCTGACGCATATCACATTCACACCTTATCTCTCCCCATAACCAACTCAGGTCAAACAATACGTGTTTTATGACATACTCTAGGCTATATAAGGCACATTTACGTACTTCTTACAGATTTTACGATTGGCTGCAGAACAGTTCAATGTCGACTGTTTAGCAACTCAAACCATTCAATGTTACTTATCATTTCACGGGCATTACTTACTACTCGACGAATTTTAAACGATACAACAGGGCAGTAGCTGGATCAAAAGCACCACGGAGTACAAAGCGTGCCTTCACTTGACTGTTTACTCATTGTACCAAAGGCACTCTCGACTACCAGTGATAATTTATTATCACCAGGATCCCGGACAGATAGTTTGCTAACTTTGATCCGCGCCTCTGAGATCATTGATAACATACAAGTTTGTACCGTGAGCAGACATCGCTTGGATACTCCACAGTTCAGATTGTACTGGAAGTCTATCAGGCAATACATAGATGATTACAAAACCTTTCTTTCTGAATTGTGATTTGAACGAATAATGGCAGAAAAACTCATTGGAGCCGTTCAATTTATACCCAGATCAACCTTTTCAAAGGAAGACCCTGGGGATGATACTTTTGTGGACCGCCTAAGTAACAGAGTGACCGTGATCATCCTGGTGGTGTTTGCCCTTGTTGTAGGGACCACGCACTACGTGGGCAATCCCATCCACTGCTGGGTCCCAGTGCATTTTACCGGCAGCCACACTAAGTATACGAACAGTTATTGCTGGGTGAGAAATACCTACTTTTTACCTTTTGAGGAACACATACCAAAGGAACACGAGGAGGACAAGCGGCGGACTCTCACATACTACCAATGGATCCCCTTCATCCTCCTGGGCCAGGCACTCCTCTTCTACCTGCCCTGCAATTTGTGGCGTGCTCTCAACAGCAAAGCTGGCGTGGATGCAAATGACATACTCTCTTTTGCTGGAGGACTACAGGAGACGAAAAAGGCAGACGAAAGAGGTGACTGTTTGAAACTACTTGCCAAACAGATCGACAGATTTTTGGGAAGTCGAAAGGATTACGACTCCGAGGCTTCAAGGTTTACTGTGAGCTTTAAACACTGTATATCTAGCACAATTTGCAGGTGTTGCGGCAAAAAGTTTGGTAACTATCTCTGTGTTTTGTTTCTTATGGTCAAAGTACTGTATATTGGAAACATTTTTCTTCAGATGTTCGCTCTAAACAGTATTCTGGGTGGGGCATACAACTTGTATGGCTTTGACATGCTTAAGGCTCTGACACAGCAGCACAGCTGGGAGAGCCACCCTCTGTTCTTCCCTCGTGTCACCATGTGTGACTTCAATATCAGACGTCTGGGAAATATACATCGTTACACGGTCCAGTGTGTCTTACCGATCAATCTATACACCGAAAAGATGTATCTGTTCTTCTGGTTCTGGCTGATTGTCTTGCAAATTTTTACCTTAATCGATTTTTTTTCTTGGTTGATGCGTTTTATTCTGCGTCGAGACAGGTACAGCTACGTCAGCAATCACCTTCGCTCTCTCAGCAGACTGGACAAACCAGAAGACCAAGTCCTACTGGATAGATTTGTGGACGATTATCTAAAGGCAGATGGCGTATTCATTCTCAGACTAATTGGACACAACACAAACATGCTCATAGCAACAGAAATCCTCAGTGCAGTGTGGGATAACTGGAAAGCAAAGGCATCCAGGTCCTTGCTGGACCGCGGAGAGGAAAAGGACAGCTTTGAGCTGTCATGAAGTGTGTCTACATGATGAGCATCGCTTTTTTGCCTGCAATATAAACTTTGTGCAAAAAAATTTGTCTTATGACATTATATTTCTGTTTTTTATTTTCAGTTTCTTAAAAATTGCAATTACATTTTTGTCTAACCAGAAAGAAAAACGCTTCAACTCAAAACTCTATGGAGGCTAAAACATCACCATAGAATTACATTAATACCACGTCCGTTTGCAAAAGTAATTAAGTGATTATATTCATATCATTTCTGTTTGATTGTGGCGAGATGTAAAATCTCTACCTACGCTTCTCATGAAACAATTATCAACATTGTTTGCACATCAAGTGCCCGACATATATAATGCTATTAGGAGGTACAAGGTGATTGTACGTAACAATGGAAAATATATTCAAAAGTAAATGGTCCGTCAGAACTAAGCTACAGGTTGTGAGCAAGACAAACCTTTGTGTTATGACGTGATGTACGTTCCTAGGAGCCCATGTTCTGAGCAAAACTGAAGTATTCTATTCGACTACTGTGTACTCATTTTCTTTGACCCTCTGATCATATTAATGAAACTGCAAGTAAGAGTGCCTACTGAGTTTGAGAAATTGGAGGATTAATGAGCGTAATATTAATATTGATATTAGTGCTTTTAAAAGTTAGAATCTTCATTTTTCAAATAATTCCAAACTTTGAGAATCTCCATTCGCCAATAGTTTCAAAACTGTTCGCTAAATAGCTGCAGCACCATACAGTAACTACCTGCGCAATTAAATCATTTCCGTTCACGCAGGTTTTGGGCTGAGATGCATATCTTAGGCTATCAACATATCATTTTCAAAGCGGTACATATGGTGCTTAGGATTTAGAAAATCTTGTACTGCTTGATTTTAGTTTTAATAAATTCATGTTTACACTTTTACAAAGACTATTTATCAAAAATATACATTTGCCGTCTGACTATCAATGCATGAATCAAATTTTGTGCACTCCGAAAATGAGCTATCCTAAAAATGTATAATTGATAAAACTTTTTGTGTATGACCATATGCGACGTTGGTGTCATGAGTTTGAAATTAGTATATATCTAAAATGGAATGTTTTCGTTTGAACATCTTAAAATATTACGTATCTTCATGCATTTAACAACGATTTTAGCATGAAACATGCATGTCTTTAAGATACCAAGTAAATATTTGCCTTGTGAAAGCATTCTAAGCTGATTTAGGACGAAGACTGCCCGGGAACGTGTTTATCTGTCGTATTGTGTTTCAATGTCGTCTTGTGTTTCATGCTACATATTTTCACTTCATCTCTTGTAAGAATATATCTAGGTTAATTAGGTTAACTTATTCTAAATGCCTTTCAGTAAAGCATATGTATGTATGTACGTATGTATGTATGTATGTATGTATGTATGTATGTATAAGTTTATTTTTTTGGTTTCGAATAGGACAGGACCAATTTATCTTATCGCGAGTGTAACCAGACAAGGTCAGGCAAGGTCACGTTATCATCGGATATACCTGACAGTTACCGAGGAATAAACCACACTATTCTGTGTCATATTTTCTATGTACTATGCACGCCACTAAATAAGTTATGCTAAGGGTGAGCTTCGTTCTATAACTTATACCTGTGGGGGAATAAACTTGCAGAGAAAACGTATGCCTTAAGCTAATGTAACAACACAAATATAATATGTTTCAGCTGTATGTTTCAAATTCTTTGTTCGTTGGATACAAAACGTGCCGATGTTGTGTTTTATTATATTTTCTTTATTTGGACTTTATTCTGATTGTCCGAAATTTTAGGGATTTATAACAATGATTTAGTTATGGTCATAAAATTCTGTAGTTCACACTTGCTCAATGTTATTGAAGTATTATGTACATGTCGTTTATTACGGCATATTTATTTTATTTCATATATTTTATCTAAACATATTTATTTAAACTGAATTGCTTAGGTAGTACATAGGCTCGTCGGACGAGCAAAACGCACATAGTATATACATGACACACAGGACTGAACAGTACAATTGGTAAGAGATACATAACTCGGAAACAGTCTAGGATACATGTAAATGGCACCAGAATAAATGTTCAGAATTTGAATCTCCTAGATGATACGATATAATTATGCACAGCGTCAAAAAAATCATGCTATCGTCGTTACTTAAGTCGGCATTTCCTTGCTTAAATATGTGATAAGGAGATCGCTGCACTGATGTACGATAAGTTTTGGGTTTACTCCCGGTGTCACAATATGACACACAGTATCCAAAACATGAAACCTATGGGCTGAAAAGAGAGGGCAGGACAAGAATAGTGATGGATATCTTAGCTTTGGAAAGACCATGCATAATCTGGTGAAGGGATTATATTAACTTTATAAAGATGAGAGTTAAACTGTAAGCAGCCTAGGGGTAACTGAGTGTGACAGTAATTTCAGTAATTTATTAGGAAAACTACCCCTTTACATCGGGGGCACCGGAGGCTCAGGATAGGCCTCCGGTGCGTCCAAGTTAAAAATGGTTAACACACAAAAATACGACTATATACATTGCTTAACACAATAAAAATACATGTCTGGTCGGTTTCGGTTGTACAGCGTCAAGCCTTAGAATCCACGCCTTCACTAAAAACTCTTTACAAATGTTATAGAACAGAGCGCCCACGTCGTGACATAAATATGGGAAACGTTTTCCGTATGAGAAATAAGAGGGATTAATATCAACGGATAGTAAGGTCGATTTCAATTTGGATTTGAAAGTTTCGATTGATACAGATTCGCCAATGTCGAGCGACAGGTTGTCCCAAAGGTTAATTCGGCAAGGGAGGAAGGAGTCGCCGTAACGTTTGGTTGTGAATTTTACCAGTCTAATATTGAGGCGGTAACGCAAGTCAAGATTAGCGCTAATACCGATGTCACGAGGTTCTAGGTCATAAAGTATCTAGGAGTCAATTTATTGAGCATCATATAGAAAAGTACTAGTTGCTGATCAGATAGGGTTTGCCAACCTAGCTCGGATAGAAGAAGGAGACGGATTGTGTGTCTCAATGTACGAGTGCAAATCAGGGCATCTTCATACCGGATAGCCTCAAAAGATGATGACAAGCCGTCAAAGGGAATGCATTTTTCACTAAATGATAAAATTAGCCGATGAGTAGACGCATGTTTTTCGTGTTGGCTCTGCAAACAGAAAAAAATATCAGCAGAAGTTCATTGACCTAACGTGAAAGTATGTTAGGCGTGCAATAATTACGTTTATTCGTAGTAACTTTCATGTTTTCATTTCCCAGCAACAGTTAAAGCTGCACCTTTTCAAACAAGCCCCAAATATTTCACTTTTCTGTCAACTGGATTGCTTCAGCGTTTCGTGTACATTGCCAAAACTTGCAAAGGCAACACTTTATAATTTATTAACGTAAGTTTATAGTTATCTATAACAGTTAAACTTTGCTTCATATGGTGGTGTTATGGGTTAACTGATACCCAAGAAGATGGGTATCTTTGTATATTTTCACGCTTAATGTTTAAAACGTTTCCAGTACATAATATTCAGTCCTGTATGTTTCATGCAAATAATCTGACTTAAGGATTTTGGTTCAACGGACAAACGTACAACATTTATCTCTGATAATAACTTGTTGGTGTTATATGTCGCATATGTATGTATGCATGTAAGCATTATACATATACGTGAACAATATGTATGCATATTCACAGAAACATGGCCATAGAGTTAACAGTTATATGTAGACATATCTTCATATTCCTGTTATTCTTATTGGAAAGCTAGCAAATTTTGTCACTAATTCATTGTACTTTTCTTGTCGAGCAACCACCATTTTTTCAACTTACTCCAAGGTATAAAGTAGTGAGGCTTTAACTGATATGACAAAAATTACTACACTAGAGTTCATCAAAGGTACAGGTGATAACAACACAACGTTGTGACGTCCAAACACAATGCGATAGGACCGAAATGAGTTTTCTTGTTCGACTAAACATTTGATTATGTAAACATGTTTGTCTAAATTTTAACTTAGGGTAGGATTTATTAGTATGCTAATGTGACAGTCGTGCTTAAAGGTTCTTCTCCAGTTGGACTTGTAAGCAGAAACTTCCGGTCTTCTTATCTGTAAAGTGCACAGGGAATTGGGTAAGTGCATGGATTTGTCACTTTAAATAAATTACCCTATTGTGTAAAAACATAAGTTATATAGCGATGAGTACAATTCAAACAGCAGATGCAAGCTGCATTTTTGCTACAAGAAGACATGTGTTAACTCTTTCTTTTGAGTGACAGGAACAGTTTACTGGTCAGTTTGGAACCAGGGCATCACAATGGCAGAACCATTTCTCAAGGTATGGAAGCTGTTGCTCCCTAAAATCAAAGAAGATGATACCTTTGCTGATCGCTTAAACCGCAGATATACTATGGGCATATTGCTTTTGTGGACGCCCATAGTCAGCCTGATTTATCATCTTAGCGTCCCCATTGTGTGCTGGGCTCCTGCACATTTCACGAAATACCAGGTCAAATATACTAATAGTTACTGTTGGGTGAGAAATTTGTACCCTTTACCATATGCTGATCACATACCAGACGAAGACGATGATAAGCGTCACATAATCACTTACTACCAGTGGGCCCCCTTTATCCTTCTGTGCCAGGCATGCTTGTTCTACCTACCTTATGTTCTATGGCGTGTGCTCAACAGCAAGTCTGGTGTGGATGTGGCTGACATCATATCATACGTGAAATATACAAAATTTGAGAAAGATGTGAAGAAGGATGCTAAAAAATATGATAAATACATAACTGAATGTTTAGACGAAAAAGAAGAAGAGAAATATAAGAAAAATTTATTTAAACAGTTGGATCGATTTCTGGGAAACCCCTTTGCACCCGCTTCTGGATGCACCCTAACCCTCAAGCACTGCTTTTCCAGAACGGTATGTCGGAGCTGTGGTCGCAGGTTCGGCAACTACCTGGTCACTTTGTCCTTAACAATCAAACTTCTATACATTGCCAATCTTCTGGCACAGATTCTGCTCATGGATCGAATTTTAGGGGGACCGTTCAGTATGTATGGAATAAAGAAATTGATGACATTGGTACGATCTGAGTACAACTTGCAGTCCCACCCGCGGTTTTTCCCTCGCATCGCAATGTGTGATATGGAAATCAGACGATTGGGGAATGTGCATAGATATACGGTACAATGCGTTCTGCCGATGAATCTCTACCTGGAGAAAACGTACTTGTTCCTGTGGTTTTGGATGATATTTGTTGTCATCGTCTCCTGTGTAGATTGGATGACCTGGTTCTTGCGTGGAGTGATGATGGTTGACAGTAAAGCCTACGTCAGCAGCCACTTACAGTCCTTTGGCAGGCTGAAAAAAACGGGCACCAATGAGAAAGTGGAGAAATTTGTGACCCAATACCTCAAACGGGATGGCATCTTCCTTGTGCGACTGATTGGCTATACGTGCGGCACTGCGAGAGCTGCTGATGTTGTGTGCATATTGTGGGACAACTGGGTGATTAAGAATATACTTCCATATCGGCAACCACTGCTTGGGAGAAATTCATGGAGTCATGCAAAACATGTTAAAGTGGCGAATACGACCAGTCAGATAACACGGCTACTTGATACAAATTGTGCGGATGAAAATAATTTTGCGGGAGACTGATATTTTCTAGAGACATAATTACAAAGTTCCCTGATGATATTGATGGGACGCACATTGCACATAAGGGATACAGGTCTTCTTGGAGAAAGTGATCTTGGCGAATGATACTGCGTCGGCCCAAGTTGAAGCAAAAGACAAATTGTCATATTTGGACCATATTGATTTTGGATTGCCCATTTAGTATATGTGCTTGTGTCAAAGTAAGAAATTGTAAACTTAGCTGACATGAAAATATGATTTCCAAGTTTATGTTTCATATTGAGAGCATGTTCGTTATAAATGGAGTACCTGTGTATTCTGGACATAAAAAAATGTGGTTTCGACTTTCGCGTCACAAAAATTCATCAGCTCTTAAAATGTCACTGAGTTCAACAGCTTGTACAAAATTTTATTTGCGTTTTTCTTTCTTAAAAGGAATTTCAATAGTTGAGAAACATTCCAAAATGGACGTTATATTTTTCTTTGTCAAATGTATAAGTTGAAAATGTTGGAAAGCTTAATCTTTAATTATTATATTTTAGCTTGTGACTGGAAGCCACATTAACTAATGGTCCTTGTTGGAATATGTCACCACTATGTTTGAATTATGCTGCATGTATGCTTTATCATAACTAGGCCAAGTTAGCATTTTTGTTGTTGTTTTGTTTCAACAAACTTTCAGCATGAATTACACTATCATTGCTACATATGACATAAAGTGTCATGCACTTTGTATGTGATATGAATCACTCCAATGATTATCAAAATGAATGATTATATAATGAATTCAATATCCAGTAATGCCCGGCTTAGATTGCCGTCCGAAGTCTACATGTTTAGGACGTAAAATGTTTTGTATTATTTAGTATTCCTCTATTACATGTACACTCACATTTCAATATCCTATATATTCACATTTTCACATCCTTGTAAATATGAAAAAAAAATTAAACGAAAAAAATGTAAGCTTAATTTCTTTTGATGTCGCTGAATTATCTTATTTACCTTTTACCTGATCAAGCTTAAAGCAAGTTTGTTTTAAATATATTTCATTAAAGTAATCGAGGAACAGGGTTCGGCCCAATATGAACTCCTCTTGAAAAAACCCCTAGAAGTAAATAAAAGTGCAAAGTTAAAGATAGTGAAACAGAAGTTACAAACGTGTATGACCAAGATACTACATAAGGAAGTTATAACACAAAGCAGGGTTCGAAATTAAGGGGTTTCTGTTTGCCCCGACAAACTTTTTTTCTTGGGGGGGGGGGGGGGCTGTGGAACTTTAGAAGATTCCCTGGTTTTCCAAGGGGTAATTTTTTATGAATTTATGATCTGGTGGCATTTATATACATTTCACACAGGAATTACCTAAGTACACGCAGAATATATTTTATAAACTTGAATGACTAATAGGAATGGTCACAATGAATTTTTATCTGTGTATTTACCTGAATATACAACAGAATACACAAATTTCTTGAGGGTCTCCGAAAATTTTTTACCTTTAAGATGAAGTAACACAATATGACCTTGCGGTATATACACATAGATTTAATGAAGTCATTTCATATGCCTTTATAATTATGCAAATGAAATATTTAATTTTAAGTTTATCTTTGTGAGTTGAAAATTGTAATTTGAATTTGTTTTGTCGTTGGGTCTAGACGCAATGATCTAATGCCATATTCTACATTATTGAGCCAGTACATGTAGCGTATGTACTCACACATGCGCCCCCTAATGCTAAATTGTCCGGTACTCTCTTGTGTTGGAGGTGCATGTTGGTATTTTCTTTAAACCTGTTTCTAACCTTTATATCTATAAATGTATCAATTATCAGTCATGTATCACATCTATTGTGACAATACAAGTTCATTTTGATGTATATTGAGGCACATTTATATGTGCAAACGTATTGTTCTTTGTTCCCGGAAGTGAATATTTTTGTGGTTTTCCTACCTCTAGCACTAGAGAGTTACCGAACAGTTTGGCACTAGGGGGCCCATGTGTGTACTGTTTTACTTTTTAACTTAAAAAAATGGACTTGGATGCATACAATCTCCAAATATGTCAACAACCAATATTTTTTCCAATGCAGTAAGTTAAATCAATTAAACAGGAACACTGCTCATTGTGAAATTACCATATGCTGTGTGACCCAGTACATACAATTATTTGATGAATTATTTACATCTGAGAAAGTTTGTAACTTCAAGGGTTTGCAGGCAACTTGGGAAAATATCCCAGTTGCCCATGGGCAGCTTGCAAAAAAGGGAAAATTTTACCCCGACGAAACACCACAGATAGTGGGCTCAATGTATCTACTAAGTAGAAAGGTTCCTAGTTACTTGCTCAGGAACCTCTCTATGTCTTGAATATACTTATGAACCGATTCATCTATGTTCTGATTTGAGTCAATCGTACCTGTTTTAGAGCTATAAAGACTGGCTGACAATGAAAAAGGAACGCATTTCAAAGTGTTATAATGCCATTCCTCACGCGGTAAAACATAAATAAATGATAAGTCCATAGCTTTGTCCGGCTGGCTGTGGGCGCCCGCCCTGGTGTACCAGCAAGCAAACCGGTTTACTGGACGCACACTGAACTAATGAGTTTGTTATCATGTTTCCAGTCCACATTTTTAACCTAAGGTCCCAGTTGCTGGAAGGACAAAACGAGGAAAAAACACAAACAAACAAAAACAAAAAACAAAAACAAAAAAACAAAAAACAAAACCCCAAAACCAAACAAAACAAAACAAAACAAAACAAAACAAAACAAAAAACAAAAAAAAAAAACAAAACCAAACCAAAACCAAACAAAACGAAACAAAACAAAACAAAAAACAAACAAAACAAAACCAATGACAAAAAACAAACAAACAAACAAAAACATCACTCAAAAAAACAAAAACAAAGAAAAAATACAAAAAAAAAAAAATTGAAATGAACTGGCCCCTTTCAACCAGTTTGTGTTGGAAAGTGTTTATGTATGCCCTAGCTGGTCATAAAGATAATGCTGTCACGCCACACTCACGTGTCTCGCATCCATTATTCACTGGCGTAGGTGTGTAAGTCATCTTGACATTTATTATTATATTGAGTAGCATAGCATGCGATGACATGTAGTCAATCATCGACCTGAATAATAAGATAAGTTATATATTGCAACAGACGGTACACTATCTCATAGCCGCTCAGGTCAATGAGGCAGCCCTGACCACCGGTCTATGTAAGCAAATAATAGGCCTTTTACGCGCTTCACAAAGTCCACAAGCAGACGTGTCACAGATAGCCGTGCCATAACAACAACTGCATGCCAAAGTATATGTATAATGAACGTTCCCAGAGAGCTCCATTGATTCCCTACCTCTGACATTCCGTTCTGTTTGAGGCACAGCTTGTCCATTCTTGTTCGTAAAGGACATACAAGAACACACCTGGGTACATGACCAGACGCACTCCTTTCTCAGCTGAAGGATAAATGATCGAAATCTTTACATTTGTGAGATAATTTATTCAACCACAATGGAGTTTATTAAAGGTGCGTAAAAGTACTCCATATTTGGAATCTAAAATGCAAATGTACCGAAAGCTATACATAGGCGGTGCATACTGCACACCCATCATGTGCTATTCGGATTCAAATCCAACTCGCTGTACATCACAAGAAAAAAATTATTATCAACTGAAATGCACGTGTGTGGTGCTGTATGTCTTAAAGACAAAGGGGCGGAATCAAACACACGAGTAATGGTAAGATTGGGCTTTTACATGTACATTCGGAATAACAAATACGACCGGAATCATAATTTATCCCGAAGGTCATCCATTCCGAATATCAAAGAGTGGCTGTTACAAGGGCAACTACTCTGCTTTCCACATTACAGCGTGATTTAATTTTAATTGGTTTGATTATATTAGCATGACAACAGCATAATTATTCAAAATACAATTAGAAGTCAACTAGTTTGATTTTTCGGATGACAACAGCATAAATATACAAAATGCAATTAGAAGTCTGCAAAGAAATACGACAAAGATTTATATTGCCCTCCAGGAATAGCCCGTAAAGTTAATGATTGACTCATTTCTAGATGAGTCCATCTGAAGTGTCGTCATGTATAAAGAATGAACGTGAAACAAGGAGTGGACTATATTTCTGCATCAGTTGCAACATTGGTATATTAAGTGTATTTGTCTGTTTATAAGTGCTGCCCACACCAGCGAAATGCGGCTGTCACGAGCACCGTCGATACTAAATATTTCGTGGCCGTCATGAGTTTTCCCAACGCACCCCAATGTCAAGGTTGCCAACGCTCCCGGATTACCCGGGAGACTCCCGGAATTTCATGCTGAAAATTCTTTTAAAAATTGTAGATTTTTAGTAATTTGTAGCCACCTCCTTGAATTTCATCAGCATTTTCCTTCTACTTTGCATATTAATTTATCTCTCTCCCTGAATTTTACTTTGCACCTCCCGGATTTTAAGTATGGCAGGTTGGCAACATCGAAATGCCACGAACACCGACCATGTAAGAAGTGATGGAACATGCATCATGGTCATAGCATGGCTGCTATGAGCATTATGCATGCTATATGTCACGGCATGGCTATCATGAACGCCAGCTGCCCCAAACAGGCTTACGGTGTTGGTGTCTTGCTATATGATACAACATGTGGCCACTATCATTGCGAAGTTCTCAAGAGGGTCTCCAATAGGACGTTACAGTGTGTCAGTTGCCCGAGGTCAGTTGGTGTCTTCGTGACGCCGACTCTGAGAGATAACAGGATAACGCCTTCCCGGGATTTACTAATTCAGTGGGTTCTTCGGCAGATGACACCAATTTAAGTGGCACATTGTTCACTGAAGATTGATCTCTATTAGTCGATTGGGTGCATTCCCTCTTCTTTGATGGAGGCGAGTCCCCCCCCCCCTACTTTTTCTTTTTTAGCAGCACAGGTTATCAACCTTCTCTCTCACTGGGGGTACTAGTTTCACCTTGCGCCAAGAGCTACATTTGTCGTCAGGGAGACATCCAAAATTTGTTTCACAGCGACCCACTTCTTGTTCTTGTGAAAATGTGTACGACTCAAACACTGTTATGTGCATACATATATATATATATATATATATATATATATATATATATATATATATATATATATATATATATATATATATTTATATATGTATATACAATATATATATATATACATACATACATACATATGAAATAAGGCTCAGCTGTTCACATGCAAAATACTGAAATTTTTATAATCAGGTTCTGCATATGATGTTAGGGTCCCGATTCAATTGTTTTTTGCCCGTTATATTGATATCCCCACTGTGATAAAAGTGCGTTTTCTCGAGTCCAGCATGTTTTTCAAAGTAATATTTGCTCGGAAGTTGAAAAGACATGGGATACAAAGTATCCTGCATGTAGAAAAGGTTTAGCATTATTTACTCATAAAAAAAAAGTTTTACTTAAAATATTTTGCCAATGAAGCTTTCATGCACGAATTTGATGGAAAAAAGTGATTTAATAATGTTGTAAAGGTCAAAAAACATAAACAGCTGGAGGCTAATTATAACTTGTTAGTCATGAACGTGAAAAAATATAACTATCATTTCTTTAATGTAATAGAGAGAGATGCCGACAGACAGAGAGAGAGAGAGAGACAGACAGACAGAGAGAAAGACAGAGAAAGTAAGAGAGTGAGAGAAAAAAAGAGAGAGATACCACCACGTCGCGGAATAGTTTCAGCACTAACGGGTCCAATAAGAGAAGGTGCGAGTGCACAAGGGGCCACTAGCTTGCCGGGTGTGTTATTTGGTTTGCGCTCGATCTTCAGTGGAAGATTGTACAAAATAGAGGAATATTGTGTGCACAACCAAACAGACGTTGTTTTATATAAAAAAAAAAAAATAATAATGACAATGAAATCAAAATTTCAACAATTTAATGATGTGACTCTCCTTCGGTGTTAATCCAAGTGGACAGGACGAACTGACTATTCAGATTTTTCACCTCCTGTACTTGGCGCTGTTCGCATTATCAGCACTTAAAAAATGAACCACCGCATTTCGAGGCACATTGACCAAATGACAGTTATGACGGTAGGGGCTCTTGAGGCCCTATATTGCATGAGCCGCTGGCGTGGCTCACGCAGAATGGCCTCAACAGACCCGTCAGTCATTTCGTCCATGTGAATCTAATTGTGGGCGTTCAATACTTATATTTAAATTTATCTGAATAAATATCAGTTTAAAATCTGCCAAACACTGTTAAAATCTTACTTAATTCGCTCACAACTACTTTGTTGTAGTGGGAGTAAACATGTTGAACAGAACACCCACAAAAAATAATGACATCTAACGGTAATCAAAGACACTAGCACATAAAACATAGTTCTTGAGAGAAACATTTCATTCAATAGATTCTTTGTTTTTCTATTTGAAAAAAAAACAATGAATGAGAAACTTATAGTTAACAATTAGCGTTAAAGAATGCAAATATCTTCGCTATACGCAAAGTAGAAAAAGGTTATGTTACTGAACTGGCGGATGTGCCAAGAATTAATGATAGCGCTGAGGACAAAAGTGGTGCCACATCAATGGATATATCAGTGAGCAATGTGATTCGCCGTTGCAGTTCCTGACCTTGCAGTTATAAGGGAATGACATGCATGAAAAAAATCCAGTGTGTCTTTTGTTTAACTTTGCACCGAATATGAACATTCAGTTGTGAATGCTGATTCCGATTGTCATTGTAAGACAAGATAGGGTGCGCTAAGATCAGATAGCTTTATTACAGACAAAAGTCCGTGCACTATGGGGTCAAACGACCAATTTTTGTTTACTTAAGAATACATTTGGCATTATCTTCAGAAGTTAAATCTGAAACTTCACAAAACTCGGCAGAAAGTGAGACATGGCATAGATATAAAAAAAGTATAGACACATTTGTTTCACGTGGATTGTGAAAGAAGTCAAGCATTGACTTATCGAGTCACTCTCCATGGCACAGATGTTGGCGTATATTTCCTACCTTGTCTGTGGTGGAGGAAACCGAAGAACTCGGAGGAAACCACCGTGCACAGTTAAAGTGGTAGGAACTTTTTCCACATGCTGCCCAGGACGAGAATCGAACCCGCGTCGCAGAGGTAAAAGGCGAGCGTCTTACCGCTCAGCCAACCGTGCACCCGTGCAAGTTTTTTTTATATAAAACTTAATCTTCTTCTTTGGCCCTAGTCTGGTATTAAAAATTGATTACATCCCATAAAAAGTTAAAACTAGTAAAAACACCCATATAAAAGATAAATACAGTATTTAATAAGCAGGTCTGTACGCGGAGCTCTGAGGTGAGGTACTGATCGGTTGCAACGAAAAATGTTTCTATCCAAGGGGTCCACAGTCTGAATGTCCAGCGCAAATCACAACTAATAATAGGTTGTATCAAACCATTTGCAGATTTTTATAATCTGGTAATAACCCACATATATTTGCACGTAGAAGTTCGGGTAAATATTTTGCATAGTTGTACGCAACATACCGTTTGCACTGCAAAGTCCTGCATATTCAAAAAACATCTGAATGAGTTTTCATAACACACTATCACCTTCTTCGTCTCAGTTTTGGTATATCTGTACCACACCTCTTCTGGATACAGTGATATACAAAATCTTTTGAACAATGGTGTAAGGCCAGGGTCATGAGAGCAGATGAACAATTTTCGTCTGATCATGTTGTGGAGAGAGATTCAAGTTGTCATTTAATGCCCAGCTGGTCATCAGAAAAGATGTTCGAGATTAAGAGGCCACGATAATTTAAACGGTCTACAAATCATGGAGTTTGTTTTACATCTCTGGTACAGGATGTACATTGTTGCAGTCCTTGTTAGGATTTTCCTTGGTTTGTACAGGTGGTCAAGCTGCAACTGTTTATTTTACAATCACTGGGACTGAATATAATGCCCCAGCTTGTTTCCACTTCAGTTAAACATTGGCGGATGGTTTAACTAGGAAAAGCTGTCCAGCTAGAAAGGGTACATTTTGGTTCAGGGGTAAGTCAAATTGTTCTTATCTGAACCTGTACTATGAAAATTTGGTAATTATGGTTTGTTTGACAGGTATTCTTCTTTGATATGAAGCTCTGCACTTACAAGCAAAACTTCACATATTTAGCTAATTCATCAATTGCCACGTTCATATTTATTCATTATTATGTGGGTTGTCTTTGCTGAATATTTAGCTTAGGCAAGGAGCCGCTACTCAGAGAGACGTGTACGGGTAAAAGGCTCCGAAACACGTTGAGTAGTTACCCGCTGAAGACCCTTTAATTTAATTGGGCTGATACAGCCTATGTCAAAATTTTACAGAGGAACGTGTGCAATATAGACAATAGTAATTCCATATATATACAGGTTAGACAGGGACAGGTTAGCTTATGGAGAGTAAAGAGTTCGAACTGCGGAATAGGATATTGACTACTAGAAAGTGGTTCTGGGCAAAAAGACACAAATACAAAAGTTAGCTTCTCTCCTGATAGATATACAATAGGGTCTACATGTATGTCAAAGGTCGAAGCTCCAGGTTTAAAACTACATACACTCTGTCTGCTTTGTATTGAAAGAGAGATCATGAGCAAGAGCAAATTTCTCACAAACAGAAATCGGTTTCCTCTGGACTTTGACAGAGGGACTTATAAGCACGGTATCATCCGCATCTCTGAGATTATTAATAAATGTTCCACTTACATTGCATCCAATGCTACTACTCGCTAATTGTTTTTAAAGTAATCTATATGCACATTAAAGAGCCTGGGGGAGATGGTCCCTCCTGGATGCACCCCTTTGTTACAAAGTGGATAACACAATTTGTTAAAATGCGACATAACTGTTTCAACAATATAATTTATCGGTGATCGCTTCTTCACAGTTTTTACAAACGCACAAAATGAGTAACCACCTGTCAATTCAACAATAGTTTCACCAACATGGAGGTAACTACTATCTTGGCCAAGACATGCTTCAATTCTTGCGGGAGAGTTGTATCTGCACATGCGAGGAATGATTAGCTTACTCTTTTTTTGGGAATTAATGTATAAAAAACAGGGGAAATCTGGCGCATTGTGCTTGTTAATCACACAAGCATCCCCCCCGCCCCAATCCCCGAGAACTTGTATAAACCTGACCACTGATATTCGTATTGTGAAACATAAACAAGGCTGCGCTGGTCTTGTTGGTCGACAACATGGGTTGAGTTGAGCGCTTCCAGCGCCTGTCTGGGGACTTTTCGCGACCGGTTAAGGTTATGTTTTGGTTAAGCTAAACCTTATATTTGAGATGCATGGTTGCCCATTGTAACTGTAAATATCAACAGAACCAGTTATAAGGATCAAACGAGCCCATTGACAAGAAAATAAAGTCACCTGCTTTGAAATAATGAAACCTCCGTGACGACAAATGTACCACTTTTGGTGGCAAAATGAAAATGTCCCCAACTGCACACGCGGCTTTACATGACTTGGCCATCAAGGAAAACACTTTTCCGGACATCTGTTTCTTGAATACTGGAACGGGATACTCGAAATAAATCATTACCCAGTTACCCGACCGGTTCCACGGTTACATGACAATGCTCTAACGTGTACCCAAGTGATCAATTGTGGGTCTACTCTTAATTTAAAGTCTATGTTCATGATGTGGTTAATGATTTTACGTCGGATATACAATTTCTTACGGATGATACCAATAATTTTCGAAGAAGTTAGAAAACCAACCGAATCTGCTGTAAGACTAATTAAGACAAACTTGGATAGTATTGGAGTTTGTGTTTAATGCATTAAAATCTCTTGGTCTGATCTTTTCAACCAAATGTAACAAAAGATACCATGATCCTCTATCTTAAAATGGCACTTCATTCCAAAATGTTAAAGTTATACGCATTTAAGCATAACAATAAGTTCGAATATCAGTTTCCAAAAAAAAAAAAAAAAATAATAATAATGCGCATTGCAGACAAAGCTCGTATTCTTTTATAAAATGGTCAACGAACTGTACCACCGTATCTGTCCAAATTATTCCTGTCCATTGATCAAAGAGGTGCTAACCTTGCAATGAGAAACGCTTGCTGCAGAAGAAAATTTTAACCCATAACTAACATATGTATTTATAAAAAAATTCTACTCTATGTTGTTAACACATGGAATCAGCTTCCCTTAGATTACCGTTTTCCCCGTCCTCTCCCACAATTTGAAACCAGGTTATAATTCAAAAAATGACACGCACCCCGTATTTTACTTATGGATAAAATTTTACAAATATCTGTCAAACACAGCTAAGATTAGGACACTCTTTTCTCCGCTCACCTGAACCGAGTGAATATTGTGGCTGATTCGACTTGTTAGTTTGGGAATCAAAATAAAAACGTGTGAAGCTTTTCCTGTTTTGTCCTCGGTGTTCCACCATCATACCCACACGTCTGGAAAGTGTATTTTTAACATTAGCCACGAAAGTCAATCCTACTCTTCTTATACATATAGACTAAAATTATTGCATTTGTGTCTTTTCGTTTATGTTCCTATGGCTATGCAGACTGCAAGTGCTGAGATATTCAAGTTGTGCATAAGTTTACTGTTAAAAGCAGGTTTGTTACTTGATTTCTTAAAACTTATTTCTTCGTAATTGTATAATGCATGAACACGTCATCCCCAGTTTTTCCTTTGTGTATTGTACACACTATTTCCTGTGCTTACGTGTCTGAAAATACTCCAGGCTAGTTTTGTAACTATTAAGCTATCCAGGTAAGACAATTACGTTTAAAACCAAATAAATGTTATTTTAAGGGACAATGCGGTGGTGTTTTACATTATCGGGTCGAAAAGATGTTAAAGGCTACTTATGCATACGTTCCCATGCAATTAGATTTCCAAATTTAAGCACAAAAAGAAAGAAAACCGGAAAAAACAAGATACAAATTTTGACGCGAAAGCACTATTTACACGTCCAAGATATGTATTACAATGATAACACAATCCACACGCTGTCAGTGTCTTTATCTCAAGACACCAACACACCTGGTAAATGCATTTAAAAATCAATCTGTTACATTTTTTGATTCACACAAAGAGCATCAACTCCAGTGGCAAGAGTTGATAATTTACATGTACCCACAAGTTATAAATATTGACCAGTTCCAAAGAAGTCGAAATACCCACCTATGACTAAAACATGCTTTAACATTTTGCTTACCACAGTCTTCATGCCTCACAACCCTGATCCCGTTTTCAAAGCACTCCTCTGGCAGTTTGTGCAATTATGTATACCGAAGTGTAGTACTGACTGCACATTTACGAGTGGACTTAAGTAGTAGTCTTCAAAACATGAAGTGGTGAGTTGACGACTGGCTGAAAACAAAACAGATATACTTGATGACTGTCTTAAAACAAAACAGATATATTTATAGCAAAAATGATAATGTATACCTGTATAATTATGCATTCAGAAACGCAGAGCGCAAAAGCAAGTAAACATATAACCAGCATTTATTATTTCAAAAAGAAAAGCTACAAACGAAGGAAACTGTATGTCAACAGCAATAGGAAAAAATCGCATCTTACTACATAGGGACAGAAATGATTCTTTAAATGCCAAGATGCTATATTGTTTCTAGACATGCCGATTTTGGATGCACCTTGTTATTCATTTCAAGCGGTAAAGATGTCTAAAAGAAAAGTTGGTTAGCATTCAATCGAAAACCTAGCCAATTACCCGTTTATAACGTAGGGGCGTGGTACTATCATCCAATTCATAACAATTATCCCTAGCCACAGCAGTAAAAATGATGACATGCGGCCACCATAACTATACTACGAGCAATATAATTTTGTCATAATTTATTATCTGTGATGTTATAATATTCATCATTCACTTTGAACAACCTCAAATAAAAAAATCCTGAAAAAAATAAGACACGCCGATATGAATACATTTCAGACGTCCTTCACCGAAAAACAACACACACTGATATAAATTGGAAATGCTTCAATAAACACATACTCTCTTTCTACATGAACTGTCTGCAATATAATATATCACTGCACAATAACATCCGTGTGAATCTCATCACTTGGCCTAGCCAGCATCATCATCAGTTACCTCACAAAGGGATCCAGTTTTCAACATGTCACGCATAGTTTGATCATAGCTGCTAGTTGGTCCTCCGTCAATGTAAAATGAACCTAAGAGAAAGTAACCATCTAATATACGCTAGCACATAAAGTAAGATATGCTGTGATTTTGAGGTTTTTCGACGTTTTAATAATAGTAATTAAACCATTACGCTCACTTTACTCCCTAGTTATAGAATAGTTACGGCAATTATTTTATGCATACCTGTACACTTCACCCAGTGAACGCCCATAAAGATTACACGGAGTTAACATAGTTTTTCTCTCAGTTAACAGATGTTATTCATTTGATTTCCTGCCTACATTCATGTTGTTTACAACAAAGCCTAAGATGGAAAAATGACGAATGGACAAAAGTTGGGTGTCTATTTCTAATGTAATTTTCTCCGTTCATTCTAAAGCAATCCCCTTGATAAGAATAATCATTTACGAGCAATTAAGAGCTGACTAAGTATCTCTAACGAAAATATAATTGACTATGCATCAGTCAGGAACATGCCCGCCTGTAATTATGTCTGGGTGCCAACTAAGACATTTTGTTTTTCCAAGAATTCTTCTTTCTTTCTTTCTTTCTTTCTTTCTTTCTTTCTTTCTTTCTTTCTTTCTTTCTTTCTTTCTTTCTTTCTTTCCTTCCTTCTTTCTTTCTTTCTTTCTTTCTTTCTTTTAAGGAGTATTGAAAAAAATTAAAATTTCACTATCTCCAAACTTATTATAGATAAAGATGATATTCCAACTTCAATTTTGTTAGGTTTGTGGCAAGCCGAATCCAACGAACCATGACCCAAAGTTGTAGGATTACAATTGATGCAAATTAGCTGAATATGCAAAAGTTAAATCTTGAGTAGCTTCAGAACTATTATAGATAGAGATGTCATTCCTTACTTAATTCAAGGGTTTGTGATATACTCGAATCCAATGACCCATGATCTGAAATTTAATAATTTCAATTTATGCAAATTAGATGAATACTCGGAATTTAAATCTTAACTGCAAAAGTACTGTACATATAGGTGCCATTCCAACTTCAATTTGTAAGTATGTGACATAGTCGCATCCATTGAACAATAAACCAAAGTTGTAGGCTTTTGATTTATGGGAATTAGACAAATACACAAAATCAAAATGTTTAATAGCTTCAAAACTATTATAGAAAGTAGTGTCATTCAAACTTCACTTTGTAAGTTTGTGACATGGCCACATCCAATGAACCAAGAACCAAAGTTGTAGCATTTGATCTATACAAATTAAGCTCACACACGAAATTTAGATTATGTTGCACAGTGACAAAGTGTAGCATTTCGAACTGTTCTCATTTTGAAGGCACCCAGACAGATTTGCTGTGAAGCAAATCTTCTTTTTATAGTTGTTAGCTGTAATCCTTGATTTCAATTTGACAATATGTAACATTGAAAAATAGTTCACTGGCAGCCTTAAATCAAGTGCTGCGAGGTTGCAAAAATTGTCGTAGTGTCCAAGAAACCCACATATAATGTGCTATAAGTTCAAACACCCACTCAAAAGCATCTGACAAGACAATGCAACGTTAGTATGGTCAAATCTACATCATGTACCTTATGTGTGTCCACCTGCGTGCAGCGTTGCTCTTTCCTCTAATGTGCAAATCATCTCACACAGGATTAGATATGGGGTCTCCAACCAGAAAAAAAAGCGTGCTTTCCGGAGTATACTTTACAGAGAAAACACTTGCTGAGCAGTTCCTTGGTATTCACGCGTTGTTTGCAATCTTACCATTTAAAGTGGTTTTTTTTTTTTTTTTTTTTTTACATATGACCTTCAAACTACTTTCTGTAATTGAAAATGTGTGCATCAACCCTTTCATTGATTTTGGTTTCTGAGTACAACTCGTTATCCGTATCTCGACCTGAGTGATTACGAAAGTAAACGGTTCTGTCGCTTCTTTAAGGATTTTTCCTTTGGGAACGAGAAGATTCTCTACGACGCAGTGCAGTGATTTACCTAACAAGACAAACATGGGGATAACTCTGATACCATGGCGAAAACTCTTACTATTCTGCAAAAAATTATTGGTAGATCGGAAAGCGGATACTGCATTTGCAGACCGACTGAATCACAGAATTACGAGTCTTATCTTGCATTGCTTTTGGATCATCGTGACCTTGCATCAGATCGTAGGCACGCCTATCCATTGCTGGGCACCCGCATATTTCACAAAAAATCATGTAAAATACACCAACACCATTTGCTGGATAAAAAGTACATACTATGTACCATTTGATGAGCAAATAACGGGAACATATGAGATGGAAGGCCACGAGATAGCATACTATCAATGGGTTCCTTTTATCCTACTTGGTCAGGCCATTTTTTTCTACTTGCCGGACATCTTGTGGCACTCACTCAACAGCAAGGCTGGCATAGACGTCGATAGTATCGTATCATATATAAAGTCTTTCAAACTGGCAGAAGAATTAAGAAAAGATGGAAAGAAATTTGATGAATTTCTGACAAAGCAGACCGAAAAAATTGAAGAAAGAAGAATGAGCCGTCGCACATACAGACAGACAGAGAAGAAAAAAGAGAAACAGCCCTCACACATGATCCAGCTACTGCATCGATTCTTGCGAAAGCAAAGACACCATAAGTCAAGTTGTACTATTAGTATCAAGCATTTTCTGGCGCAAACCATCTGTCCTTGTTGTGGAAGGAGGTTCGGCAACTACCTTTCTCTTCTTTACCTTTTTGTGAAGCTGTTGTACATTGGAAATATATTTGGTCAACTATTCTTAATGAATGGCATGATAGGTGGGGCTTTCAATACGTACGGGTTTAATATAGTGAAAGCTTTAACACAGCATAATAGGGAAACTACACCAGCATTCTTTCCACGGGTTACTATGTGTAATTTTATGACGCGACGTATGGGCCAAGTGCACCGTCATACGGTACAATGCCTATTGCCTATAAATCGTTACACCGAGCAGATCTATCTCTTCTTATGGTTTTGGCTGATATTCGTTCTGGTGGTCACCGTATTCGATTTCCTCACTTGGTTGGTTCGGCTTGTCATCAGGGAAGACAGAAAATCATACATAAATAATCATTTGAGGTGTCATTATGATCTTGATCAATGTGATGACGATTTTAAGGTGGATAAGTTTGTAGATGACTACCTTAGACTGGATGGCATTCTCATCTTACGGCTGATTGGGCATAACACTGACAACATCACGGCTGGAGAAATTGTAGGCAAGTTGTGGGCTAACTGGCTTGAGGAGACGCATGTTTGGTCTCGGGATGACACTAAGCCAATCACAGAAAACGAATACACAACCCCTTGTCTGGAATAGACGGGGGAGATCAGGTCTGATTCCACACAGTATGACAGATAAAGAGACGTTGTAACTGCAGTCAAGTTGTAAACCCTGTGCTATGCTTGTGTATGTGTTGACACTAAGGTTTGTTATTTTTACATAAATTAGTCGCTAATGGCATATTCTATGTCAGTTTCCAAAGTTTTATGTTCAATTGATCTACTTTTATGATACGTCTAACAATGAGCAAACTTGAATTTTAACATTATTTTTTTTAATTTGGATGCTCAAGGTTAATTTGCCTAGTGGACAGCAATTTGACAGTTAAACATGCTGGTATATGTGTTTTGTTTAAAACATTGTTTCAGCATTTCTGTACCTTTAAAATTAAGTGTCTCAAATTGTTGGTTATACAAAGCATTGTGTGACATTTCTGTGTATCATTAGCTTCGAAGAAGTCCTTTCCTTAGGTTGTTTGTCCCAAAATCGCAGTAAAAATAAATTTTATCGTGTAATATGGTTGCCCCGCAGGCGTATATTACGTGGGGCAAACAGACAATGGGCTGGGAAGGGAAGTTCCCAGGTTCCAGCGAAAACCGCATGATGATATGGTGGCATATTAGTGCCATGCAATATTTCTATAATAATACGACAAAACAAAACGCGAAAACAAGAAAGCACGGAGGCGATAATGCGAAGGTACGACGCGAAAAAAGGACGAAAATTATGTTGTGTTATCGCAATATATTTTCACATTTTCGTCATTGTATTTTGAGAAGATAATAAATGCAAAAGCAAGAAAACACAACCGTAAAAGTGCAACAATACGGCTAGGAAAATACGAGATTATTTATGTCTTATTTCCGTAATTGTATTTTCGCTTTATCGCAGTCGTGTTTTCTTACTTCTTGCTTTCGCATCCATTCGTTGATGGCCTTTCCCCATAATACCTGTCTGCATCGCAGAAACGGGTCTTCCTAAAGACCAAAAAGAACCGAAAACAAGTAACAAGAATACATGCAAACAAGAAAATGCATCAACGTTTTATGTCATTTGTGGGCCTAATGAATCTCCTTCATTCAAAATACTGGTCTCGATATTCACCATAAATGACCAAATATGACAATATCATTGTGAGAAGCTTGTCATGTCCTTTCAGTGTTTCGAGGTGGTAGCACTAAGTGCAAAAATAAATAAATAAATGAATAAATAAATAGAAAGATTAGGAAAAAACAAATAAAAAAACAAATAACAAAACAATGCTCAGTTGCAATACCAATGTCTATAGCATCATATATACCAATACCTTTAGAGTCATAATAACAAAAATAAAGTCAATGGTCGCGAATTTTTTGTGGGTGTGCTTATTTAGCTTTTTGCTTCTTTCCTCATGTCATGTAGGGAGAGTAACAATTGTAAAAATGAATAAAAGTTGCATCTGTATACAAATAGAATGTTGTTTTAGTTATAGTTCAATAGGTTTTGGGAAATTCGTGACTAACTTGGTTCATGCACTTTGAAACTTTTTGGAAACCACGCAGCAGCAAATTGGTGAAATTTGATATGCAAGATGACCGACCAATAAAGTAAGATTTTGACTATAATGGCGAGAAGGTGATAGTAAATTCAGTTTATGCTTCTATGTACCTGATCATGCACACTGTGTACCCAAAGATCCAACATTCAGTGTAAACATGTTCTGATTTTTTTTCTTTTTATAGGGGCGGGGTTTTTTCCTTCTGCTGGAGTCCAAGCGTAGAGTGATTTTAAAACGAAACACTTTTTATTTTCCTCAAATGTAATTCCAATCTGTGTAGATTTATAACCAAATAAGCTATGAGTCTGTCATTGTGATAGTGTACGTTTAACTCATTCCATAACAATCCCTGGAATTTCCGTATATATTTACCTGGAATTTTAGATGACCTTTGCATATTTAAATTCACCATAAAAAGAGCTTTTATTCAAGTACGAGCATGCATAGTCTTCAGTCAGTGGTTTATGCACTGCTTGTAAATTCATGCTGCAGCTGCTCTAACGTCAGCTGCAGAATGACTTGTCAGGCAGTGCGAAAACCACAGACGAAGCCTTTTAACGCTAAATACAAAAAAAAAAACTAAAAAGAAGCAATTCATACTGACATTTTTTCTTTTCCTTTTCCTTCGATGTAATTCCAATATGTGTACAGTAATAAACAAATAAGATACAAGCCAATCATTGTGATAATATATGTTTAAATGATTAATTCTGACATCGTTTCTTTTTGTTTTGGTATTTAGGGTGTGTAACCCTAAATACCAAAAAGAACTAAACCGAACCAATATCTACTGATGTGACAATCTTTCTTTTGCTCAAATGTAATCACAATATATGGTGAGTAATATACAAACACGATACAAGTCAATCATTGTGATAGTATTATTTTGTTTAAATTATTAATATAACATATTCCTCTTCTTAACTACATGCCATAGGGTAGAAGTTGTGTATTGGGAGAAAAGAATACATATGAGCATGTACAATATATGATTGTAGCTACGCGTGAGAAGATTCTCGCACGTTGTGTGGTAGACGCAGTAAAAGGGAAAAACTGTTATTGTGCCTGACGAGGTTAACAAGAAACGAAAACGGTCTGAAAGTGCCGCCTCCACAATTCATGCCCTAGCCTCGTCGAACTATTGAACATCTACAATGCACAAAAATTGTGCCTTTCTCTTTTTTGTTTGCTAATTCGTTCACGATACATATATTCTCAGATTAAAATTTTGGTTTTGAGCCCAGAAAAAAAATCACTATTTGCAAAAGGGAGGTGTTCACTAATGGCAGGTAAAATCAGTGTGTACTTTGAATGCTCCCCATAAGATATAATACCCACAAAATGTGGGTCGAAACGAAGTCAGGTGCTCAATTGGGACACGTTTTACAATACATTGAATGTGTTTGTATTTTGGTGTATAATATATTCAGTTGAATTAAAATTTCTACAGACAATCATATTCAACAAACAATATGCATCACATACTGTCAATCGACAAATTATGAAGTATATTTTTAAACTTGGTCCTAAGCTACACTTGGAACCAGTGTGTCAGTGTGGCTGTCTTGTGAAATGCATACAGCATTCAGAAACTCATTCTGCTTATCAGGCATATGACCAGTTTACTTTTTGTTTTCAATTTAATTAGAATTGAAATCCTCCTAATAAGGGTCCCTGTTCTGATAAGCTGCCCCCTCCCATAAAAATAAAATGTACTTAAATCCTCAGAAGTACTTAAACCCCTTAAACCATTATTAAGAATTCGTGCCGGCTAAAGTTGTGCATTCCCATTGGATTATATTCTAAAGCAACCTTAAATTAAAGCATAACTTTTAAAGGACATGTTCTAAACAAAACACACATTACATGATTTTGTATCTATACACCTGCATGTTAATCTACCCCCAGGTACTCAGCGGTAGGGATGGGTTATTTCAGCTATAAAGCTAGCTTTGCTATGAGAAATGAATATCTGTTTGCAAGGCTGTTTCAAAGTAAAATTCCAAATATGAGGTCACAATTATCAATTATATGTGTAATCAGCTGAATATGGAACTAAATACGCAGAATTCTTGCAGGTTAGAGGTGTGTTTCCTATTGATTTGGATAACTCATCCCATACTAGTCCCTGGTTTTCCATATATATATACATGTATATATATATATATATATATATATATATATATATATATATATATATATATATATATATATATATATATACATATATATATATACATATATATATATATATATATATATATATATATATATATATATATATATATATATATATATATATATTTACTTACTAACATTTAAGATGGCAATGACATATCTACTTTCTTCACAGATAGGTCTTTCTTTTAAGAACCAACATGCCTGGCCTTCAGTCTGTGGTTTTAGCACTGCCTAGCATGAGCACCTGCTGCATGACTTACCAGATATTTCAAAAGCCACTGACCAAAGCTTTTACTACTGTGTAGTATGAAATGACTTAAATCAACATCAAATAAAAGCTTTACTTTTGAAAATGATGTAACCTTAAATAAAAGGTTAACTTTGGACAATGAAGTTTCATAGAAAGGGACACTACATGTTTATATAGCTTTTCACCGCAATTTAATTTATAAAATTTGACATTTCTACATGTACACTGAGTAGTTTTAACGTTGCCTGCTTAGATGACCTAGGACCTTTGTCAGGCCACCAGCAAGACCAAAACCAAAAGGTGGCCTGACAGTCATCCCAACAGGCAACTTTTAATGTTATGCTCAAAATTACCGTGAAAACTAATGGGAATACGCCATCCTAGCTTTGAAATGACTGCAGTGCAACCCTTCCTGATTTAAGAGGAAAATGTGTGCCCATGTTTGCTACCCTGTCTTGAGGGTTCTGTTGGCATGTAAAGCACTATTGTACTATAACTCTGAACAATAAACAGATCTGCAGAGAAGGTGGTCACTAACACGTTTCGACCACTTTTGTTCCTCACATGACTCCATCACAAATAGCATATGAACCGTCTCCAATGAAAAACGAAAACTCAATTTCTTTTCTCATACATCACTATTTACATAAATTTTAAACTTAAATTCATCAACTCAATCTAACTCAAAATTCCAATTTCCGAGATATTAATTGGGCTAGGACAAGCCAAATATATGCATTTTATAGCTATAAGTTGCCTACTTAGCTGACTCTGAGGCAGTTTTTTTCTAATTTGGCTGTTGGCCTGTGCCTCAGTCTGCCAGTGCCGCAAATGTCCATTTTGTGTGGATAAGAAAAGCAAGCACCTTTATGATGTCACTAAAGCCCACCAAAGGTAAGCAGATCATTAAAATATGTGAAATGTGGTTGTTGCAGTCAGAAAAGTTGACTTAGTGGCAATGTACGTATGTACCCATAGCATGATTTAGTATTGTTTGTGTACGAATTAAGAAGTAGAATCACAAGTTACTTTCCTTTTTCTATCTACTTCGGAACACACATTTAATTATTACCCCTGCGAAACAAAAACAGAGGCAGCAGACTGAGTACTGTAGTTCTAGAAATTTTCGCGCGTGTTTAATTTCGCGCAAACTCATTTTTTTTTAAATTACAGAATTTTCGCGCGTTTTAGTTTCGCGCAATCCAATGCCAAGCAATGTAGTGAAATACAATGCAACTTATTTTCGCGCTTTAGATGGTAGCACGAAAAGCGCGAAATTAAATCGAGCGCGAAAATTTCTAGAACTACAGTATTCAAATCACACTGGGGCACTCTGCCTTGACAGTTGAGAATTTTAACACCTCTGTGTTAATTGCTTCTTTGTTTGATATCAAACAGTGATTAACTGGATGAACAGAAAATCATCTAGCCAGCTTGCAACCTGTTTTAGCATCATGCTGCAAAGCAAGTTAGTTAGGTTGTTCTTGTACGTACTTTTACTTTTTGGCTATTTATGAATAAAACAGATTTATTATTCCACCATTTTTACTTCACACAATGATGCTTGAGAATGTATGTCCACACGTAGTTAAGATTTTAAAAATTCAAATTGAATTGCATAATTATAAAAGATATAAAATGCCTTAAATCTGTATGTATGGCCGACAATGTCATGTACATTTTGTTACCTCATAGTAAAAGGCAATGATTTTATTTGAAGTTACTTGACATGCAATCCAGTGGCAAAAACCTCGATATAGTCTGCAATAATTTTGTATATTCAATTGGATATTCAGTTCAATAGTTATACACAAATAATTATTAATTGCCAGGGACAACTTAAAATCTTTTTACATTCAATAAACAAGGTGTTCTTCATAAGATGCAACAAAGCAAAGATTCCAGCCAACAGCTATGTTGCAGTATTGAGGTTTACAGAACATCCATGGTAACTACCACGAAATGTAAATAGTGTAAAATGTCCTCAGTTGAATACATAAGATGCAACAAATTAGGCAGGGAAGTGTTGGATATCCAAAAATATTTTTTTCTGCATGAAATATCGAGGGATTTTCCAGAAAATCGGTTTCCTTTTGTAAATGTTCCTTTCCTGCTTAGCTGACTCTCGGGCCACTTTTGACTCGGGGCTCCGAGCCCAACTGTCAACGGTCCAAGATCTGCTAAGCAGGCAGAACCCTTACATGTTAAATGTTGTTTTGGGAAGTAAATCAAGTGGTCGATATTCAGCGTTCATAGTCGAGAGGTGTTCGGAGATGGCAGGTTCCAACACTTGGCTCTCCTATTAAATTACATAGCCAAAAGTTAGGATCCGAAAAAAGTATTTTGGTAACAGAGGGGTGACAGAGGTGCTCACCTATTAGAGATGCTCAGCATTAATGCACTATGTTGTCCATGGGCCCATTTCACATACTGGCCCACGTGTACTTCGCTATCATCAGAGTTATACCCTGTCGTAATTTTTTGCCAACATGTTAAACTTTCTATCTCTGGGTGCCTTTCGTAATTCCTGGTCATTTTATTATCTATCTTTGATAATATCTCGTTTTCGTGTCTGATTCAACAGGGCTATAGCCTTGGTGTCTGATTGATCAGATTGGTCAGACCAATATTTCGGTCATAGTTCTTTGGAAAATAGTTAATAATGAAGTCCCATCTTATTTACAATGTATCTTTACTCCAGTGACCGAAGTCCATGCTTATCAAACAAGAGCATCCACTTCCTCCATTTTTTTCCAGGCAAGGTCTTCCCCTAAAACTCTCTCTTTTATTGGTACCAAATTTGGAATGAACTACCTCAGCATGTCCAGGATGCAAGATGTCCGTTTAGCTTTGAAAAAAAAATTTTTACAATTCATTTTTGATCACGTAGAGCCTTTCTGATCAATGATTTTGTTTTTTATCATTTATTGTTTTATCAGACCTTTTGCTCTCGACTGATCGTAATGTCTAATGAACTCAATGTAATTGATTTTTAGGGTTCTTGATGTACCATCTTTTAATTCACCTTATGGACCTCTCATCTACCCATAATCATCTGATTTGTACTCTTTGAATGACTTGGTCATATATTTTTAATTGTTATGGCATCCAAACCTCAACAGTCATGTATTGACCTAGGGTTGCCATAAAACTTGTCAAACTTGTCAAACTTGTCAACTTATCAGTGGGGAACCAGTGCTGGACTCGTTTTGGTGTCATTAAGTCATCGCGTCACCATGCTTGTTTTTTATTTATACAAACATCCGGAACTGATGTATTAAAGAAAAGAAGTAAGGTCATGAGTAGGAACCAGCGTAAGGATCGTTTTGGAGCCACTAATCCCCGTACGAGTATGTCACTTTTTTTTTGGTAATTAATATCTTTTTATATATTTGTATCCATAAGTATTGTATGCTGCAACAATGTGAAAACATTGCATACAAAAGCCCAAATTTAAATATACTGTGCCAAAAATGGACACATCACGGACAACTGAAACCATCATCACGACGAATATTTTTGCCATATGGCATTATCAATATTGTATATATACATGTAAAATGGCAATACATGGTGTAAGGAATACAAGATGCATTCTTATCTGTACTGCAAAAAACCAAACTTTCTAATATATTATGCCTCGATCATGTTGACATGGTAAATAAAGGGATTTGGAAAACTAGTTTCTACAAAGTATAGGCCCCCTATGTAATCTTTGTCCTTTCTTACTCAGTCAGATTTTGGAGGAATGTTTTATTAACTTGGCTTTGGATTTTGTTCCATACCTTGAAAACTTATACTTTTATATCGTCAGTAAGTTTACTCAGGAGGAGAAATGTGAAGAACCATTTGAGCTTGCCACTGTATGCCTTTACTCGGAAATGCAAAGTAATTCAGTCCATCTTCCGTTCCTCGGCAGAAAAGCACGTTCCCCTCCCTTTTAATTATTGCAGCATTTCTCGGTGACAATTCCAAAAATGCTGGAGTACCTTTGCCACCTATACGTACTACAGAATTTCTGAAAGAAAATGCCGAGACAAGAATAAGAATGGAAACCACCTTGACACTGCTCAAAATTTTTGCTGAAAAATGTCGAGGCCCTTTCACTGCCTATTCCTACCTCGGCGTTTCTCGGCATTTTTGCTGAGAAACGACGAGATCATTTCCCTGTCTATGCTGAAAAACGCCGAGGCTCTTGACCTGCTGTATTCGTACCTCGGCGTTTCTCGCAAAAATGCCGAGAAACGCCGAAGCACTTTCTCTGCCTATTTTTACCTCTGCGTTTCTCGGCGAAATGACAGAAAACGCGAGCGACAATATTGTACCATGGCATTTCTGGACAAAACGCCGAGAAATGGCACTTTCTCGGCATTTTTGCTTCCCCTAATGTTAAATCGATTTCATTATTTTTATTATTATTTTTTGTGCTGTTGGATGATAATATACAATTACTTTCAGTCCGTTTTCTTCACTTCATATCTGAAAATTGACATGCTTTTTGCAATATGAAGTAAAATAATTGATATACATATATATATATATATATATATATATATATATATATATATATATATATATATATATATATATATATATATAGTTTTTGTGACAAACAAGCAAGATTTACGCATTTGCAATTATACGAATGGTCCTAACGTTTATTAATATCACAACGTACCATTTCCAGAAGGGCGGGATAAGAGTCACACCAAGTCCAAGAAAAGATTCCCCGTACAGTTGCGAAAATCGCAATTACGCTATCAATACGCATGTAATAATTTGACCTGGTACAGATTTTCAATTGGACCGAGATGTCAAACCATTTATAGATTTAACTGTCTGTAGTGAACGGAAATTACAGACTTTTAGTACTCCCCATCCAGTAACTGTGTGGAATCTATGACCGACGTCCGATATCAAGACCGAAGCGCGTAGCGCTGCGCTAAATATATCTGACGGAAGTCATAGAATCCACACAATCACTGGATGAGGAGTATTAAAGTCTATTTTATCATGGCTAGACTTACTTTAACTCTAATTATCCGCAATGCAGTACTTTTTGCATAGTAGGCCTACACATGTTTACCAGCCTCCTAGCTGATCTCCGAGTAAAGACAGAGGTAGCAATTCATTCTCTTCAACTGTTTGTAAGTTAACGCAAACCAAAGAGTTCCATTGATTCTACCAACTTTAGAGCAACACACGCACACTCAAACACTGTTGAACTATGAGTAAACACTGTGTTCAACTTTAAAATCACATTTGTAATCGATTAGGAATGCCAAATAGTGGAAACGGCAGGTCAACTGTTTCAAATAGAAGTTTGTCAACAGATGGCGTTGGCACATGTTCCGGCCCACCTCGAAAAATGTTAACACCCCAAACTGTTTGCTTCAAATATAAAGCAAGGAAATACAAAATTACAGTTTCTTTTGGATAGATAAATGTTACTCATCCTCAAAAAACAAAAAGGTACATTATAAACTGCTAGATGGAGCTGTGGTTGGTGCTGATACTAACGGAGCAGTGGTTGGTGCTGATACTAACACTTTTCAAAGATTAAAATGCAGCCCTCTGATTGGCTGTTGCCCTCTGTTGTGTTATTCGATACAACAGAGGTAAAACCTTTGGTCAGAGGCTTTTGCAGTGCCTGGTAAGTCATGCTGTAGGTCTGCTTGGCAGGAAGTGCAAAAACCACAGACAGAAGGTCAGGCATGTTGGTGCATGAAAGAAAGCTCTTTTTCTGAAGAATTTCAATATGTACTTGCCATCTTAAATCTGAGTAAATATATATGGAAAAAATCAGGGGCAGGTATGAAATGAGTTAACATGTAAAGCAATGTGAATGCACACCTCTAGTCAGCAAGAATTCTGTGAATTAATTTGCGTATTCAGCTGGATACACATATATTTGATATTTGTGACTTCTCCCTTTTGCAACTTAACTTTGAAATAGTTCAGCAAACATTCTCATTTCTCATTGCAAAGCTAGTTTATAGCCGAAATACCCCATTCCTACCTACTGAGCACCTGGGGCTAAATTAACATGCAGGTGTATAAATACATACATATTGTTTAGAAGATGTCCTTTAAAATTTGTCCTTTAATCTAAGGTTGTTTTAGTATGTATTTCAACGGAAATACACAAGTGTAGTTGACAAAAATTCTAAATATTGGGTTAAGGGGTTTGAGTACTTCTGGGGATTTAAGTAATTTTTATTTTTTATTTTTTTAATCAATTAATTCATTTATTTATTTATTTATTATTATTATTATTATTATTATTGTTATTATTATTATTATTATTATTATTATTATTATTATTATTATTATTATCATCATCATCATTATTATCATTATCATTATCATTATTATTATTATCATTATTATTATTATTATCTTGAGGTGGGGTGGGCACATCAGAAAAGGGACTTTTAGTGGGAGGACTATAATTTTAATAAAATTGAAAACAAACAATAAACTGGTTCTATGCCTCATAATTTCTTGTGAAACTCGACAGGCACAATACCAGCTTTTTCGTGTTACTTTGTTTACCACACAGCAGGTGAGAATCTACTCACGCGCACGCTGATATTCATATATTGTACATGCTCACATGTATTCTTTTCTCCCAGCACACAACTCCCATGCTGTGACATGTAGTTAAGATGAAATAAATGTCAAATTAATCATTTCAACAAAGTATAGCATCACGATGATTGACTTGTGTCGTATTTGTTTATTACTGTCCATATATTGGGCTTATATTTGAGCAAAATTAAGTGTTACATCCGCAGGAGTTGGTTCTATTTAGTTCTTTTTTGGTATTTTATGTTAAAACCCTTCCATTTCATTTGTAACTTAAGAGTGTGGAAAGTCAGTACAGAGGAAATGTCCAAAATTTTGGAACGAAGACATCCCGATAATCAAAGTCTGGCTACGGGCTTGGCCATGTTTACACATCTACTTTCGTTGATTAAATTTACATGTGTTTACAATGCTGGCCAAAGCGGAAGCGGAGTCTCTGCGCACACGCACGCACATACACATGCGCGCGCATATATAGTACATGTCAAGTCGTGGGTATAAATTTTAAAAGTACCCGTCCAGTTATAAATTGAATGATGTGTCGGCCTTTTTAAATCTTATAAAACTTATTTCTCATTAAAACCTTTACAGATCATCGTTTACGCCCACATGTATTATACGGTATTATCACATGTATAAACAACTGTCAGGAGGATATGATATCTGGAGTGAGCCAACAAGACTATTATAGCATTAAAAATTCCTTTGCATTCTGATACTGAAAAAGGTTTCACAATATTAGGACATGATATGTGTATATACAATTTGGTTTGAAACTGAATGTTATATAATATGAAAGTTGGCTTTTGCTGCAAAAATGCATAAACAGCCAATTTTCATTTTACGGCAGGATAATATGAATGGGTGTAACCCAGAAAGGGGAGCGAAGCGCAAGTTTGAATTGAATTTGATTTTTTATTTTATTTTATTTTATTTTTTATTGGTAGGCCTATATATTTCGAATCTAAGTTGAAACCTGACATCAACTATAGCCTAGGTATGCACGTCATAAATGAACTGAAAAAGGTTTGGCCATGTACATGTTTTATTTAACCTCCGTAAAAACGTTTATAATCGACTTCAATTTGGGTGCTCAATAAAAGAACTTTTACCTTAAATTTAGGGCTCTGCCTCTGCCTGTTTTGTCCGCAATCGTGCAAACCGGTCTGAACGGTGGCGCCGCAGTGTGAGAGTCTGAAGCAAATTGTCGTCTGCTGCGCTGCCAATCATTTGTAAATAGTGACGCAATCTTCAATCTTCATAGGCGGAGACTCGCGCTGCTACGTGACGTCACGCTTTATTGTGTGAGGCATGGAAGCACGGACATGCGATAACTCATACAGTGCCAAGTTTGTAATTTATGGTGCATAGAAAATAAATCAATGCATTCAATTTAATTAAGTAATTTGTGCACCCCTGATTTTTGCCACGCAATGCATAGAGAATTTAAATTTAAACAGTTTATTCCTATTTAATTCAACCAATCGCCATGAACCATGGACGGCGGCCCTGTTTGAGTGACTTTGGCTGCTAACCAATGGGGACCGATTATTATCTGATTCTGCTGAAGAAAGCCAGTTTACCCAATATTGGCTTCCGGTCATGGACAAAAAAATCGAGCTGAACAACATGTCGATCGTGGTGGGTCCCATTGCCGTAGAGGGAGCTTCGCTCCCTATTAATTGTAGCTGTTATTTTATTTCATTGTGAAATGCCCATAAAGAAAACAATGTTGGTTCCGATTCGATCAGCCTTTATTTCTGAAGATAACCAAGTTAGCCCAGGTAAACTGAGTACAGTCACCTTTCAGGCTGCATGAACTGAAAAGTTTCACATATGTATATATTGTTTAAATGGCCGAGATCAATAGATTATAAAACAAGCTTAAAAAGTCCGTTTTAGTTTAAATAATTGCATAAACAACAACTTCTTTGATCAGAAATTACAAGGTCATATAACATATATTATATAGAATGTGGAAATAACATCAAAAGGTTTTTAATATCAATCTCCAAACTGTTTTCAGATAATTACTGGCTACATATGTGGACGTAAAGGCGTCCTCTATAGTTTTTTCTATGCTTGTTTTGCAGTAATGTTACAGTACTTCAAAGTTGATGCCACTGTGCATTGTGGGTTTGTTACATTCAGCCTTGAAACTCCAAAAAAAAACAAACACAAATAAAGAAAACTGTGGTCCGCTTTTTAGGCCCACTTGTTAGGAGCAACCCAGTGAAAAAAGTGCAGAATATGGTTGGACGGGTAACTAGTTATTCTCGCAGTTTTACGTACCAAAGTCACATGTATTTTCAGATCAAAACAGATTTTTGTCACCAATTAAAAGGAAAGAGTCATGTTTTTTTTATTTACGATCTGTTGATCATGGCCTTTGCAACATGTATCATTTGCTTATGTATATGTTAATTTTTAACTTCATGGAGTCGCACAGAGGGTAGTTGACTTAATTTACCGGGACATAGCTCGATCACATTAAAACTGGTCCTTGTGGTTTAGGGCACAGCTCAACTACCTCAAAATAGTCTTTACAGCAATACAGCTCTAAAACTCGTTACATTCTTATTACCTTTTCAGGTATGCCATAATGGGATACTTTGTATTGCGAACTTATCGTAGCTCGTTAATAAATAGACTGTATTGTACGGACGTCAACCTTTTAGAAAGCTGATACTGTCTGTACATAGACCCACTTTAGAAACAATTTTCCTTTAAAAAAAATGGTCGTACAGGTCAGGTAAAGGGTATCTAAGTGAATCCCTATTACAATAACACCATCTGTTCCCTGGAATTGTGTCAAATAACTGAATATGTTAGATAAATGAATAATATGAATAGAAAATGTACTTTTTGCTCCTTAAAATATGTGTCGTTAAGTGAATATGTTGGACATCCAAGTGTCGTTATAATGAGTTTTGACTGTACTTGTACATTTTCGTTTGATATTAACCGCAAAACGTGATTGCAGGTCAGATCCATTCCACGCTAAAAAAAGAAATTAGAAAAGATAAATTTGCACGCAAATCTCTCTGGGTGCAAACAAAAGTATCATATCAAGTAAATGAGCTCAGTAGATTTCTCATTTTGGTGACAGTTGGGGATATTCTGGCATGTATAGTGTTCAATGTGGATTTGCCTAATTTGTTTCAACGAAAATGTTACAACATTGGTTCATGGTTCGTTGGGAGCAGCTATATCATAAACCCATAATTGAAGCTGGAATGACATCCATATAATACTTTTTAATATATTAGTTTGGAAGCGCTTTTAAAGTTTTCATTGCCCCTCATTTGCATTCCATTGAAAATCTGATTCTTTAAGGTAGGGGGCACAAGCTCATCACAGATCCAGTGTTTCCTCAAATTTTCACGGATGTCGTTCTTGCGGTGTCAGAGAAAAATTCCGGACAGGACAAAAACGAAAGAAAGAAAGAACTCCAAGTAAAAGTGAATATCTGGGTTCACAACCAAACATAATTACCGGAAAAATAGATCAATACATAAAACTGATTATAAAACCTTACTTCCTCCTCTTTGTAATCTAGTATAAATCACCCAAACACCATCCCTTTTGAGAGAAATAACATCGGCAAGAGAGATTATATAGCTAAAATAATTTCCAGATATGAAGTTTATTTCAGTTTGTATATTACAGATGTGTTTTAGTGCTTCTTGGGGGGGGGGGGGGCGGAAGCGTTGAAAAGCAGTGGTTTAACTAAGTATATGGACACCGTGTCTTTTTAATTCCTTTGGGGAAACAATTTGAGCCATTCAGGACTGAAAATTACTGGACTTAGTTGATCAATTTGGGAATTCTCATAATTTAACTTATATCAATTAGGACTAGAACCTGGCCACATTCGGCCCTGAATCGGCATGGGAAAGCCCGTGGGAGGATGATAATGCTGTGAGCTGTGTTATGTAATATGAAATATAATTGTACAGTATACAATCTAAAAAAAAAAAATATGGAGAAAAGATCACGTCAGATATTTAAAAGGTAAGAGGGGTGAAGGGTATTTTCATACAGCGTATAGGTAAATTTCGATCTTTTCGTACCGTGTACAAAGCAAAATTGATTTACCGTATATTGTACTGAAGCTGGATAAACTTTTTATATAATCGGGTTACACAGGGATATAGCTTTGAAGCATGCCCTTGGGTTAAGCTGAAACAATAGTACATGTGGTCCTAAATGGCTATTTCATGACGATATTTGTCATAATGTATTAACATAAAGCTAAGTGACGAGAATGAAGCGATCTACAACAAATTAAGTCACAGGCAAATTCTTTTCGTTTAGCTGAATATTTCAGTTTTGATACGATGAGTCCTGCCCTCCAATCTTGTCCCTGTCAAGACCATAATCACTGTCTTTCCGTCCAAAGGCGCTAAAGCCTCAAAACAAACATCCATGTACAGCATGGACGTACCATATGAGAAAAAAAGTGACCTCAGAGATACATAAGCTTAGTGATAAATATCAATTATCAGCTGCTGATAAGAATTTCTCTGTGTTCACAGCAATTCCTTTTTTTTTTCATTCCACTTGTTATTTACAAACGGCTTCATGAGACCATTCTCCAAAATCTGAACTATGCTTCAACTGTGCTTTAACATTCCATAGGAATGACCATTCAGCAGTCACAAGGTAGCAGAGCTATCCTGATACCTGCTAAGGAGTTCCATTTTAAATGCAGTGAAGTGTATATTTCTTTGTCTGCACTCATAAAACTTTTTTTTTTGTACAGAAGTGTAGTTTTCTCTCGCGTAAACAGAAAGGTTGTAAGTTGCTATGGTCAAGCATAAGCGGTGCTTTCTTGTAAAGGGGTCTCAGTTATACTTTGCGACGCTACTTTTCCAAACATATATAAGATGCAAGCTTGAAACTTTGCTTAATTGTACCTTAGGAAGCAATGCTTTGTTTTTCTTCAAACTTGAAAGTTTTTACTTTATGAACATTCAAATGGTTTTGGCACACTCGGACAACTACTTCATTTTTTGGAGCTCCAAAAGTCATATAAGAAATGTAATATCTAAAGAGAAGTAACTTCCTATCTTACATTCCCAAATTCCAAATCCCACTGATTTAGTGAGAATTGATCAAATACTTTTGAACCAAGTTGTCCCAAAATTTAAGCTGTCATGTAAAAAATATGTTTCCGAGATATCTGAAGTGAAAGGTGAAAGAGAATATATGAAAGAATAACAGATGAAATCTACTGGCTCCTTCACATTGCTGTTTTGTCAACTGTATGATTATGCAAAGGGCTTGGCATTGAGTGTTTGTTGCCACAGTGAAGAAAACGTTAAAATACATTAAAAGTGAAGATTTTTTTATCTTATCTTGTATAAGCTTGGGCCATTATGTGGTTTCAGCTTGTTTATTTCACATGTGAAGGGCTCAATGCTCTTTTGATCATGAGTATGACTGCGGCTGATATTGCGAAATAAACAGGTATCTAACTAGACCAGTTTCTGTGTGCATAATGGAAAATCATGCCTCATTGTACATACCCATGGCTGGTGCTAAGGCGGATTAGCATGTCTAAATAAATACTGACATCTTAATTGACTTTTGACAGATGCTTACAGTGATGAACAATTTTAGGCTTAATTTTCTCACAAGAATAAAAGGTTATGACAAACCTACTTGGTATGCTGTTTGAGTCAGTCCATGGCACTTTTCAGGCCGGGCGAAATTGGAACTTTTTTTTTTTTTTATCCTTGACGCTGTTTTGGTGAAAAATGTGCCGTGAATCCACCCTTGTAATTGACCTTGTTTACATTTTACCTCATGCATGCAGACATTAAGAGAAACGTACTCTAACGGTCTCGATTCATCAGGGTAAGGATTCTGCAAGCGATCATTTTCACCAACAACAGGTTGAGGTTGGAGCTACATGTAGGCTATGTTTGAACTACGGTAACGCTGTGCTTGCCGGGTTTTCGTCTAAAGTAAACGCTTTCTGAACGATTGGGTGGGTAGTTGAACGTAAGTGATGGCATGAGCACTAGAGATAACACGTGCATGGCTACTTCCTTTACAGTTTAAGGATCTTAATTTGGTCGGTCGCAACCAACCAACCACACACACACACACACACACACACACACACACACACACACACACACACACAAACACACACACACACACACACACAACTAATAAAAGGAAAAAATTGTACTTTTTTATTTTAAACGCTTAAGTTTTTTCTCGGTATTTCCAGTCTTTTTTTTTCTTTTACTTCTTTCCATGCGCTTTGTTCCTTCTTTGTTTATTTTTACCCCTCAGCCCGGATACCTAAATACTTTGATAGGCGAGCTCATTCATTATGCTCGGGGGCTATTTCTATCGCCTGCGTCTGTGTGTGAAACCGTCCGTCCGTCTGTCCCTTCTTGCTTGCGATTTCAGAAGAACCAGATTTTTTTTCGTTGATTACCCGTTTTGAAGTTGACGTCAAGTTTGAAGGACCGTGACATTGACCTTAATTTCTTGCACGTAATATCAGGAGAACTAGAATTGCTAGTATCATGAAGCATTAACAGATTATCACCCTTGTAAGGGTTTTCGTCAAGTTTGAAAGACATTGAGCTTGACCTAATTTGAAGGTCACCAGAGGCAATTTTTTCTCTTTAATAAATGTCTTGTACATGAGATCTTAAGAAATGGATAAGATAGGATCATAATAATTTTACAGTTAATCACCCTTGTAAAAGTCTAACTCAGGTATGATAGACAGTGACCTTGATCTCATTTTAAGGCCACCAGGGTCAATCCACTTAGAAAATGCAAGGACTATCAGAAGAACCAGATGAGCTATGATCACCAAACTTTTACAGTTAATCTCCCTTTTCGAATGGTGAATTCAAATTTGAAGGAGAATTACATGTACCTTGATTCAATTGTAAGGCCATCTGGGTCAATTTACTATGAAATTCTTGCGCACAATATCAGAAAAACAAGATCCCTTTTGTGGGCGGCCGAGGGGTTTTCATGCGTTAGCTGTAAAATATTTTTTTCCTTTATTCATTATTAGTTTAGTTGATTTTCATTCACAATTGTTCCTTTACGGCAGCTTTCCAGTCAGACAGACATGAAAATAATGTCGTTTCACGTGAAATGAAATGAAATGAACGTGAAATGACGTTGTAAAATATGGACCTGAAGTTGCTCTAAATATATCGAAAGGGTCCAATATTGGATAAATTAGGGTTAAAAAGATGCAGTTTTGCTGAACCAAGTTTCGACATAAAACTTAAAGATCCAATATCAAAGAACCGAGTTTTGATATAACAAATATTGAATGTAAAACAGCTCTTTTTCATTCCTTCTACGAGTGAAATGCACATATCCAGTTCTGTCTTAAAGAGCATTTCTGAATCTGGGTTTGATGACTTAACTTAACGGCAACAAATGAAATAAAGGTCCAAGAAAAAAAAATTGAAATCAAGTTAATTTTTCTTTCATTGGTGGGATATTTTGCTTCCTAGTACTTTCTTTTCAATATGCTTTCAAATAGGAAGAGTGTGATGCGAGCATTGACCTTAAACAGGTCTCGACATATTGAAAAAGTGTAAAATTGTAAACTGATTTTTTTCGTTCTTTAAAATGCTATAATCCACTAAAATAAGTAGGACACTTTTGGTGGAATGAATCATTGTGCAGACCTTATTCAGAGAATAATAATTATTGTAAACATGTATTAAAGAAATACCTTCCTTCTTCCTTTTCGTTTTTGTTGTTGTTAGTTTTGGTTTGTTTCATTTGATGTTTTTTGTTTTGTTTTGTTTTGTTTCATTTGATGTTTTGTTTTGTTTTGTTTTGTTTTGCTTTTGTTTTTTTTTTCTTTTTGTGTTTTTGTTTTTTTTTTTTGCGCGGAAGGAATATGTTATTGGACCTTATGGCGCTGATGGGGAGTCGATCCATTCAGGTGTCGATCGATACCCATGACACTAGCCTGCCTACGGGCCTGATGGCAAACAATCAAGTGATAGCATTTGATTCGGTACTGAGGGGCGCGATAGACTTAAAAATATCTGTCAACTGACATGTTGGAGGTCATCAAATATCCCATTTGCAACAAATATTATGTATTTTTATTGATAAGAGTCATGAACAGTACTTGTAACGTTTCACCCGCCGTCATTTATAGTTATAGCCTTGTTGCAGTCTTGTAGTTGTGGCTGTACGGTATACGCGAGTTTTGTTGTTATTAAAATATTCACAAATCCGGGTGATTCGCAATGAAAGGCCAGGTTCCGGTTCTTGATGAATGAGCAATGCAGATCTTTTAGGACAGAATACAAGGTTTTGTAGGAATTATGTACATGTGGCCTGTTGTATGAAATTTTCTCAGTGATTGCCAACAATCAAGTAAAAGCGTCACTCCAACTGAATAATCATCTGTCTGTAATACACCACCGGAGTAGGCTGTGCAGAGTTAGCTTCATTCCCACCAATTGATCACTATCATTAAGGGTCAGAAGTGTCATCACCCACTTCTGTCCCTAGGTGGATCTCCAATATCGTAAACGCATAGTCATACACATCTGGGAATTTACTTGAGTCATGACCTGTCCTACCTCACACGCATTACTAGTAGTGCTATTTACAATTTTTATCGCAGTGAATCTATATATATATATATATATATATATATATATATATATATATATATATATATATATATATATATATATATATATATATTAATTACGGTGAAAGTAAGATGCTAGTATTTTTTTATTTGCAAAACCTCATTTCTGCATCAAAGAAGTATGGCAAGCCAGGACAGCAAAAACAATTTCTAATTAAAAAAACAGAATAATTATAAATGAAACAGACAAAAAATAACAAAACACATATTTCTCATTTAAAACAGAACAATCATAAATTGAACAGACAGAAAATTAAATTAAACAGATATTTATCATTTAAAACAAAATAGTCAGAGATAAAACGAACAAAAATAAAACAGAACAGATAAATTTCTCAGTAAAAAATAAACCAATTGTCAATAAAACAGGCAAAAATAAAATAAAACATATTCTTCATTTATAACAGAGTTATCGTAGATAAAACAGACAAAAAATAAACAAAACTGACATAACTCTTATTTAAAACAGAATAATTATAAATAAAAGAGACCAAAAATTCAACTAAAGAGACATTTCTCATTGGAAACGGAATAACCATAAATAAACAGACCAAAATATAATAAAAAATAAATAAAAGAAAACAGATATTTGTCATTTCAAACATTATAGTTATGAATAAAACAGACAAAAATAAAACAAAATAGATAAATTTTTCATTTAAAACAAAATAATTATAAATACAACAGACAAAAAAGAAAACAGACAGAAATGATAAATAAAACAAGGCATTTTTAATAGAACAGACAACAAAAGAGAACAGGTGTCGCTGCTAAATGAAACAGGTGATCGCCTAAAATTTTTAAAAAGTCTACAGTTTGGCAAAATCAGATTGAGTTGGCGCATGTATAGACAGCAAAAGGGGCTAAAAACTGGAACAAAACATGACAAAACAGAATCAAAAATTAGTATTGCTTATTTTCAATTGAGAAAAAAAACCTGCAATCCAATTTATGAATACTTTAAACCTACAAGAAAAACCACTTTCACAGATGTGATTGAGGTTAAAATATTTGCGGTCTGAATTCGAATCCTTTTTTCTACCTATCACCATGATAACAACGACACCAAGTAGTCTACACTTGCGTTTGTTGAAAGAAAATTCGCACAGAATCCCCATTTCTGATCAATTCTCGATAAGATATGTTTTAAAGGATGTTAATTAAAGTCTCAATAGTGAAAAATCCTTTATCATTTCCATAAAATAAGTAAAATGGCAATTATATTCGATTATGATATGCTCTGTACCAGTTTTTAACCCTTTCATAGACAGCTGGGCCGGTGTAACGTGAGTGGAAGAAAGTGTGGTGCGTCAAGGTATCGAAGATGCGGATGAACTGATCAGTGAACAACATGCTGAAATCTGTGCTTCCTTGCCGAAAGGTGACGACACGGGTGGGTTACAGAATTCGAGGATCAACCGTCAGTTTGAATAAAGTAAAACAAAAGGGCTGTGTGAGCAGCCCGTCCTCAGCTGACCTAAGTTTGCTCACAAAATCAAAGTTGCAACTCCATAAACCTGTGTTGAGTTTCAGCTGAGTGCATATGACATTTAAAAGCATTTTTAAGATTTTTCTAAAGAAAAAATTATTAAACATAAATTTTACTGGATCATGAGAAATTGAAGAGTATCACGTTTAAAGAGAACTTTGAACATAAAATTGCTACCTGTTGGAGAAAATACATGATATTGAGCATTAGAATGCCCATTGACTTACATAATAATCAACAGTAAAGATGCATTTACCGTTAAGTACTCGAATTGAAAAAAATTGTTAAAAATCAGGAGTCCACAGTAATGCTACATGGCGAACAACTTTGTTTGACCCTTCCACAATGAACATATCCACCAAGTTTCAGCTTAATCCGAGTGACCGTTCTGGAGAAAAAGTCGAAAATAGCAAAATCACACAAATATCATCATAAAAAACATTGCAGCACCACCTGGTGACAAGTTCAGAACAAGGAGTCCCCAGGAGTGTTCCAGTGTTATATCAAAGCAATTGGGTGAGATTTGCCCCCCAAAAGAACAAAAATATTCATTGAAAATCCAAAAATTATTGGAGCATGACCTTTTAAACAAACTTGGCAGAACCCACCCAAGGTAGATCCCAACGAAGTTTAAAGAGGTTCCAGCTGCCGGGTTTAAATGAGAAATGTGTCTGTTTTTTTAATTCTATTTTTTGTCTCTTTCGTCTATAATTATTCGGTTTATATGAGAAATACATGATAATAATTTTCCTGTTTTATGTATAATTATTTTGTTTTAAAAAGAGAACTTCATCTGTTTTTTGTCTGTTTTATCTATAATTATCCTGTTTTAAATAAGAAATATCTGTTTTGTTTATTTTTTTGTCTGTTGCATTTAAGACTTTTCTGTTTTATATGAGAAATGGATTTATTTTGTTTTATCTTTTGTCCGTTTTATTTGTATGTTTATTCGGTTCTAAATGAGAAATGTATTTTTTGCAGTCCTTGCTTGCCATAAACAAAGAGGTCGCGCATAGGATATGATTCACAGAATCTTATGACATGAAATATAAAATGATGACAACTAAGAAGAAACTCCAGTATTATACCGATACATTCATGAAAATATTTCGGATATTGATTAGGTATAATTCGGTAATATCAATATGATCATGTTAAATTTAAGGGGATGATTTAATGTTTATTTATATCTTATTGTCATTATCCATGAGGGATCTGATGTATACCGTGCCTTGCATTTTTACAGTTCATACAAGTACATATATCTTCTCTTGTGCGGGTTCCATGTGCTCGTTCTTTTAAACTGAGTAACACGCCTAACGTGATTTACGTAAACATAATGTATAAATGAAGGTCCAAATTCACATATGTTGATATGAAATATTAACCCTTCCGTAGTTATGCTTGTTGACACCACGTTTTGAAGCCGTTAACAAAAGTTAACACCAGGCAATGCTACAATGGAGATGAGCATGCATTTATCAGAGACGAAGTAGAAACATGGCTTTGAGTATTATTTCAATTCAGTCTGACTAGGTAGTTGTCCGTTAAGAAGAGTGCATGCTGTCCACTCACTAATTATTGGGTCTTTCCCCCCCAGGGCTTTTTCCATTTTTAAGAGCCACATAACACACATAAGATTAGGTCGTTGTGTGTATTACATAAGTACACACACGCATCTTTAGCCTCATTTTTATTTTTGTTAAACATTGCAGTATTACTTTGCACCTTAACATGTTCCGCCACATATGACTTTATAACGATACGTTTATGGACACAGTAGCGCACAACCTACAGAGAAGCCCATAACTCAATTTCCAAGTATGGCGCAGGGTATTGCGTCAAAAGCCTAGGTTTGCCATACAAAACTCTGGATTTGTCACAAAACACTGGGGTTTGTAAACAAAACCCTGGGTTTCTTTCACAAAACTCTCAGTTTGGGATTACTGGACCATAAAACTTCCATAAACGTCACGTCTTCAATATCTGCCACGCTGTTCGACTATCCCTGCATCTGAGCCTATTTGCCGGTTTCGGACCTGTGGCAATCTGACTTCATATTGGCAAATTTAGCCTTGATGCCTGGTGTCTTTCTACGGATCTTTCAATTCATCCAGGCCAGATTATGTAAATGGCAATAGTAGTAGGCCTATCGATAGTGATAATGTTTCTGCGTCTTAAATTTTCTTTGCAGACCAGGACATATGTTTCAAAACCTTGTTCGTTGTTAGGCCTATATACTTTTACCCTTGAATTGCTCTTGTAATAAGTGTTCTGAGTCCATGGCTGAAAAGCATCAGGCTAATTACTTTAAAAAGGCAATTCAGCAAAGCTGGATTGACGGTTGAGGATGCCGAAAAAATTGGCCTGTACATGTTAATACATACCACCTTAAGAAGTTAAACTCCCAGATATAATAGTGGTGCGGGGGGGGGGGGGGGGTTGTAAAGAAGATTTTGTCATCCTGAGAAAAACCACCGCTGTCATTCACAATGCTTGCAGCGTGATTGAGGCCGACAGAGTGCTATCGCGGCCTCTGGTAACCCCCAAAAGTGAGGGGCTCTCAGCATGTTGAGGGTACCAGACTTCTACTGTAACTTACAGCAAGGCTATTGGGGGTTACCAGTGACCGCCGTAGTACCATGTTACCCTAAATCACGCTGGAAGCCCCAGTATTACCACACATTGGGCTTCGGCAGGTCCAAATAAAGTTGACATCTCTGGTAAATCATTCTACTGCCCAGGACCAGGGGGACGGGGTGGGGATTGATGAGTTAGGAAAAATTATTATTATTTTGTGTTGACGGCTAAGAGGCCACGTTGTAGGCATAGAATAAATTTGTAGCGTCATGAAAGTCTCTTTTTTAGCTCAGCTGACTTGTCAGTAAGCTGGGCTTATCTTATGGTCCTCCGTCCGTCGTCGGTCCGTTGTCCGTCAACAATTCACATTTTCGACTTCTCCAAAACAGTCAGCCATATCCACTTCAAACTTGGTGGGGATGTGCCTTGGGTGCGTGTGTACCAAGTTTGTTCAAATGGTCACGGTCCTATGATTTTTGGATTTTTTAGAAATTTTGTTGTCCTTTTTTGAACAAATCTTAAAAAAATCATATTCTCCGAAACCTCTCACCCAATTGCTTTGATAACACACAGGAGACACCTAGGGACTCCTTGTTCTTAATTTGTTCACCAGGTGGCCCTGCATTTCTTTTTGTTTACTTATTTATTTATCTTTTTTTTTTAAGTTAAAGCTATTCTCTACTTCTTCGCCAGAACCATCACTTATTTTTCCTTGTGGAAGGGTCAAACAAAGTTGTTTACTGTGTGTGAATGCTGTGGATTCCTGATTTTTAACGATTTTTTCAATTCAGCTACTTTTCGGTAAATGCATCTTTCCTATTGGTTATTATGTAAGTCGATGGGCATTCTAATGCTAATTAACATTTTCGACTTCTTCTGCAAAACCGTCATTTACTTTACACTTGGTGGGGATGTACCTTCGGTGGGTGTCTACCAGGTTTGTTCCAATGGTCATGTTCCAAGTATTTTTGAATTTTTTTTTTATGATTTTTTTTTTCAAAAATCTTTACAGAAGTTTTAATAGGAAAGTTTAACATGGGAATATCTTGTAATGGTTATAACTTAAATAATTTTGACCAGATTTACTTCAAACTTAGTGGGTGTGTGTCTTGGGTGGATCTCTACGAAGTTTGTTCAAATGGTTACGCTCTATTGATTTTGGGAGTTTTTTTATGCCTACAGCTAGGATCTTGTACGTAGAACATGTACCAAGTGCGCATATAGCCTATATATATATATATATATATATATATATATATATATATATATATATATATATATATATATATATATATATATATATATATATATATATATATATACGTATACATACGTATATATATGTATATATATGTATATATATAAATATATATATATGTGTTGCATATGTACATATAAATACATATAGTGGTAAAGTGAAAAATAAATATAAAATAAAGGCAATGGTATTATAATAGCATTGCCTTCGTTTTATGTTTTTTTCACCATTAACCACAAATAGTGCCTCGGACACGGCGCTAATGGTTTTTTTATTTGTATTGTTATTTTTATGGTCATTATTATCATTATTATTCTCATCATCATCATCATCATCATCATGATATAGTCTTTAATGGTCCATTGAAGACCATGCCAGGATTGAATGTTTGTCCATCATGGACTATATAATCCTTTGAAAATATTACAGACGATAGAGAACTACAACAAAATCATCTGTTCATGAGGCCACATCTTTATCAGTGCTTTTCAGATTCCAGAACGAATATACTACATCTGCACTCTCGATGATAATAGCAGATGGTGAAGAATTTTAGCTCTGCTTTATCGGTTTAAAAATATGAAAGGTCCAGATAGTGAAGAATTTTAACTCTGCTTTATCGGTTTAAAAATATGAAAGGTCCAGTAATGTTTCTTGATTCATCACAAATACTCATAATTCTCACTATTTTTTGTATTCATTAAGAAGAAACAGGTTGTATCATTTACTTTAAAGATATATGGGCACAGAATGATATGCACCAGAAACTTATGGTATTGCTAAGATTTTATAAAATCGATTCTAAAAATATTTGCTAGAACCCATTTTCCACTTTTTCCCAAATAAATCAGTAATATTCTAAAATTAAATTAGGTCACTTTCATCTGTTAGACATTACCTTTGAGTAATTATATCAGTTGAATACCGTTCGAACACTTACAAAAACATGAACCTCAAATCGCCATTCCTTCTGCAAAAAAATGGGAATAACCTATCTGATGATATCCCAAATTCCTAAGTCTCTTTCAAAAGTCAAAATAAGCCTGAAGGAAACCCTATTAGCCACCAATAACGTTGCCCCCACTTATCCCCACTCGATCGATCTGTCAACATTTGTCAGAGTCCGTTATGCCTAGGTTAATTATGGATTTATTTATATATATTCAAAATTAATACCATACCCTCATCCTCAGATAATTGTGGTTACCCCTTTAAAGAATCACTTTACTTCTTTCTTTTTGTCTGCTATATGCTGCTCCGTAAAAATGTAAAGAAAAACATCAAAATCAATGTCGCGCCAAGGGTTTATATAAGTTTAATGATTAATGTAGCTGAGAAACGCTGCTTGGAATCATGTTAATTAGCAATGTTTAATTATCAGTTGAAGTACACAGTCAAACTTTTTAAGCGTCCCAGGCGTAAATGTTTTCTGTACGAGTATTCGTGATACATGTTGCAACTGGTTTAAATCTGTCTTTCCGATAATCGTTCACCTAAGATTAAGATACAAAGGAGTGTAAGTTTCCTGTGTAGTTTTACTGTATTTATCCTGTGCATCCTGTATATAAACCATGTATTGTATTGTATGTCTGGAGAGCCTGAACTGGAGTAAAAGGCTCGTTATGCTCCATGTATCAGTGAGCCTCAGTCTGCCTAATCAAAATATATTTGTGTGGAATAAATGCGTGGACATTGTTAAATAGCAATATTCGATTCTCTCGGAAATTGTTCGGCTAACCGTGGGAAAATCAAATGCAGTTGATGCTTTGTGACGTTTTGTACATTTATCTTTACTAGAAAATCATAAAGCACGCAAGGTTAAAGGTACATGTGATTCTGTTACTATTTTGTGCAGGAATGACAGGAAGCTACCAATCAAAGTGTCACTTCAGGCTGTGAACTTTGTTATGCCTACTGAACGTTTGTTTGTGTATTCCCCGTGTTCCCAATCTTGTAAGTATTTCTCATGAAATGAAAATATGAAAGAAAACATTTCGATTTAAGACGATATGACACACTTACGTGCCAATACATAAACGGAATATCATTCGGATGACCTTAACTAAAGGCAGACTACTCGCCCGTGAACACGCGCTAGTATTTTAATAACAATTGTGTTAACAAACTTTAAGGGTATGGTTGGGGAAAACGAGGTACGATCCTACCTTACTTCGTGCTCCTGAATACTAAGTCCCCCCCCCCCAAAAAAAATATATATATATATTTGACTGACAGGTGGCAGAGCTGTCGTTTGTTTTGATACATTTTATTATCTTAAAATGCAACATACGCACAAGGATTTGCAAAATATCTGGCCTTTCTGGGCTTGACTTTTTGTTTGCTTCAATTGCATTTCCATCCCTGTGTATGCTGATACGGGCTGGATGGAGACTTACAGGTAAAAAGTGTGAGTACGCAGTTTTTTGTATTTACCTTGGAATCATGACCAACACTCATCAAGTTGTCATGTGCCCTGGAACATCAGTCAAAGTTTGCCACGTTAACTTTTTTTTTTTTTGGAAAGCCAACAAACTGATTATTGAATGACCCACTTGATTTTTTTCGGTATCCTGCGCCTTTAACTATGATTGACTAGGAGCGCCACAAATGAGGACAGATCAGGAGCGGTTATGCTGGGATTTATGGCAACAAAATTAATGGTGAAAAAGCACATCTCTGTACCTTTTTGTACAAAAAAAAAAAATTTTAAGGGGAGCATCCTTGCCATTAGTTCCTACTCGTGATCTTTGCCTTTCAATGTGGTATCTACATGAGTGCACGATTGGCTGAGCGGTAAGACGCTCGCCTTTGACCTATGCGACCCCGGTTCGATTCTCGTCCTGGGAAGCATGTGGAGAAATTTCCTATCATTTGAACTGTGCACGGTGGTTTTCTCCGAGTTCCTCGGTTTCTTCAACCACAGACAAGGTACGAGGTATACGCCAACATCTGTGCCATGGAGAGTGACTCGATAAGTCAATGCCTGACTTGACTTCCTTCACAACCCATGTGAAACTAATGTGTCTGCACCTTTTTTTTTGGTCCAGAATTTTTCTTTTCTTTTCTTTTTCTTTTTTTTTTTTTAGTTGATGAGGATATCTATGTCTAGATAGGCTTGGTTCCAGTCAAATGCAAGCAAGATATTCTTAATTTTATTTAACACGCCTACAGCGTAACTGCAATAGTTCATGGTGGTTAAGGACACAATTGGGTAGAAGGGCTGGTTCCTTATTAACCCTCTTGCGACGATAAAGGCACTAACACAGGACAGACGGAACATGATCAAACTTGTAGCAGAGCTTCACGCATACGTCAATATTGGTGGAGTGCTGCATCAGACAAAACGAATTGGAGTAGTACTCCACAGTTGTACCAGAGAGATAGTGGGGCTTATCGTCAGCAGTAATCAATTGCTTCCCAAAGTAGGTCAAATTGTCTGGTCACAGAAAGCAGCAATAAAAATCCACGTAAGTTACTTAATCGCGTTAAAGCACTGGGTTAAAATTGCGAGGTGCTGATAAATTCTTCGACAGCCAGAGATTTTGGTTTTTTAATTTTAAAGGTACAATTTCAAGCACGAAAAACTAAGCTGACGGCTGGGTAATAAGTTCCTAAATCATGCAACTGATCCCATTGATTTGCACAAATGGGGCAAGCGAAAAAAATGGTGCCATACATCTATGGGCGGTGTTAAAAACATCTGAATAAGTTATTGCGTGCTTGACATAAATTGATTAAAGTTTTCGCATTATGTAGCTAACATATCTACGGGAAAAAGTAGCCTACATTTTTTTGTGTCGCGATTACTTTTGTCACCTCAGGACCCAAAAGTTTGACATGCCAATTTTTCCTTTGAACTTTGACCTGTTCAATTTCGATGGTCCATAGAAAAAACGGGGCAAGCAAATGAAAATCACTGGATCCTTTTTAGTTAAGACCTTTACAAGCATAGTTCTTTTTATTCCATTCCTGTTGGGCGTTCTCCCGGGATAACCGTGTAAAGTTACCTCTCTTGTCCGTTTCATCAAAGAGAGAAAGCGAGCTTCAACGGGTTTTGAAGACAATAACTTGACTTTGGAGTTTTATACCTTGGCCAAATTAGGTTAAGTCTTATTAAGCTATGACTGGTATGCACCAACTCCACTTAAATATTAAGTGATACTTACCTCCATGGTAAGTGATACTTACTCAGTAAGTGTACTGCACCAAGCACACTTAATTTAGGAAATACTTAAAATTAAGGTAAGTGTAAGTCTGGTCAAGGGTAGACTTAAGCAGCACTTTCATTTCTAAGATGGCCTGTAATTTTCAAGTGACCTCTCATTTGATGAGTTGGCAATATGGAGGACACTAAGGACTACCTTGACCGTCTGTCGCAACTTCGAATTTTTTATGAATTGTACAGGGAAAACCGTTTATTCAGAGATAGGACAAATCCATTTGAATACCTCAGAGATGGAGAGTTCTGTAACGGTATAGGATGACCAAACAATCAGCATATGAACTTCTTCAGCAAGTGGCTGCTGATCTAGAGTATGGGCATGATCGGAATAAAGCCATACCTCCACCATTGCAACAAACCATAGCACTGAGGTTTTATGCCACAGGAACATACCAAAATGTGGTAGGAGACCTTGGTGGAGTCCATCAGTCTACCGTTGGAAGAATTGTTCACAGGGTATCCCGCATATTGGCAGGTCTGCGACGTAACTATATTCAGTTTCCGTCAATGGAAGATAGGAACTCTGTACATGAAAAATTCTACGAAAAGGGAAGATTCCCTGGGGTAATCGGTGCAATCGATTGCACCCATATCCAAACTAAAGCACCACCTGGGGTTAATGCAGAGCTGTTCAGAAACAGAAAGGGATTTTTTCCATCAACGTTCAGGCGATATGTGATGCTGATATGTTGTTCACCAATATAGTTTGTCGCTGGCCAGGTTCAGTACATGACAGTCGAATGTTTGACAACAGCTTCATATGTGAGCGTTTCGAGAATGGTGAAATTCAAGGATGCCTCCTTGGAAATGCAGGATATCCCTGCCGTCCCTACTTGATGACGCCCCTTCAGCGTCCTAATACAGCAGCAGAGCGGCGCTACAAGTATGCCCAATCACAGACACGCATTGTCATTGAACGAAACTTTGGTGCATGGAAAAAAAAATTCCTCTATCTTAAAAATGAACTACAAATCAAGATGGAGCGCTCCTTGATCGTTATTGTAGCCACTGCAGTTTTGCACAATTTTCTTAGAAAAAGGAATGAGGTAGATGACTCTGACGATGAGAAGGATGCAGGCGCAGGTGATTGAGGAGATGAGAGAATACCCGTGGACCTACCCTGAGCAGCAACAGGGAATGGCGTCATACGAATTATCATTGAACAACATTTCACAAGGTAAATAAACATTTTAATTATGCTGAACCAGTACATGGTACAGTATAATTTACTGTATACACATCATCATAGGCCTACATCAGTGTCTGTGCTAAATGGCCATTTGTTTATTTACTGTCATAAATCACATTCTTCAAAACTTAAATACCTTTCAATAGTAAAATCTCTCGGCAGGTTTTAGCACATTTTGGCGAGTCTGGCTGGTAGCCGGCGGGTCTGACCGGCTTCTGGCGGGGCTCGGCGGTACCACCGCTGGTAGGTGCTGAGGCCAGTAGCAGCCTCTATAGGCTCAACGGATCTGGGCGGGTCCCGGCGGTTGCCAGCGGGACTTGGCGGGACCACCGCTGGAACCCGCCTAGTCCCGCGTGGAACTGCTGGGAACTGCTGGGACCCGCTCAGACCCACCAGCTCCCGCCCAGACCCGCCGGCTCCCGCAGAAACGTGCCAAAACCCGCCGAAACATTTTACTAGTGTTTATTACAGGCAAGGTATTTTAACCAAATTGTTTGGTTCATAACCCAAATATATTGAAAATTGCTTGTCTTTTGTCACGCTATCCTCACAAAGTCTGTGAGAAGGAAAAAAAATCATATACATGTTTTACTGTTAGAAACATAAGTACATAGTCGTATACTTGAATGACAAAAAAATCCTCCAAAGTTATTTTTATAGGGTCCTCGTAGGTACGTCCAACTAAATTATGAGTACTTTCACTTTTAAAAGTCGGGTTTGTGTACATGTATTACTTAAATTACACCTGTTGAATGACAGATACAGTTGATGACGTGGTACAGGGAGGTGGTATGCCAATTTCACTTGGTGTAGATTTCTTAAAATCTGCGATTTGCTTGTCCAAAAATTGTAACTTCTTTTCAAACACTCTCTCCGCTTTAGCTCCCTCTCCTCGTTAACTGCATCTAACGGAACTTGTATCAATCTCATTTTTGGCCTCGTGTTCTTCTACGGTCAGCGCCATCATCTCCTTATTGGCTTTATTTATACTTGATGATACAGTTTCCCTCGTTTCTTTATTTTTGCAGGTAAGCTTGTCCTTGTTGCGGGATGCGTCGGGACCTTTGCCACTCTCTCCAGCATCCTTAGTGGGTGTATTATTGCCAGTGCCTGGCTGTATGAGCATCATCGCTAGCTGCAGCTGAAGCTGGCCTTTCAACACAAATCGGAGGAAGACTAGCTGTTTGGCGTTATGGCGGTAGAGCATGTTACTGAGTGCCGTTAACTGTAGTATCTACTGTTGTTGCAGGGTTGAGCTGGCGACCTTGCCTGTTCACCACACGACGCTCTAATGACCAGAGGGACGCTATTGTCTTTGGCGCTTCTTACCCGCACATGCGCAAACTTAAGATACATCAGCGTCCCTCGCTGCTAAACTTAAATCCCTTATCTATTGGCATGGTAACAAGACTGAATAACATTCCATTTCATTGGTTTGAACAAATCAGTTTGGTGTGGCATCCGTTGTCGCCTTGCCAAACTCTATTAATATAGGGCTAAGCCCTCCTCCACAATTGCCTTCCATGACAGACTGCTTTGAAAACCACTTGGCTGTGTGTAATTGATTAGTCATGGAATAAAATACGTTTAAACCAAGGAATTTAAGGAACGAATTTTCATATTAGACATCGCTTTTTAAATTCTACTGCAACAGCATTTAACTAAACAACTGATTATTTCAGGTTCTTCTGAAACTGTAGGCAGACATAAGTGATCTGTGTCATCACAACTTCCGGATGACATTGTATTGATTAGTACATATTTTATGCTGGTTTTCGGATTTTAAAGAAATATCTTTTTCTCTAAAAGCATACAGGTAATTGCTTCAAAACTGCTAAGGGGCGTGTAGCAGTATCGCTAGATATTCCTGTTGTTTGTAAGGTGGCTATGGGATTTTTTTCTCTTTTTTTTTAAAGATTTTTTTGCGTTTTAGGTTTTTCCGACTTCTTCGCCAGAACGAAAGTACAGATATGTTCAAAAATGGTAGCAATTTAGTCTGAATGGCCCATTTTGTTATGTTTGAAAATTTAGTAAGGAGAGTGCAATCATTTGCATTTTATTAAGATTTGGAAAGTGTTGGTGGTCGTTACAGCAGAATTTCAGAAATCACAATGCTCTGCAAGACATCCTGGCAACACAGAAAGGTATAGTATCACGGAAGTTTTGAACTTGATGTATGATTAGTGACATTGATCTTTTTCTTCCGTATTAGGACGTCATCTTAAAAAAAGTTGTTTATTAATATTTTGAAAAATAATCAACCGGTTTGAAATGTGTTTGGTGCAAAGCTGAACTCTAGCCACCCATTTGCCATACGTGCACCGTTTTCGTAAAGCTTAAAGATCGAAGTCATATGGTTGTTTGAAAAAGATGCATTTTTAACCTCATAAAAGTTTGTACGTGCGAAATTTCCGATTTGGCTTAGGTCTGTTGGTTGTTATTTCAGTACGAACAAACTTCTGTATTGGACTTACGCATATGATACATGGTTAGCGACCTTGACCTATTATGTCAAGATCAGACGATTTTTAAGTTCTACTTTTTTCACAATATTTTAAAAGTCATAACTCTGAGCTGCTGATTACCTTCATTATAATATTGCACGGGTAGAATGCCCTTGTAATATAATTTTCTATTGTATAATCGATTTGTTTGGCTCCTCAATAGGTCAGTATTGACCATTTCTTTTTAATAAAATCTTTCTTTCTTAGTAACATGTGCTTGCATGAGTTTACTGTTGAAGTTTCCGCTTCTGGAAGAATGGCGGACCCACGCACTGCAATAATCGTGTTAACACAAAATCAATCAAAACAAAATCTGGCCTTTTTATCAGTGTGGGGTTGTATCATGATATACTGAACGGTTTGAAATTATATGCAGACATTCCATAGCCCAGCTTAAGCTTACGCTGTCTTTGAATGAAAATATCTGTAAGCACTTCCTATACCATCAATTTGTATGTTTAATGTTAACAATGTACACCTTCACTTGTGGACAGTATTTATTTATTCGGTTTAGTCATTTCTTGCATTACAATGTACACACTGACAGTATAAAATGGTTAAGCCATATCTATCTACTGAAATGATCAAGTGCAATGATTTACCCCTTGTGCCCGTCGGTGCACAGACTGCAGACACAAGATTTGGTGGCTTGATTTGTTCTGAGTGTATTTTTTTCTGTTCTTTTCCTTTTTCTCTTCCTTTTTGGAGGGGGAGGCATAAAGTCTTAAGGGATGTAATACACACACACACACACACACACACACACAGTGATCCCTGCTCTGTATGTGGTCACTTTTTCTTGCCTGAACGGTTGGCCACATATAGCAGGTTCCATTACATCTGTGTGGGCCTTATACTAAGACGAAAGTAGACATACAACGTATATTATGGCAGGTGATCTCTCTCTCTCTCTCTGTGTCTCTCTCTCTGTATACATATATACATATATGTTCATATATTATATATATATATATATATATATATATATATATATATATATATATATATATATATATATATATATATATAAAATAGGGATTGATTGAGTTGTTCAAACCACAATCATTCACTGAATAAATATCAACATATTTTCTCATTTGAATACATGCTGAGTTTAGTAGAGTTATATAAATATTTGAAGCTTATTACATGAATGAAAAATATGCAAAAGGATATTGTCATCAAAACTGATTATGTTTAAGATGTTCTTGACAAAATGTGAGAGCGACAGTAGACATTTAAAATCTATTTCAAATCATTGTCATTCTTGTCCTGTCACTGATACTTCTGGTCCATGTGACAAGGATATTCCTCCTAGAATATCCAAAGACAGCGCGAAGATGAACAAATATGGAAAAGAGTTGTCAAATTTATGTAAATCTGCAAACTTGATTATATGTAATGGTCGGTTTGGCCCAGATAAAGGTATATGGAAGTTCACTCGTTTAACCCGTCGTGGACGAAGTGTTGTTGACTACCTCATATCTAGTCGTTCATGTCTTAACTATATATCTTACTCTGAGATCGACCCGCTTAGAGTAGAATCTGATCACTCTCCCGTTGTTTTTAATTTAAAATGTGGACCTAAATGTAAGCCTTTAGTACAGAAATCTGAGATTGAAGGTCATACATTGTAGGTTCTCTGATTATAAATGGGATTTTACATGTATTTTTAAGTATTCCGAAGAATTGACTACCAATGTCGCTTAAAAAGAAACGACAAAATAGTGGCGGATTTCCTAAGTATGCTTTCCCTGAAAATACAGTGGAAGATGTCTGTGCTGGATTTTATAGATTTCTGGGCAATGTTATTAAAAATGCTTTCCAGGAATGCAATTTGCAATCCAAAATAAACTTAACGTCAAATCGCTGGTTTGACACTGAATGTAAGGCTTTAAAAGCTCAAGCACATAATTTTGTAAAACGTAATGACTTATCTGACAAAAATAGCCACTCGAAATTTAACCAGTTACAAAAATAATATGAACAAGTGGTGCAAAGGAAACGTGGACAATATGGTTATAAAGTATGGCTTAAGCTCGAAACCTTGCGTTCCAACTACCCCAGCGAGTATTGGCGTTTTCTGAAAGGTTTATCAAATAAGAAAGCTAGCAATGAAATAGATTTATAAAAGTTTTATCATTTTTTTCAGAGTCTACTTGCTAAACAGTGCTTATTTTTATTTTGAGACGACCGGTGTAAAACCACCAGTTGCCTTTTATGGGTGACTGCCTGTCTCAAGTCAGGAGTGAAATTTGTTTCTTCACATTGGTATTAGAAAAGAAATGTTGATGCTTTGGCAAGTCTGGAATCTCTTTGCTGTCATTGTTAGGTTTGGAATTAATGAATATGGATCATGTGTTTCTGTACTATTTGAAAATTACTTCATTGGCTATGATGTGCTGTGGGCTTTGTTCTCCGACTCATAGTTATAGTGGAGGTAGAGTGTGTTTGTAATGTTCCAGATTCATAAATATCACAAAAACGATGTAGGCCTACTTTACTCTTTTCCTGTAAACTTAGGTGACTGACAAGTCGGGAGAACTAAAAGGTGATAGGCCTAACAGGTCTCTTTTTATTTTTGGCAGAAGTAATGAAATTTGTGTTTTTGGTGGTTAGGCCTATACATTTTGGAAATGAACTAGTATCTGCAGTTAATGATGAATATTTCTAAGGTTGAGAGGACCGGTTTAAAACCACCAGTTGCCTTTTATGGGTGACTGCCGGTCTCAAGTCAGGAGTGAAATTTGTTTCTTCACATTGGTATGAGAAAAGAAATGTTGATGCTTTGGTAAGTCTGGAATCGCTTTGCTGTCATTGTTGGGTTTGGAATTAATGAATATGGATCATGTTTTTCTGTACTATTTGATTTAAAATTCATGGCGGATATTAGAAATGTTAATTTGGATGAGATACATGACGAATCAGATCTTCCAAAAATCTTAATAATACGAGAAGTTCTTAATTCGTTTATAACTGAGTGTGAATTAAAAACACATCTAAGAAATCTTAAAACCCATAAAGCACCAGATAGAGATGAAATAGGTGCCGAATTTCTAAAATATGCAGAGTGTCTCCTGACTTGCCCACTTGTGTGTCGTTACAATTTCAACCTTAAATGTCGTAATTTCCCTATTCAGTGGTCAGAAGGCATAATTATTCCGCTTCACAAATCTGGTAACAAGGCAGACCCTGCTAATTACAGGAAAATTACTGTGCTCGTCACATTGGGAAAACTTTTTGAATCTATACTTAATGGTCGACTGATATCGAAGAATAATATGTTCGAAGAGGATGATATATTCCAAGGTGGTTTGTGTCAGAACAAAAGAACAAATGATAATGCTTTTATTCCGGTATGCCTCATTGAAAAGCAAAAATTTCTTGGGAACCTTTTGTATGTATGCTTTGAAGATTTTTACCAAAGCGTTCGATTATGTTGACTGCGGTGCTCTTTTTTTATAAACTCCGACAAAGAGATATGTCTGGAAATTATTTAAATGTCTTGAGGAATATGTTTGGTAAATCTAAGAACAAGGTAAAATGGCAGGGCTTTTTAAGCGAAAGTATGAATTGCTCACATGGGGTACTCCAAAGTGGAATTACCTCCCCAAAAGTGTTGAATGAGTGCCTTTCTGATATTAGAGACAACATAACAGACGACGTACGTATATTTTTAGATGAATTGCTGTCTTGATTATCATAGGCTGATGATTTGGTGATTTTCTCTGACACGGATGCTGGCCTTCAATACCAGGTAAACCTATTGAAGAATTACTGCCAAAAATGGCATTTTATAGTTAGTTTGCCCAAAACAAGAATTATGGTGTTTAATAAACGTAAACATACCCCGTGTATTTACTTCAGTGATCAGTCATTGAAAACTGTCTCACAATATAAAAACTTGGGCATTATCTTTGATTCAAACAAAACACAGGTCTTACAGACAACACATACATATCTCGATGAGCAGGTAAATCAAGCAATATTCTGCAGCCTAAAAATGTATTATGGATCAATGGGCAAGCCTACCTCGTCATGCATGATTAAATTATTTGATGCCCAAATGTATTCCTCTTCTGGAATATGGTTGTGAAGTGTGGACCTCTGTGAGACTGTGTGATGTGATTGAAAGTATACCACAAAGTTTTCTGAAAAGAATGTTGGGTGTAAGACAGTAAATACCAACACTAGGTGTTTACATGGATACAGATAGATTCCTTATTCATCAGACAGCAGGTCAGATTAATTAAATATTGGTAGTATATCTTAACACTGCCATCTGAACATGTATTCAAATCAGCATACAATATGCTACTCGAGAGGTATTATGGAGGACAAACAAATTTGTGTACAACGGTAGTGAAGATTCTTTCTTCAGCCAAGCTCATTTCTTTCTGGTATTCTCAACTAGTGGAAGACGATTTTACCTTCATAAAAACATTAAAAGAATAATTGTATAGGGATTATATACAAAAGTGTGAACCTATGCTTCACTCCCTAGAAGATGACAAAAAGCTGCAATTATATAAAGTTTTCAAAAGGAATTCCGCTTAGAATCATGTATACAAAGTGTACCTAGCGTTACATACATTCAGTGCATTGCCAGACTTAGATTGAGCTCCCACAACTTACAAAATAGAAGTTGGACGCCATGTCAAAACCTCAAGCCTAAACTTCTTATTGCTGCTTCTTCGTACGGTTTTATCTCAGAGTTGTGGACGACAGGCCTCACTATTTTAAACAGCGCCTAGTTTTCGTGGATGGACGCAGTGAATTGTTCTCTCGCCAAATTTCATTGAAAAGGATGTAAGAGAGAAATTTGTTACAATTATGTCATGTACAGATACTAATATCCACTTTACCTTGATCAAGTTTTTACACAGGTGTTTTCCAAAGCAGATCTGAATTGGAAATATGTAAGTAGAAGCAAAATGCTCAACACAGTGTAACTCAGTATTATATGTCGTCTAGATGAAACCACATCTCTGTTTATTGAAGGTTGTTAGGATGTGTCGCAAGCTTGCAACTATTATGCTTATTCACAATCTAAATGAAACACTCAAGATATTATTGTATGACCATCTTCAGATGTGCTTGCATGAAACTACCCTTAGATATCACTATTACTGTGACATGAGGGTGCAAAGCATAGATTAAAAACATGTACATTTTATATGAAGAAAGCATTAGTCATGGGTACCATAGGGTACATTAGTTTCCTCTAGTCATTATGTCTGAGTGCCAACCCAGACATTCTGTTTTTCCAAGAATTCTTTCTTTCTTTGTTTCTTGCTTCTTTTCAACCAGATTTAACTGGAGTTTTTCTCGGACCCCACAATTACGAAAACCACCAAATTTGACATGGTAATTAATCTACCAGTGAAATTACGCACCTGATTTGGAATAGTCATGATGATTAAAATTATGCAAATGAGGGGCAATTAAAATTTTAAAAGCACCATATCTTCCAAATTATTGGAGATAGACACATCGTTCTAACTTATACATGTAGTTTAGAGAAAACTGGTAAATCCAATAGGATACAAACAAATCTTGGGGAATTTTAATGTATGCTAAATTCTCCAAATTTCTCCCCAATCCACATGCAGGCCTTCAAGTGCCTGCTGTATGACCTGTTGCTTGACCTCTGTGGTGCCAGGCAACCATTTTGCATTCATAATTAATTAGCTTGAACCTGTCTCACAGGCAACTTTCTATCCATGTATGCTAGGTGTATGCTTTGGAAGTTTTGGATCTTGCAGCAAAAAGAAAAAAACTTTTGGGAGACTCCCAACAACTGTGTAATGAGGCTGTCAATAAAATACAGAGAATCTCTTTCTGTTCATGCAGGAGTAGATTGAATCCATGCTGCCATAAGTAGCAGGCAGGCTATAGTTTCCACTAGTGCAGAAGAGACCTGTCATTGCACCATGACTAAAACTGGTGTCCTAGCTGGCCTATTTTTGCCTCAGGCAATGTCAGTCTGCTGAGCTTACCAGTCCCAAGGGAACATAGGCTCCAGACTTCTAGGCAGAACAAGCCTGAGTGTACCCTCTGTTATAAATAGACTAAATACAGAGCTGGCCAAACCAAGGAGGGTAGAGTTTGTGTCATCGCAGTGGACACTTTCATGTCCTTGTTTTCTTGTACCCAGTTAGATGAAGCCTGTTCTTCCTAGCCAATACTGCGACAGTATAGTTTTTCTCTTTGTTCACAGGTACATGTTTATGTAGTTTCTTGACAGCTTCTGTTAAAATTTGTTTATGTAATGAAGGAAATTAGACAGTTTTGTATTGCATGTATGTACATCCCCTTGAATTATAATATGTATACACTGTATATATATATATGTGCATGTATGAATAATGTACATATACATGCACACATACTCATCCATACTGCCCAGAAGGGCTGACCCTCTCAAGAGTAGACACTTTTCTCTGGTCCCAAGGGTAACCACTTTAGACAGGTTTCACTGTATTTGTAAGCACTGGAATTTTCTCTCTTTCTGTCTCTCTCCTTCCTTCCTTTTTTTCCTTTCTTTCTTTCTTTCTCTTTTTCTTTCTTTCTTTCTTTCTTTCTTTCTTTCTTTCTTTCTTTCTTTCTCTCTTTCTTTACAACCAAATTAGGTCTGGAGATTTTCTCAAGCACTATTTTTCTGAAAACTACCAAACTTGCTATGGTGACTAACCTAACTAGTGAACTTGTGATACTCATTTCGAATAGTCATGATGTTTAAAAGTATGCAAATTTACGGGCGATTAAAATTTCAAAAGCTCCATGTCTTCCAAAATATTGCAGATACTCAAAATTGCAATGTGCATACACAGGTTTGTGACACCTGCCGATATAATCGACAGTACAAGTTAAGTAGAATTTCAAATTATGCTAATAATGGGCTTTGAGAAGTTTAAAAGTTGAACATCTCCAAAACTATTTTACACAGACATGTCATTTCAACTTCAATGTATGAAGTGTGGCAAAGCCGCATCCAATTAACCATGAACTAAAGTTGTAGGCTTTCAATTGATGTAAATTAGGTAAATATGCAAAATGTAAATCTTGAATAGCTTCAAAACTAGTATAGATAGAGGTGCCCTTCCTACTTTAATTTATGGGTGTGTGGCAAAGCCCCATCCAATGAACCATGCACCAAAGTTACAGCCTTTCAATTTAGGCGAATTAGGCAAATGCGCAAAATTAAAATGTTGAATAGCTTCAAAACTAGTATACATAGTAGTAGTGTCATTCAAACTTCATTTTCTAAGTTTGTGACATGCCCATAACCAATGAATTAAGAACCAAAGTTGTAGCATTTTACTTTATAAAAATGAGGCTAATACACAAAATTTAGATTATGTTGAACAATGTCAAAGTGGAGCATTTCAAACTGGTCTGATTTTGAAGGCACCCAGACACATTTGCTGTGAAGCAATTCTTCTTTTCTAGTTTTATATTGGTGCTCTACGAATTTCTCTAATATTGAAGACTATTATATCAGTACTTTAAGAGATTTTATTGTACTCATAATAGACCTGTTCATACCAACTTGTACTGAAATTCTCCGGACCCTAATTAATTAGGCATTCCATTGTCGGCCTGATTATCAAATCAGCAAGTGGCCGAGTCAGGCTCACGCCTTCGTATGCTCATAACGTATGCCGCGGCTAACGCTAGTGATTACAGCATGTATTGAGCTGAACAGTGCAAATATTTTACCTATAATGTCCCATCAGTGGTGAACGTGCATTTTTATTTTGTTGACGGTTTGGTTTTTCATTAAACCCAAGGACTTTCTGTGTTTTACTTTCTGATCCTCCCAAGTGTAATCCGGCCAGCGTGGTCGAGCACAAAATGTAAACTAGAAAAGAAGATTTGCTTCACAGCAAATCTGTCTTGGTGCCTTCAAAGGAAAGAAAGAAAGAAAGAAAGAAAGAAAGAAAGAAAGAAAGAAAGAAAGAAAGAAAGAAAGAAAGAAAGAAAGAAAGAAAGAAAGAAAGAAAGAAAGAAAGAAAGGAGAATTCTTGGAAAAAATGTCTGGGTTGGCAACCAGACATAACAAAGCAGGGGGCGCTTTCCGAAGTGAACCGAATAAAGCGGAGTCCTATCAACTGGTCTATTGCATTAGACTTGTATCAGGCGCTGTGGAACTATCCTAATAGCTAATAGTATTACCACGCAAGGAAGATAAACGTGTCAACTAGGCCCGGGAAGGTGAAAGTGACAAAATAATAATCATGTTTTTATACGACAATCTCAATCAACTCCAATGGGGAAGTTTGTGTAGCCAAGTATCATCACATCTAAAAATTAAACACAAAAATATATTTTTTGTGTACATATTATGATGACAAGAACATTAACATCCTTCTGATGTGTAGCTATGATATAAAGTTTGATAACATGTTTGACAGGGTCGAGTTTTCAATATGTAACAAGATATCTGATCACATCTGAATGTTCATACAGAAATATCGATCTCATTAGGATGCACACACACACACACACACACACACACACATATATATATTACATATATATATATATAGAGAGAGAGAGAGAGAGAGAGAGAGAGAGAGAGAGAGAGAAAGAGAGAGAGAGACACACACACACACACACACACACACAGGCTTTCAGCTCATGTGATTCGTGTTTTTATAAAGAAATATAAGACTCGTGCATTTTCCTAGATATTTAATCGTACACCAGGACAGTGTACGGAAGATTATTCGCCATAACTTTGCAAAGCAAATGGATCCTTGGAAGGCGAAAAATTGTTTTCATTTCTGAATTCCTTTTCCATTATTAGATAAAAAGAAAAATTACATAAAAAGTGATATGCCAGATTTATAGATGTGTTTTGTCATGGTCTTCAGACACCGTCTGACAATTTTCCAAAGCTCAGACTTTACCCACGAAAATGGATCGTATATTGTACACAAATTCAACAGCTGACAACAGAATATATTCAAAGAATTTAAATAAATATATACACGGAAATTGCAAAATGTGTACAAGGAACCATAAAGACCTAAGTTATCCATCATATTATCACTATCTCACATCACATCCTAAGGCTTGTGTATGCCAAACATAAGCAAATTGCAAACGTTATCCATCATATTATCACTATCTCACATCACATCCTTGTGCATGCCATACATAAGCAAATTGCAAAACGTGTATAAGGAAACATATAGACCTAAGTTATCCATCATATTATTACTATCTCACATTACATCCTTGTGTACATGATACACAAAATCTCTTATCAGTAGTTATCCATCATTTTGTTACTATCTCATATCACATTCAATCGTATGCAATATGTAAAACACAAAAATAACGAACATTACATGAATGTAATATTTGGGTATAAATGACACTGAAACGAGTCTTGTGCTGGTTCCCCGCTGATGACCCAATTTCTACCCAGAGGCGAATAGAGCCTACATGTTTGCTTCTAAATTCAAATTTGATGAATATGATATGTTCTTGAAATGAAATAAGGACGTTCATATATGCAATGATTTAGAACTACTGAACTACACATCAGGGCCTGCACTTTAATCACATGCAGAAATGTAGCTTAAAACATGCCTGCTGGACTTAATCGTGTAGAAACGGAAACCGGCACAAGAGCTCAATTATGTATTACAAAGAAAACTATTAAATAACAATCTTTTTAAGTGATCAACCACCGAACCGAAGTTCTGGGACTTATGCCAGTGAAATTCACGGACACGTTTCGGTGCATCATGCACGCATTGTTCCAGCAACAAATAATAAATGATTTTTTTTATTCATATGGCATGATATGTTCTGGCAAATATTATAACTTTTATGTCAAAACACTCTGTTCAAGACCCAATTTTTTCCAACGAAAGATTATTTTTCCACACTAACACTACTCATGAAGGACTTGTCCTCTTGGTCCTTGGCGCTGAAAATTTTGTCACCAGAATTTCCATGAATCAGCATCAATTTCCTCAGACATGACTGGCTTTAAGTTTATTTGTTTGTTTACTTGTATGCTTGCTAGCTTGTGTACAGAGTATAGTTCATGGATCAAAATGTAACATGTATAAAAGTGTGCTTTTTTAATACCAGCTTTACCTGTTCGCTCAATCTTGGTATCATAGCTGTCCGCTAAGCAGTTCTAGTTAGTATAAGCGAGATAGAAGAAGAAGAAGAAGAAGAAGAAGAAGAAGAAGAAGAAGAAGAAGAAGAAGAAGAAGAAGAACAAGAAGAAGAAGAAGAAGAAGAAGAAGAAGAAGAACAAGAAGAAGAAGAACAAGAAGAAGAAGAAGAAGAATAGGGATAAGAAGAAGAACAAGAAGAAGAAGAAGAACAACAACAACAACAATGTATTTGGAAAACTACCCCGTTACAAAATGGGCACCAATCAAATGGGTTTATTTGGTGCGTCCATACATTTCCTTTGAATCCATTTGTAAAATACAATTACAAACTATAAAAGTTAAAGTGTTCAGTAGATTAATTCCATTAGCTAACATAAATGCTGTATGTACATGCATAATATAATAATATAAACCTCATCTTAAAAAAAAAAGTTGCCGGTGAAATTCTGAAAATCCGAAATTACTTCCTTTATCAAGTTGTGACGTTTTCGATCAAGAAACTAAAACAGTAAAACGAGAAAACGCTAATACGAAGACACGAAGATGCGAGTGCGAAAACACGACATAATTGCTGTCGTGTTTTCGCATTTTCGCCTTCGTGTTTTATATTTTAGTGTTTTCGCATTCGTGTTTTCTTGTTTTCGACCAAGGAAGAAAACAGTAAAACAAGGAAACGAGAAAACGCTGACACGAAAACACGAAAATGCGAGCGCGAAAACACGACATATTTTCTGTCGTGTTTTCGCGGTTGTGTTTTCGCATTTTCGCCTTCGTATTTTATATTTTAGTGTTTTCGCATTCGTGTTTTCTTGTTTTCGCTGTTCTGTTTTCTTATTTTCTTGTTTTCGTCTTCGCATTTTTATGGAGAGAAAAATATTTTAGTTAGCACTTTTGTGCCACCATAAATTTGTGATTTTCAGAATTTCACGAGCAAGTTTTTTTAAGATGAGGTTTATATTATTATATTATGCATGTACATACAGCATTTATGTTAGCTAATGGAATTAATCTACTGAACACTTTAACTTTTATAGTTTGTAATTGTATTTTACAAATGGATTCAAAGGAAATGTATGGACTCACCAAATAAACCCGTTTGATTGGTGCCCATGTTGTAACGGGGTAGTTTTCCAAAAACATGGTAGAACTGCTTAGCGGACGGCTATGATACCAAGATCGAGCGAACAGGTAAAACTGGTATCAGAAAGCACACTTTTATACATGTTGCAGTTGTGATAATATTAACTGTAAATATTACATTTTGATCCTTGAACTCAACTCTGCACACAAGCCAAAAGCGTATAAGTAAACAAACAAATAAATTTAAAGCCAGTCATATCAGAGGAAATTGATCCTGATTCATGGAAATCCTGGTGACAAAATTATCAATGCCAAGGACCAAGAAGAAAAGGTCCTTCATAGGTTGTGTTCGTGTGGAAAAATAATCGTTTGTGGGGAAAATGGGTCTTTAATACAGTGTTTTGACGTAAAAGTCATCATATTTACCCCAATATGTCATGTCATATGAAGAAAAAAATGCATTCACTTTTTGTTGCTGGAACAATGCGTGCATGTTGCACCGAAACGTGTCCGTGAATTTCACTGGCATTAATCCCAGAACTCCGGTTCGGTGCTTGATCACTTAAAAATATTGCTATTTAATAGTTTGCATTGTAATACATAATTGAGATCTTTGTGGCAGATTTTTTCTTTATGACACGATAAAGTCCACCAAGCATGTTTTGAGCTACATTTCTGCATGTGATTAAAGTGCATGCTCTTATATGTATCTATCATTGGGCAGAATATTATATCAATTATTGGTATCATATCAACGGAGTTTGTACAGCATTTATGATTTATATATGTTTAAGGAATTTAAGTAACGAAATTAAACATAATTAGGGTGGCTGTGCATGATCAAACTTGCTTTCATATTAGACATCGCTTTTTAATTTCTACTGCTACAGCATTTAACTTAACAGCTGATTGTTTTTATTTGATTTTGCTTTATCGGATTTTTGGGGGGTTGAAACCCTAGCAGGAGACAACAATATTAAAAGACATGTCACTCCAAACAATGTACATGGAGGTCTACACGTAAAAACCCACCCACATGCAAATGCCAAACTACAGCTTACACCATGTGTACTGCCCAGAATCTTGTCAAAAAAGGACAATAAATCAAAAATTACGAGATCACGCTTGTTTCAACAGGTACATATAAATTTCTACCATAGAGCTGTGACGTATGTCTTTGCTTTTTCGTAGTCTGTCTGCAAAATTGCTCTGCACACTGCTTTTTGTTTGGTCGATCGGTCATGTATAATATGTGTGTGAGCGATGTGTCGCGTTGCCGCTGCACCCCAGTCACAACGTTTCGGTTTTGTGTCGCGATCAGTGTATTGCAGATCTTTACTTGTAAAGCAACACTGGTTACATATCTCCACAGAATAAAATTATATGAATGGCAAAAGCGGGGAAAAGCATGACAGTGTGTATGGTCCCCTTTACCACGAGAAAGGCAAAAATTTACAGAAAACCAGTGAAATAGGCTTGGCATAAAATTAACAATCCTGACAACCTTACATACCGGCACCCAAGCCAAAGCCAGGGAGACTGAACTCGGCCCTAATTGCCCCATCCCTTTTCCAATTCCTTTTTGAGGGAATGGATTTTTTTTTTTTTTGCCCCCGAAACAAACTTACTTTGCGTTATTGTTAAATGGCGATTGAAGTGCGTGTCGCACTGTCAGACCAAACAATGCAAGCAAACACAGTTCAGGGCTAGAATTTAATTTTTTTACCAACATGCCCACCGGGCATGTTGGAGATGAACTCAACATGCCCAACTCATGCACAACATGTCCAACTTTATATGTCCAGGTTCAACTGAAGTGTGTCTTTTTTTCAACATTCGCACTTTCTTCGTCATGTATTACCCCTTGAATGAGACAACCATATATTTTGAATGTTACATTCTTTATTACATGTATAATTACGGACGTTTTTCTAATGTTTAATGTACTGTCGTGAGCGACCACCGATCGGGAAAATTTGGCAAAACACACCGCAAACTACCGCTTTTTGAGGAGACTCCAAAGTGTCAAACAGTGACAAACCCTGATGTTTTGCCATCATATACGACGAAAATGTAACTGTCATTCATTCAAGTATCGTAATTCCCCTGTGTTGCAAACTTTGTTTCAAATAATCGGGATTGATTTGAAGTGCATCGCAACTTGGAACATGCCAGGTTCTCTATTTTGGCGTTTAAGTTTAACTGGCCGGCACCTTGTGCAGGCAGTGCCGTCTACTACCGAGCCTTTGTTTTGCACAAAAACGACTGAACGGTCGCAAAAATATTCTAAATACATTACTTACTATCTTGACCTTAATCTGCATGCACAGTTATGTCAGGTTCATTGTTAGAATTTTGTAAAAAAATCAATTAAAATACTAAAATACGCCCCGGGTATCTCGAAAGCCCGCTTGCAAGGGCACACTTGAATCCCCCATTTTTAATTTGCATTCGGGTACAAATTATTTTGCGAAACTTCGGTAAACTCCGGAGTGATCTGTGATCTCACATTTGTCGAGTAGCAAAACACAGACATACAAGTGGTGCTGTGTTGCCGTTTATTTTATATTCGATTACAGTCAAATTGTTAACGGTCTTAAATCCAGCATTACTTCCATCATACTACGTTTAAATTCTTGAACCAAGGGTAATACTTTCGCGTAACTTCGGTGAACTCCGGACACGCACATGCTCTGAGATTTGTTGATCAAGTTGACTTGAGCCAAGTCAACCACTAGCGGATATACAAGTATACACGTGGTACTTTGTTTGCCGTTTATTTTATATATTTGATTAATTAGAATTATTACAGGTTTTTCAGCATTACAGGCATCATGTTATGGTTAATTGAACCGAGACTAGAAGAAAGAATTCGTCTGCGCCTAAACATTTAAGCGGTCGCATCGTCCGGACGCATCGTCATGTTGGATGGGATATGACGATACCCGCTCAGTACAACAGCTTCAAAAATTTAATAAGGAATTTTTTGTCGATAAACTGAGGAAAAGCAAGTATGGTACATATACTTGTACAGGAAAAAAAAACATATCACACATTTATTTATTCCAAGACCTAGCCTTTAATTTTACCGCTTGCATTTTGTTTTGCCAACCGCCTGTGCAAATTATCATTATTATCGACTCGGGGGCTTCCGATCTATGGACTAGCATGGTGAGGATAAGTGACGGAACTGCTCAACCTTAATGGTAAGAGGGAGATCTTTTTGCCTCTCATGTGACGATTCTGAGCAGATTTAACGTACCCAGCAGACTTGTGAAACTCCCGGGGTGAAACTGGACAGGCTTGTCGTTGAACCTTTACTGATTAAACACCGACCATGATTGGTATGAAGTTTCCCTTTAATAGAGTTGTTGAACATAAATGAGAATAATGCGGCAAAAATATATTTACTTCCACACAAGTGTGTGTAAAGGAAAGTCCGGTAGCTGGACTAACACTAGCGTGTATCACACCGGCCTTTGGAAAGTCCTAAAGATAAGCAAGCTAATCTCATGCCCATGTATTTATAACATGCCCGGTCGGGAATCTTGGTCTTTATCTCAACATGCCCGGCACAATCTCAGGGCGTCGTGGTACGTCGGACACCTGCTAAATTCGAGCCATGTTAAGTTTGTCATGGCTGACAAGAAACAATTACCCATGCGTCCAAGCTGTAACATCATAACCTCGGTCATGGTGTACTACTAGCCTCTGTGTCTGATCTAGGAAACGAATAGAGTTGGTTATTCATCTATGACAATGCACAGTATTAGCAATGATACAATCTTGAAACTAATGGATTCTCAACACATATAAGGTGTTCTGGGTTTTTTTTTTTTTTTTTTTTTTTTTTTTTGTTTTGTTTTTTTTTTTTTTTTTTTTTTTTTTTTCGTTTTTGTTTTTGTTTTTATTTTCACTTTTTAAAATTCTAGGATGTGCTGGGATTGATGTTTGTTTATCATTAACAAGACTCTTTTCTCAGTTGTCACCTCGTCATGATCATGATCTATGAAGACCACCCATCTGGCGTAGTGTATGCAGCATGGAACGTGCATACAAAACGACATCTCTCTTTCTCTCCGTCTGTTTTTGATATGGTTTACTTCTCTAAAGGGGGCGGGGGATAAAAAGAGGATTTAAAAAGTAAGTTTAGTTTAGTTTAAACATATTTATTTCAAACTGGATTGCCCAATAGTACAAAGAGTGTTACTAATCGAGGGGTTCTCCATATACGGAGACGCACAATATATATGTACGAGACAGACAGGCCGAGACATTATAAGGTTGAAAACTATGCACTTAGACAAAACAGGCTATGTACAAGTATGAACACAAGAGATAACTGTACATGTGTGTGTTGACAATATTCTATAACCAAAATGAACATGCCATCGGAGAATACTGAAGGCGAGGGCAACAACCCGACTAAGGCCCGCCCACCCAAGCAGTCCAACCCACAGGGATTGGCCTTTCATAGATGGCAACGGAGATAGATGCATAATGCATGCTGCTAGGCGCGGCCGAAGCACGATGGCGACATACACACGCTGCCACTGTGGAGGATTTCAAATTAAAGTAGTTGGAGGCTAATTCAAATCTTCTCCTTGTTTACATAGAAAGTAACAAACATGTCTGACTGTACGTGGAATAACATGAAAAATTGGCAATATACATATTTTTAACAAATAGGAGAGGGCTGGGACTGCCATATACATGTATATAGAGACCAAAGTACTCTGTGTGAGTGTGTCTGTCTGTCTGTCTGTCTGTCTGTTTCTCTCTCTCTCTCTCTCTGTCTCTCTCTCTCTCTCTCTCTGTCTCTCTCTCTCTGTCTCTCTCACACACTGTCTCTCTCTGTCCAGCAATCTTACAAATTATTTTCACAAAATACAAAATGCCAAAAGCAAAGAAACAAAGCAAGACATATTGCCGTCAGCATCGAACTAAGCAGCAGTTAATTTGTCATTTTCAGAGAGAATTTTGAGAGGGATGGAGAAAATGGCATCCAACTCAAGGCCCAACTTGTCTAGAATGGCAATAGTAAATTTCATGAAAATAAAGAGAAAAATCAAACTCTAGCGCCCTCTCCCCCCCCATGTACTGTATAATTGGTCGTCAACTTCCTTTTTTTCATGCACATTGCTATCCGCTTGCTTCAGTTTCTATTTTCTTCCCTGATCATGGTCTTTTTTTGTTTGTTTGTTTGTTTGTTTGTTGCAAGGGACAAGCAGTCTTTAACAAAGATATGTTGCTCTTTTATCCAAGATGTGTAGAAATGAACCCGCAACTCCTGTCCGTCGAGCACTCTTTTGGATGAAGTAAGCTGTCATACTGCAAACACATCTTGTTCAAACAGCGCCATTTGCAAACGTCTGTTGCTAGTGTCAAGGTGATAGCACCTTCGGGTCACGTGACTGATCCGCTTTCGAGTCCCTTTTGAAGGCTGTCGCCGTCGCGTGTGAAAGCATAGTGACAGGCTTGCATTTATGGCTACCCTTGATGTCATTCGGGTAAATAGCTGCTTTTTAGGCCAAAAAATATTATTGTATATTGGAATCTATACATCATATTTGTCCATTGACAGGCCTTCGAAAAATTGCAACCAAAAGTGACCACGGTTGGAGAACAATATTGTCATTACGGCCAACAATGTGGGCGAAAAGAGCTCAAATCTTTCAACTCCAATTTCTCAGAATGATTTCAATCAATTTTGTAGCCTGCGTTGATTAAGAGCTAATTGGTGGATCTGCTTTAAATAATGGTCTTTTGAAAGATAATTATATTATGTAGGAACTGTATTTTTTGTTTTTGTTTTTGTTTTTTTTTGGTTTTTGTTTTTCCGTCCGGCGTTTCCTTCCGAGACCTTTATAGCTCATAAAATGAATTAATTGTCGGTGTTGAGATTAATGATCAAAGCAATCGATTATTTTGTAATTATGTATTTTATTTGTAAACAAAAATACGTTTCCTGCATTTTGGTCTATACTTTTATTTTACACAGTCATGTAAAACACTTTTCTATCGATTATTTTTAAGAAATGCAAACAAAATGTGCATTATGATACCCTCTAATAAAATGGATTATAAAATCCTTAAAAATAATACCGATATTAAACTTGTTTCTAACAAATCTGTGTATCTGTACAATAAATAAAATGTACGGTTTTGTGGGTGAAATGGGAAACATTGTCATCTATGCAACATCATAGTCGCTGGATTGTTGCACGCGGCTCCGCCACCTTAATCGCCAGCTGCTTGACATATGCTATGTGTTCAGACAGTGGTTCTTGTGACCCCAACCTCCTGCTGTCCAACATTGACAAATAGGAACTAGTGGTGTGCTTGTCTTGAAATCTGTTTTCAAAAACCGGCACCAATATGTCATAAGACCGCATTGTTTCACTGGTCAGCTGGCTGAAAACATAACCCTCAAGTACAAGTTGGAATCTGGTCTTAAACTACTTGTCAAGCAAAACAGTCTTTCTTGTGTGCACCGATTGCATGCCTCTGCTAGTGACTGAAGATGTTTCATAAATCCATCCCATGATGGACTTGACGACTTGGCAGGGGAATATCATAAAGTTTCCTCGTACCATTCCCTTTTACCGAAGCTCTTGGAGGTGTAGTGAAGAAATCCACGTTTGGAGCACGTAGTGATGTTTCTTGAGACTGGGTATCCCTACATCAAATATCAAAGAATTATCCAGAAAATTGCTTTCCTTTTTGTAAATATTCAGCCTGTTACTTTTGCTCAGGTAATGTGGTGCAAAAATACAAGCCAACTTTCATGATATGTAATTGAAAAGGAACAGAGGAAAGACCTACAGAAGGGTACAGATAGATCAGAAGTATTACTGATAGGATAGAAGAAGCAATGGATTTAAATATTTTGAATGTCTGTCGTCGCTCTCAAATTTTGTCAAAAACATCTGAAACATTTTGGGTTATGATGGCAATAAATTATACTTTTGCATTCTTTTTATTCATGTTATAAGTTGCAAATATATATATATAACTCTGCTAAACTCAGCATGTATCCAAATTTCTTGAACAACTTAACTCGACCCCTATTATATATATATATATATATATATATATATATATATATATATATATATATATATATATATATATATATATATATATGTATATATATATATATGTGTGTGTGTGTGTGTATGTGTTTGTGTGTGTGTGCGTGTGTGTGTTTGTGTGTGTGTATGTCTACACACACAAAGACAGCTGACTTATTGTTTGCTTATTTACTTCACTTCGTAACGTCACCTGCCGTAATATATGTGTTCTTTTGTCTAGGATAAAGCACCGGTGTCTCTTCTTCAAAAACCATTTTCCAGTCTTCTGAAACTTTAGGCAGACATAAGTTATCAGTGTCATCACAACTTCTGGTTTAATGATGACATTTTATTGACTAGTACATATTTTATGCTGGTTTTCGGATTTTAAAGAAATATCTTTTTCTCTGAAAGCATACAGGTAATTGCTTCAAAACTGCTAAGGGGCGTGTAGCAGTATCGCTAGATATTCCTGTTGTTTTTACGGTGGCTGTGGGATTTTTTCCTATTTTTTTAAAGATTTTTTTGCGTTTTAGGTTTTTCCGACTTCTTCGCCAGAACGAAAGTACAGATATGTTCAAAAATGGTAGCAATTTAGTCTGAATGGCCCATTTTGTCATGTTTGGAAATTTAGTAAGGAGAGTGCAATCATTTGCATTTTATTAAGATTTGGAAAGTGTTGGTGGTCGTTACAGCAAAATTTCAGAAATCACAATGCTCTGCAAGACATCCTGGCAACACAGAAAGGTAGTATCACTGAAGTTTTGAACTTGATGTATGATTAGTGACCTTGATCTTTTTCTTCCGTATTAGGATGTCATCTTAAAAAAAGTTGTTTATTGATATTTGGAAAAATAATCAACCGATTTGAAATGTGTTTGGTGAAAAGCTGAACTCTAGCAACCTATTTGCCACACGTGCACCGTTTTCGTAAAGCTTAAAGATCGAAGTCATATGGTTCTTTGAAAAAGATGCAATTTTAACCTCATAAAAAATTCTACGTGCGAAATTTCCGATTTGGCTTAGGTCTGTTGGTTGTTATTTCAGTACGAATAAACTTCTCTATTGGAGTTACGCATATGATTCATGGTTAGCGACCTTGACCTATAATGTCAAGATCAGACGATTATTAAGTTCTACTTTTTCACAATATTTTAAAAGTCATAACTCTGAGCTGCTAATTATCTTCACAATAATATTGCACGGGTAGAATACCCTTGCAATATAATTTTCTATTGTATATTCGATTTGTTTGGCTCCTCAATAGGTCAGTATTGACCATTTCTTTTTAATAAAATCTTTCTTTCTTAGTAACATGTGCTTGCATGAGTTAACTGTTGAAGTTTCCGCTTCTGGAAGAATGGCAGACCCACGCACTGCAATAATCGTGTTTACACAAAATCAATCAAAACAAAATCTGGCCTTTTTATCAGTGTGGGGTTGTATCATGATATACTGGACGGTTTGAATTTATATGCAGACATTCCATAGCCCAGCCTAACCTTTGGCTGTCTTTGAATGAAAATATCTGTAAGCACTTCCAATACCATCAATTTGTATGTTTAATGTTAACAATGTACACCTTCACTTGTGGACAGTATTTATGTATTCGGTTTAGTCATTTCTTGCATTACAATGTACACACTGACAGTATAAAATGGTTAAGCCATATCTATCTACTGAAATGATCAAGTGCATTGATTTACCCCTTGTGCCCCTCGGTGCACAGACTGCAGACACACGATTTGGTGGCTTGATTTGTTCTGAGTGTGTTTTTTTTTCTGTTGGGGTAAAGTCTTAAGGGATGTAATACACACACACACACACACACACACACACACACACACACAGTGATCCCTGCTCTGTATGTGGTCACTTTTCCTTGCCTGAACTGTTGGCCACATATAGCAGGTTCCATTACATATGTGTGGGCCTTATACTAAGACGAAAGTAGACATACAACGTATATTATGGCAGGTGATCTTAAATCATCTCTTTCTCTCTCTTTCTCTCTCCTTGTATATATATATATATATATATATATATATATATATATATATATATATATATATATATATATATATATATATATATATATATAATATATATATATATATATATATATATATATATATATATATATATATATATTTATATATACATATATAATAGCGATTGATTGAGTTGTTCAAACCACAATCATTCACTGAATGAATATCAACATATTTTCTAATTTGAATACGTGCTGAGTTTAATAGAGTTATATAAATATTTGCAGCTTATTACATGAATAAAAAATATGCAAAAGGAAATTGTCATCAAAACTGATTATGTTTAAGATGTTTTTGACAAAATGTGAGAGCGACAGTAGACATTTAAAATCTATTTCAATCCATTGTCATTCTTGTCCTGTCACTGATACTTCTAGTCCATGTGACAAGGATATTTCTCCTAGAATATCCCAAGACAGCGCGAAGATGAACAAATATGGAAAAGAGTTGTCAAATTTATGTAAATCTGCAAACTTGATTATATGTAATGGTCGGTTTGGCCCAGATAAAGGTATATGGAAGTTCACTCGTTTAACCCGTCGTGGACGAAGTGTTGTTGACTACCTCATATCTAGTCGTTCATGTCTTAACTATATATCTTACTCTGAGATCGACCCGCTTAGAGTAGAATCTGATCACTGTCCCGTTGTTTTTGATTTGAAATGTGGACCTAAATGTAAGCCTTTAGTACAGAAATCTGAGATTGAAGGGTCATACATTGTAGGTTCTCTGATTATAAATGGGATTCTACATGTATTTTTAAGTACTCCGAAGAATTGACTACCAATGTCGCTTTGAACGAACAAAAAAAAAAAAAAAAAAACAAAACAAAAAAAAAACTGGCGGATTTCCCAAGCCTGCTTTCCCTGAAAATACAGTGGAAGATGTCTGTGCTGGATTTTATAGATTTCTGGGCAATGTTATTAAAAATGCTTTCCAGGAATGCAATTTGCTATTCAAAACAAACTTAACGTCAAATCGCTGGTTAGACAGTGAATGTAAAGTTTTTAAATCTAAAGCACATAATTTTGTAAAATGTAATGACTTATCTGACAAAAAGAACCACTCGAAATTTAACCAGTTACAAAAAGAATATAGACAAGTGGTGCAGGGGAAACGTAGACAATATGGTTATAAAGTAAAACTTAAGCTCAAAACCTTGCGTTTCAACAACCCTAGCGACTCTTGGCGTTTTTGAAAGGTTTATCAAATAAGAAAGCTAGCAATGAAATAGATTTACAAAAATTTTATCATTTTTTTCAGAGTGTACTTGCAACATAGTGCGTTGATTTACATATCATGGTGGATATTAGAAATGGTAATTTGGATGAAATACATGACGAATCAGATCTTCCAAAAATCTTAATAATACGAGAAGTTCTTAATTCGTTTATAACTGAAAGTGAATTAAAAACACATCTAAGAAATCTTAAAACCCATAAAGCACCAGATAGAGATGGAATAGGTGCCGAATTTCTAAAACATGCAGAGTGTCTCCTGGCTTGCCCACTTGTGTGTCTTTACAATTTTAACCTTAAGTGTGGTAATTTCCCTGTTCAGTGGTCAGAAGGCATAATTAATCCGCTTCACAAATCTGGTAACAAGGCAGACCCTGCTAATCACAGGGAAATTACTGTGCTCGTCACATTGGGAAAACTTTTTGAATCTATACTTAATGGTAGACTGACATCGAAGAATAATATGTTTGAAGAGGATGATATATTCCAAGGTGGTTTGTGTCAGAACAAAAGAACAAATGATAATGCTTTAATTCCGGTATGCCTCATTGAAAAGCAAAAATTTCTTGGGAAACTTTTGTATGTATGCGTTGAAGATTTTTACCACAGCGTTCGATTATGTTGACTGCGGTGCTCTTTTTTATAAACTCCGACAAAGAGATATATCTGGAAATTATTTAAATGTCTTGAGGAATATGTTTGGTAAATCTAAGAACAAGGTAAAATGGCAGGGCTTTTTAAGCGAAAGTATGAATTGCTCACATGGGGTACTCCAAAGTGGAATTATCTCCCCAAAACTGTTCAATGAGTGCCTTTCTGATATTAGAGACCACATCACAGACGAAGTACGTATATTTTTAGATGAATTGCTGTCTTGACTATCATAGACTGATGATTTGGTGATTTTCTCTGACACGGATGCTGACCTTCAATACCAGGTAAACCTATTGAAGAACTACTGCCAAAAATGGCATTTTATAGTTAGTTTGCCCAAAACAAGAATTATGGTGTTCAATAAACGTAAACATACCCCGTGTATTTACTTCAGTGATCAGTCATTGAAAACTGTCTCACAATATAAAAACTTGGGCATTATCTTTGATTCAAACAAAACACAGGTCTTACAGTCAACACATACATTTCTCGCTGAGCAGGCAAATCGGGCAATATTCTGCAGCCTAAAAATGTATTATGGATCAATGGGCAAGCCTACCCCATCATGCATGTTTAAATAATTTGATGCCCAAATGTATTCCTCTTCTGGAATATGGTTGTGAAGTGTGGACATCTGTCAGATTGTGTGATGTGATTGAAAATATACCATAAAGTTTTCTGAAAAGAATGTTGGGTGTAAGACAGTAAATACCAACACTAGGTGTTTACATGGATACAGATAGATTCCTTATTCATCAGACAGCAGGTCAGATTAATTAAATATTGGTAGTATATCTTAACATTGCCATCTGAACATGTATTCAAATCAGCATGCAATATGCTACTCGAGAGGTATTATGGAGGACAAACAAATTTGTGTACAACGGTAGTGAAGATTCTTTTTTCAGCCAAGCTCATTTCTTTCTGGTATTCTCAACTAGTGGAAGACGATTTTACCTTCATAAAAACATAAAAAGAATAATTGTATAAGGATTATATCCAAAAATGTGAACCTATGCTTCACTCCCTAGAAGATGACAAAAAGCTGCAATTATATAAAGTTTTCAAAAGGAATTCCGCTTAGAATCATGTATACAAAGTGTACCTAGCGTTACATACATTCAGTGCATTGCCAGACTTAGATTGAGCTCCCACAACTTACAAAATAGAAGTTGCACGCCGTGCCAAAACCTCAAACCTAGACTTCCTATTGCTGCTTCTTTGTACGGTGTTACCTCGGAGTTGTGGACGACAGGCCTCACTTTTTTTTATACAAAACCTAGTTTTCGTGGATGAACGCAGTGAATGGTTCTCTTGCCAAATTTCATGGAAAAGGATGCAAGAGAGAAATTTGTTGCAATTATGTCATGTACAGATATTAATATCCAGTTTACCTTGATCAGTTTTTACACAGGTGTCTTCCAAAGCAGATATCAATTAGAAATATGTAAGTAGAAGCAAAATACTCAACAAAATACAGTGTAACTCAGTATTAGACGTCCGTCTAGATGAAACCACATCTCTGTTTATTGAAGGTTGTTAGGATGTGTCGCAAGCTTGCCACTATTATGCTTAGTCACAATCTAAATAAAACACTCAAGATATTATTTGTATGACCATCTTCAGATGTGCTTGCATGAAACTACCCTGATATATCACTATTACTGTGACATAAGGGTACAAAGCAAAGATTAAAAACATGTACATTTTATGTGAAGAAAGCATAAGTCATGGGTACCATAGGGTACTCTAGTTTCCCATAGTCATTTTATACATTTTATCAGCAGAATGCATTAGCCTTGGGTAACCTAGGGTACATTAGTTTCCTCTAGTCATTATGTCTGAGTGCCAACCCAGACATTTTGTTTTTCCAAGAATTCTTTCTTTCTTGCTTCTTTTCAACCAGATTTATCTGGAGTTTTTCTCGGACCCTACAACTACGAAAACCATCACACTTGACATGGTAAATAATCTACAAGTGAAATTACGCACCTGATTTGGTATAGTCACGATGATTAAAATTATGCAAATGAGGGGCAATTAAAATTTTAAAAGCGCCATATCTTCCGAATTATTGGAGATAGACACATTGTTCTAACTTGCACATATAGGTTAGAGAAAACTGGTAAATCCAATAGCATGCAAACAAACCTTGGGAAATTTTAATGTATGCTAAATCCTCCAAATTTCACCCCACTCCACATGCAGGCCTTCAAGTGCCTGCTTTATGAACTGTTGCTTGACCTTTATGGTGCCAGGCAACCATTTTGCATTCATAATTAATTAGCTTGAACCTGTCTCACAGGCAGCTTTCTATCCATGCATGCTAGGTGCTTTGGAAGGTTTGGATCTTGCAGCAAAAAAAAGAAAAAAAAATGTGGGGAGACTCCCAACAACTGTGTAATGACGCTCTCAATGAAATACAGAGAATCTCTTTCTGTTCATGCAGAAACAGATTGAGAAACAAATTAGGTCTGGATATTTTCTCAAGCACTATTTTTCCGAAAACCACCAAACTTGCTATGGTAACTATCCTAACTAGTGAACTTGTGAATCTTATTTGGAATAGTCATGATATTTAAAAGTATGCAAATTTACGGGCGATTAAAATTTCAAAAGCTCCATATCTTTCAAAATATTGCAGATACTCAAAATTGCAATGTGCATACACAGGTTTGTGACACCTGCCCATATAATCAACAGTACAAGTAATGTAGAATTTCAAATTATGCTAATAATGGGCTTTGAAAAGTTTAAAAGTTGAACATCTCCAAAACTATTTTACACAGACATGTCATTTCAACTTCAATGTATAGGTTTGTGGCAAAGCCGCATCCAATTAACCATGAACTGAAGTTGTAGGCTTTCAATTGATGCAAATTAGGTAAACATGCAAAATGTAAATCTTGAATAGCTTCAAAACTAGTATAGATAAAGGTGCCATTCCTACTTCAATTTATGGGTTTGTGGCAAAGCCCCATCCAATGAACCATAAACCAAAGTTGCAGCCTTTCAATTTAGGCAAATTAGGCAGATACGCAAAGTTAAAATGTTGAATAGCTTCAAAACTAGTATACACAGTAGTAGTGTCCTTCAAACTTCATTTTGTATGTTTTTGACATGCCCACAACCAATGGATCGAGAAACAAATGTTGTAGCATTTTACTTTATAAAAATTAGGCTAATACACAAAATTTAGATTATGTTGAACAATGTCAAAGTGGAGCTTTCAAACTGGTCTGATTTTGAAGGCACCCAGACAGATTTGCTGTGAAGCAATTCTTCTTTTCTAGTTTTATATTGGTGCTCTACGAATTTCTCTAATATTGAAGACTATTATATCAGTACTTTAAGAGATTTTATTGTACTCATAATAGGCCTGTTCATACCAACTTGTACCGAAATTCTCCGGACCCTAATTAATTAGGCATTCCATTGTCGGCCTGATTATCAAATCAGCAAGTGGCCGAGTCAGGCTCACGCCTTCGTAAGTTCATAACGGATGCCGCGGCTAACGCTAGTGATTACAGCATGTATTGAGCTGAACAGTGCAAATATTTTACCTAAAATGTCCCATCAGTGGTGAACGTGCATTTTTATTTTGTTGACGGTTTGGTTTTTCACTAGACCCAAGCACTGTCTGTGTTTTACTTTCTAATCCTCCCAAGTGTAATCCGGCCAGCGTGGTCGAGCACAAAATGTAAACTAGAAAAGGAGATTTGCTTCATAGCAAATCTGTCTTGGTGCCTTCAAAATGAGAACAGGAACAGTTTAAAAAGCTACACTTGCCATTTTTCAACATAATCTGAATTTTGTGTATTGGCCTAATTTATACATGACCCATCGACCAAGCAAAAAGCAGTGTGCAGAGCCACTTTGCAGAGGGTGGGTAAGGGGTTTCCCTTACTGGCGTACTTGGGCTTTTTATTTACCGGATTGGCGTACTGGAAGCCCTCCTATTTTACGTACTTTGTGCTATCCAAAATTTTGAAAGATTTTTATTTTCCGTACCGCGTACTCTAGAAAAATAATTACCTGTACCTGCGTACTAACCCCCCTACCCCCCCCCCTTCTTTGCAGACAGACTACGAAACAGAAAAGACATGAGTCACAGCTCTATGGTAGAAATTTATATATACCTGTTGAAACAAACGTGATATCGTAATTTTTTATGATGTATTGTACTTTTTCTGACAAGATTCTGGGCAGCACACATGGTGTAAGCTGTAGTTTGGCATTTGAATGTGGGTGGGTTTCCGTGTAGATCTCCATATGCAATCTTTGGAGTGACATATCTTTTAATATTGTGGTCTCCTGCTAGGGTTTCAATCCCCCCCCCCAAAAAAAAAAAATCCGATAAAGCGAAATAAGATAAAAGATACTAAGTTGGTAAGTTTAATGTTTCATCAGTAGAATTTAAAAAGCGATGTCCGATATGGAAGCAAGTTTGATCATGCACAGCTACCTCAATTATGCTTAATTCCGTTCCTTAAATTCCTTAAACATATATAAATCGTAAATGTACAAACTTCGTTGATATGATTCCAATAATTGATTTAATATTTTGCCCGATGATAGATGCATATAAGAGCATGCATTTTAATCACATGCAGAAATGTAGCTCAAAACATGCATGGTGGACCACTATCGTGTAGAAAAAAAAAATCTGCCATAAAGAGCTCAATTATGTAATACCTTGAAAACTATTATATAGCAATCTTTTTTAGTGATCAACCACCGAATCGGAGTTCTGGGACTTATGCCAGTGAAATTCGTGGACATGTTTCGGTGCATCATGCACACCTTGTTCCAGCAAACAAATAGTGAATGCCATTGATTTTGTTTTGTTTTGTTTTGTTTTGTTTTGTTTTTGTTTTTGTTTGTTTGTTTTTTTGTGTTTTTTTTTGTTTTGTTTTTGTTTTTACGTGTGACATGACATGTTGGGGGGAAATATTATAACTTTTTTGTCAAAACACTGTATTAAAGACCCATTTTTTCACCGAACGATAATTTTTCCAAACGAACACTACCTGTGAAGGACTTTTCCTATTGGTCCTTGGCGCTGATAATTTTGTCACCAGGATTTCCATGAATCAGCATCAATTTCCTCAGACATGACTGGCTTTAAGTTAATTTGTTTGTTTACTTATATGCTTGTTGCCTTTTATACAGAGTTTAGTTCAAAGATCGAAGTCTAATATTTACCGTGAATATTATCATTAATGCAACATGTATTAAAATGTGCTTTCGAATACCAGTTTTACTTGTTCGCTCGATCTTGGTATCTTGACCGTCCGCTAAGCAGTTCTGTTTAGTACTAGCAAGATGTAGTAATAATAATAATAATCATAATAATAATAATAATAATAATAATGATGATGATGATGATGATGATGATGATGATGATGATGACGACGACAACAACAACAACAACAACAACAACATATAATAATAACAACAAGAACAATGCATTTGGAAAACTACCCCGTTACAACAGGGGCACCAATCAAGCGGGGTTATTTTATGGTGCGTCCACACATTTCCTTTGAATTCATTTGTAAAATACGAGCATAAACCATAAAGTTAAAGTATTCAGTAGATTTATTCCGTTAGCTAACATTTAGGAAGGTGTTTTACGGAAGTAAAACAAGCGAAAGCACGATATTGCGAAAATAAGAAAACAAGAAAACGCTAATGCGAAAACACGACATAATTTCTGTCGTATTTTCGCGGTTGTGTTTTCGCATTTTCGTCTTCGTATTTTTAACTTTAGTGTTTTCGCTGTCGTGTTTTTTTGTCTTCGACCAAGGAAAGAAACAGCAAAACAAGAAAACGAGAAAACGCTAATACTAAAACACGAAAATGCGAGTGCGAAAACACGACACAATTTCTGTCGTAGTCGTATTTTCGCGGTTGTGTTTTCGCATTTTCGCCTTCGTGTTTTGTATTTTAGTGTTTTGGCATTCGTGTTTTCTTGTTTTCGCTGTTCTGTTTTCTTATTTTCTTGTTTTCGCCTTCGCATTTTTATGGAGAAAGAAAAAAGTTTTATATGGCACTTTTGTGCCACCATAGTAAACTGAGAAAACGCTAATACGAAAACACGAAAATGCGAGTGCGAAAACTGAACATAATTGCTGTCGTGTTTTCGCGGTTGTGTTTTCGTATTTTTGCCTTCGTGTTTTATATTTTAGTGTTTTCGCATTCGTGTTTTCTTGTTTTCGATCAAGGAAGAAAACAGTAAAACAAAAAAACGAGAAAACGCTAACACGAAAATACGAAAAAATGCGAATGCGAAAACACGACATATTTTCTGTCGTGTTTTCGCGGTTGTCTTTTCGCATTTTCGCCTTCGTGTTTTGTATTTTAGTGTTTTTAGCATTCGTGTTTTCTTGTTTTCTCTGTTCTGTTTTCTCATTTTCTTGTTTTCGCCTTCGCATTTTTATGGAGAGAGAAAAATATTTTAGTTGGCACTTTTGTGCCACCATATCAATTATTCTGTATTCATTTTGCTGTCAAACATGAGATAGATACCAGCCATAGCTCGTTTGAGTATTTGGGCCACAATATGAAATATTTAGATGTATTACGTAAAAGTAACCACATTCATTATGTGTCAAATTTTACATTTTTCTTGTATAATACAATTACCTGTTAAAGAATACTGATCTACTAAAGTCAATGTATAAAAACCAAAGAAAAGATTCATACCTGTGTTTACAGACAGGCATTCAGAACTCAACAGAGAAATTAAGAAATTTGATTTGGTCGTCATCAAATCAGTGTGTGCCCAGAAAGCTTTTAAAGATTAGCTATTCAGTATTTATTTAACCTCTGGAACAGCAATTCTTATTCACCTGTTCAAAAAGATATAAACAAGTGACCTGTGTCACAATCCTACAAATCGAAGTTGGAATGGGGCCTGTATCTATACTAGTTTTGAAGTCATTCGAGACTTAAATTTTGCGCTATTCTCCAAATTTACATAAATAAAAATTCTACAACCTTTGGTTTTGGCTCATTGGATCCACAGAAAGCACGAGCATATGAATTAAAACTGGAGTTATACCTCTAACGTTATAGCTTCGAAGATGTTCACATTTACACTTGTTGATACCCCTAATTTGCATAAATTAAAATTTTACAACCTTTATTTATGGACCATTGGCTCTGCCTATAGCACACACCTATGAATTAAAGTTGGAATGATAAATAAACAAATAAATAAAGAATAACGTATTGGAGGGAAGACAAACAGTCTGTGTTGGTATACTGGCTTAAAAGGACAACATAATGAAAGCCTTATTGTACCGCGAAAATGTATTAAACTTCGCCACACAACAACCCATGTTGGATATATTGCCTGGAGAGCCTGATTTTTAGTATCCCGATGTATACTATTAGGTGATCCAGAATGAATATGTATGTTTAAATTAAATAAAATTAAAATTATAAGTGCCGGGGATCTTTCAATTCATACATTTGTGTGCCATTTTATAAAATAGGCATGACATACTGGGGTTCACAATTTTGTGTCAGCAAAAAGGAAAAGATTGTACGAATAACTGCTATTTATAACAAATTCCATGCTACATACTCGATGATACAGTAATCAAAGGTCATAGAATGACAATCCCTAATCATTGAAATTGCGTTGTTATCCATAGGCCTGCGAGTCCGACGGATACTTCAAGTTCGTTTTTTTTTAAAGTGCAGCTGGGAGCAGAACTTGGCTCACCGAGTGAGGCGAATATTACAATCCAGGACAGCGCAAAACGTAAATAAATGCTCTGCAATACGTTTATTTCCTTATAACATAAAAATAATTATATTCTAAAATTGTATCAGCATATAAGGAAATGTTACCAGTAATTTCAAGTTTTAACTGCTCATTTGACAGAAAAATCAAACAATCCTTCAATAATAATATTCTGCTCGCACATTCTCATGAACCTTTTCAAAGAATGACGAAGTTACTAAACTGGTTCATATTTTCTCATTCAAATTAAATTGCTACCATAGAGGCACTATTATTCAACTTCATCTACAAAATTTGAAAGTGTACCAGCATGCAACAAGTCACCAAAAGATAGAAAGAGAGCCGGTACACTGTGAAACAAAATGTGGACAAAAAAAAAAACAACTTTAGAGTTGTATTTGGGTCACGTCACATTTGGTAGCTTAGGCTGTAGTCTACAGTACATTACTGCTCCTAGAGTGAAATTTCTGTTTTCACTTTGACTATTAATTTATCAAAGAGAAAGGATAACATAAGTGGACACTAAAACAGTTATCATTTTGATTGGATATGATGTATGTGACAACATTCTGGTTGATCATTTTGCGCTAGTCAGAATTTCACCCCCCCCCTCCCCCCCAAAAAAAATTATTCTGTAGCTGCTCTTGTTGTTAGTGTTTGATAAACAACATACATCGAAAGCAACTGAATGCAGATATCCACATGTTAAAGTATGGGTTTGCGCAAACACACAGCACGGGATCTCGAGGATTTGCAATTTGGTGTACATCTGTAGATTTCTCATCAAGATGCTGTAGTAAATTCAGAATTCCAATGGCTTGGTATAAAAGAAAATTTACTTCAGCACACACAGGTCATAATGTTTGCTAGACTTAGTATTTATCGGGTAGTTCACAATCATATCCGATTGCAGTACGACGAGTCGACTGTGTCAATCCTCTCTGCAAATGGCCTTGCATATTCAAACTCAAATTGTCATGTTTCCTCAACATTATGTTAGAAAATGAAATGGAGGGACCGGTATGACATCAATTGTAACAAATGGTTAAAAAGGGGGGGGGGGGGGGAGCTAGGCATTTTTATCAAGGCTTGCTACCAAGTTTGCCTGCACGGGATCTGGCGATTGCAAGAAAGGTATTTTTATGTCCTTTCTGATATCATATTAAAAGCAACCAATTAAATACATGGCTGGATATTGCCCATGCAAGTACTCCTGAACGATTTAATGCAACAATTTTTCACTGCCGTTGGAACACAATGAAAATGTACATGTACTAAATCTTTATCTGGAATATCTACCTTTCTTTTATGTACTTTGCAGCCATGAATCCAAATGTGAAAATGCCAGCGCGTGTCATCAGGAACACTGTGAAAATATTTTCAAGTTCCAAAAAAGAATCGTAAATCAAGTACAGAAGGGTCATTTACTAATTGAAAACTATAAGTTTTGCTGCAAATTAATGCTTGTATTAATCCGAGACATTCCATCTCTTGAACATAGTTGTTTCAACTACTTCCAGTTGCGATACTCCTTGCCATCTTATTGAATTTGGTCTATGATTTGTCAATATTAGGTACATTTTATTGTAGATCTTTTGCAATGAAAGTTCCAGATATACTAGCAGTGTGTGCATCGCTATTGTATTTTTATTGACGTGTGAAGTGTACAAAAATTCATATCCACAATGTTTTTCCTGGTGTTTTGTGGAATATGGACTGTTTAAATTCGAATTACCAGAGTCGCTATTTTAGAATGAAGTCCTTCCAACCGGAGTCAAGTTCTGGTAATAAGTTAAATGTGATAAAACACAGCAATCGAACAATGATAAATGTAAAAATGCGTTATCATGATCAAATATAAAAAAAGCCTGGGACGGATGGTTTTGCGGCATAGTTTTATACGTTTTTCCAGCCCGATATGAAAAGTCGTTTTATTTGATTGTTTGACTCATACAGTATACAAAAAGAAATTAGTTACTGATTCGAAGCGTAGCATGATTTCTCTTATACCAAAGTAGGATAAGGCATGAACTTCTCTTTAAAAATGGTGTCAATATTTCGTTTAAACATAGAGTATAATATTCTAGCATGCAGACGTCAAATATCATTTAACTGACTTAGTTCATGAAGATGCAACTGGATATATTAAAGGAAGATTAGTTGGTGAAAATATTTCGCTCATTACTGACATCTTACAAGTTTACTATAGCAGCAATGTGAGAGGTTTACTTCTTCTGATTGGTTTTGAAAAAGTGTTTGATACAATCGAATGGAGCAGTGTGGATCAAGTGTCAATAAAATATGATTTTTGCCAAAACTATACCGTGAGCGGATAAAAGCCATATATAATGATGTTTATCGTTGCGTCATTAAAAAAGGTATCTTTTCAGAATTCTTTCTTTCAAGGGGTGTTAAACAAGGGTGCCCAGTTGCGCAGTTCTTGTTCGTCCATGCTGTTGAACCATTGGTAAAATGATCACAGCAAAGTGCTAGACTTTTTTTACCATTATTATCCCCTGCCCACGAAGTAGCGGCGGGGGATAGAGTAATGAGCTCCGTCCTTCCGGAACAATTGTGTCCGGCCAATATCTCGAAATAATATAAGAGACTGCTCTTTCAAATTTTTAGGGTAGGTACAGCTTGTACATTAGGTGTGCATAGGCATATTGATTTTAGCGTAATTATCCGCTTTCATTAATTAATCAACAAAGTTCGTTAAGCAGCATCAACATCTTCCCCACAATTTTGTCCAGCCCGAATCTCTCAAATCATAACAGCTGACCCTTTCAAATTTTCAGGGCAGGTACATCTTGTGTAGTAGGTGCATATAGACAGATATTTTGTGCCTAATTATCGCCCTTCATTAATTTATTAACAAAGTTTGTCAAGCAGCCTCAAAGTTTGCCCATAATTTGAATCTCCCATGTCTTGAAAAATATAACAGCTAGCCTTTTGAAGTTTCCAGGGTGCAAAGATGTCATATAGTAGGTGTGCAAAGGCATAGGTTTATATGGCTACTTTCTGTCTTTCATTAAATAATTAACAAAGATCATTAAGTACCCTAAATTTTTACCAAATATCTCAGAAACTAGAACAGCTTGCCTTTTGACATTTTTAGGGTGGATTTTGTGCAGTCATCTTTACAAAAGAAATTGTGGGCGGGGGATTCGCCAGCATCACCGGCAGCTTGTTCAGACTTGAAATATAGTGTGGAAAATAATTGTCATTTGCCTTGGAAATGAAATTTTTGACGAAGACTGGGACCTTCCAGTTTTCTAACAGGATCTGCATTTAGTTATACTTGGTATTGTCTGTTAGGAAAATGAAAATATTATGACAGATGTGAATTTTTAGTACAAATATGCAGTCATTCCAAGACGTTTTACAAGTATGGAAAACTCAAGATTTATCACTGATAGGAAAAATATAGTGCTTTAAAGTCGTGCAATTTCAAAATTTCAAATCTTTTGCTATGTTCTGACATGGGTATGATTTCGACGTAATTTGTTATCAGCGGAGAATTAATACAGGGCAATTAAAAGAGTCTTTCTACTTCCTTAACATATGTTTGAAAATGTAACCGTGGGCAGGTTTTACAAAAACTGTAGAAAAGGAGGTTTACTATGATATAGCTTTAGGAAGACAACAAGGGGATCATAAGCTACATGGCTTCCTTTAGGTCAATATAGCACATTGTAGTGAAATTTCCAAATTAAGAAACAGATTTGCTAAATTGTAAATTGCTGCTATGCCTGCCATGTATTTTCTATTTATATTTGGCAACTATTCTTTCAAAATTCTGCTTCAAATCCAGAAGCAAACACCTTACGTCAGATCCTCAAGAACATGGTTTCCTCTTCAATAGTGCCAAACAGAGCAATGTGCGAATAATTTGGACCACCCGTGTTGCATATTCGGTCTGTTATGCATGGTCGCTTAGAAAATTTCAAGGGATCAAGAAAAAAAGCTAGTAAATTCAGATTAAATATTAATTTAAAAGTCACAAAAGCGGAAAAGTAAAAAACCAAGAGTACGCGTGCTTTTGAAAACCGCCAAATAAAGGGATGTCAGCTGTGGAGTTCAGTCTGACACTAAAGCATTAGGCAGGCCCATGGAGATGAGCTTCAAGTAGATTCTCTGAAACATTGTTCGGACAGCGCGCCATTTTTCCGCCAATTCTGGAATAGGCCGTGTTCCCACACTTAAAAACAAAAGGGTACATTTTAGACACCAATGATTAGAGTGTGCTGGTCCACAAATTCCTCCACATTTTGGCAGCTTCTGGACAAAGTATTACGCAAGCTCAGGCAGGAAAATGACGAGAGATTGGCACTGCTATGTAGGTGCGTGTCTAGGACAGTGCAAGTGTTATATTTCTCTGCATATCTGCATTAGATGCAACTGTAGCAATGGTATCATTTGTGATTTTTATCCCATGACCAAACATTTTCTTTCACAAGTTCCCAAATACGGACTCTCCGCACCATGTTGGATCCCAGTGATAATCGTATTTCCACGATGTTTTGCGAAAAACAACATATGGGCGGCCAAAAACACAATGATTGTCTCTATCACATGTTCTTTACATTTAATACCTTCAGTGGGTGTCTGACATGATTCAGCATGCCAAACCGTGGGGAGAGTCTTTGGTGCAGACATCTTCTTTAGATACCATTGGCTCAGACCTTGATCGGGATTCCAACAATTATGCTAGCAGAAAAAATGGTTTCAGTTAATGTCCCTTCTGCTGTGTAGGTCCGGGGCAATTACAATTTGAGGCAGCAACCTACACGGTGAAGGAAGAAGATCGAAAGGTAACTCTGAAGGTCCTGAGGGTCAGGGGAAAATCTGGAAGGGTATATGTCGTGTGGCGCACAAGGAAGGGTACAGTGCACGATCCTGACGATTATCCTTACCAAGAAGGAAGGCTAGTTGTCGACGACGGAGTAACAGAAGCCAGCTTCAATGTCAGCGTAGAGGATGATACGGTACGTAGATTTATCCACACAGTTTTGACCCACAATCACGCGCTTTAATCGGCACGTTTTTGTAATTTCTATTCTTTTTTACCAGAATGACGATGGCTGTCAAAACACATCTTTCATGTATTCTTCCACATATCTGAAAATCGTGGCACACAGACATGTTGGGTTGTTTGCCCATAAAAAAGCATGATAAGGACTGTCATGATGTATATGCACTTCAGCTTGTGTGTAGCTTAAATTCAGTTTTAATGAACGAAACTTGACTTCCCCGTGAAAATAGAATTCCTTTGTCTCATGTGGTCTATCGACAACTTTTTGGTGAGCATGTTAAATCCTCTCTCTCTCTCGTTCATCCGTCCGTCCGTCAGTCTGTCTGTCTCTATCCCTTCCGGGTTTTTATTTTTTTTGTCTTTTATTTTATTTGTTTTTTAATTTTATTTTTTTTTATTTTTTTGCTCTATCTGCCCACTCTGATTCTTGCATTCATGTTGTTTGTCCTGTGATTAAATAATATGCCACGCAAGCCGTATACAGTTGTCTCCAAAAGAATTGCTCTGATATTTCCGGAAAGATACATGACTGAGTCACGTGCGAGTCTAGGATTCAGGAATTAAGATCGCGTTTATTTGTTTCACACAAAAGCACATAGGTACTATGTCACAGTTGCAATACACAGGATTAATCAGGACACGATTATTAAAGTCACGAGACACACGCTATTATGTGTGCCACCTGAACAATTAAAATGTATTTCATATGAATACCAATTACACAAAACAAGTATAAATTATATTAAATTTTGCAGTATGCATGTACAGTAAAATTACCTGTTAATACTAAAATTCAAATTCACTGCAGTTATGCATAAAATACAGTTTACAAGCAGTAGGAATCCATTAAAAAAATAAAAACTCAAAACGTACAAGTACAGATGGCGTTCTTTCCTCTACGGTACCGACGTAGCAATGGTGCATGTTAGAGTTAGAAGACGACGACATAATAAAAAATTAATTGCATCACGAAAGTGTGTCAAATGTGTCACTTTTCGCCACACGAAACACTGATCTTCAGATGAACATAATCCTGCGTATGTTTATAAAATATGGCATGTTGGGGCACACAAATGTGTGCTAGCAGGTAAAACAATGCACGGTATACTGCTACTTGTCACAAATTTCATGTCATCCGCTTGATGATACAGTAATCAAAGGTCACAAATTAACTAGCCTGACCATTGGAATCACGGTATTTTTACAGACCTACGAATCCGACGAATACTTCAAGATCATTTTCGTAAACGTGTGGCTGGGGGCAGCACTTGGCTCTCCGAGGGAAGCGACTGTTACGATCCAGGAGAGCACAATACGTAGATATATGCTTTATTATTATTATTATCATCATCATCATCATCATCATCATCATCATCATCATCATCATCATCATCATCATCATCATCATCATTATTGTATTATGTGTGTCATTCCTTTCTAAAATGGTGTTAGAAAATTCATGAATATGTATCACAAAGTTCAAGTCTTAATTGGTGTAGTGGGCATTGAAGTCAAACAAATAGTCGTTCTTTATTTGTGTCTTTACATCCCATGGCACCCGTTAAAGGTTGATGAACTAAATTATTTCATTTTGATTTTCAGTGATTGATGGAGTAGACTTTTCAGTGGCTGGCAGAGTAAACTTTTCAATGCTTGTCGGAGAAGAGTTTACAGCAGTTTATTTGATCTTGCAGGAATCTCTAACTGATGCATCGCCAGGACTGTTCTATTCAACAATCTTTGGTGCTTTTGTCTGCATTTCCATTGTTTCCAGTATTTCTTTGACAGTAGATGATGCCCCACCAGGGGAGGCTTCCTTGGTCTTTAACAGCTTCCATGCTACATACATGGGATCTGCCTGTACTCCTTTGTCATACTCCTTGGAAAAGCAATAGTTAAAACAGCATTTTTGTTCTTCTGTCATGCTTGATTCCAATATTTCCAAGGCTAGACCTAGGGATAACATTTCACATAGAGCAGACAGCTCAAGCACATTACCTGTATTTCCATCACAGTTTGCACTCGTAGCAGCTTCCACCTCATTCGTAATCTCACCATGCACTTGGAATGTGGTGGAACTTCCAATAGTTGACTCCTCCTCCTCTGCTTGCTGCTTCAGCTTTTGCCATTTGTTATACTCTTGGTCTATCTCTAAATTGTAACCATTGTCAAAGCGCCTCTGGTATAGTGCTAACTTCTCTTCTTGAAGAGAACATTCTAGAACTGCCAATGCAAGAGAAGGTAACAAATGAGGGGCTGATGTTGCATCTTGACCAGTGGCCATTTCCTGGTTGTTGCCATCTTCTTGTGGCAACAGTGAATCTGAGACCATGCTCGTAGAGGGAGAATCACGCTGTGAATCAACGGATTGCATGTTTACTTCACTTTGATCAGTGGTAATTGACGAACCACTGTCAGAGATGGAATGTGCTTCCGCTGTTTCTTTGTGTGACTTTAAGACAAATGCCTCCTTGGGCACTGCTGAGGGGTTTGAACGGGTAAATGCCACAGGCTCTAAAGCCTGATGTGATGTTTGATATTGTCAGAGACTTTGACCATGCCTTTCTGAAAATTGCGCAGAAGTTTGCTTTGCGTATTGTGCTTTCTGGATACTCATTCATGAAGTCTTCACAAGCTTCATTGTTGAATCTTTTCATGGAACCAAAAACTGTTCTGTCTAATGGTTGGAGCCAATGTGATGTATGGCCTGGCAACTCAATCAGTTTGATTTGATTATATTGGGCAGTTTCAATCAACTCCACAAAGCAGTGTGAATCATGCCCATCTAGGACAAGAATTTGTGGCCTTTCTGGTCCTATATTCTTTAGAAACGAGTCTTTAAACCACATTTGGGCTATACCCTGCTTTGTCCATCCAGTATCAGACACGCTCCAAGTGGATTGCTCTGGGGCTGTATCTAAGTCAAAAGAATATAGTGCACAGACTGTTTTTCCCTGAACTATAAAATGGGGTAGAATACTCTCTCCTGCAGCATTCACGGCAGCTATAACTGTCAACATTGACCTTTCTCCACTTGTGTGTGCCTGGAAATATTTCATTCCCTTTTGTGTGCATTGTTTGCCTGGTACATGTTCGAACTGGAAACCAGATTCGTCCATATTCCATATTTTGTTATGCTGGTTAACTACCTTGCTCTTTTCCAATGTTGACTTCAAGTCCTCAAAATACTTTCCAATTATCTCAGGTTTCATAGATTCACTTCTGATTGATGCTGTTCCTTCAGGTTTGCATAAGGTCAAATTAGCATGTCTCTTTTTTATGCCTCTCCACCACTTTTCCGATGGTATTTTCCTTTTTTGAATGCAATTATATATTTCTTAGCAAGAAAGGAAGCATATCTTAAAAACTGTTTCTTGCCAAATCCCACACCCACGCGGGCCCGCTTGATGGCATAGTTTACCAATTGGTTTTCTTGCTCTTAGAGCATCTTTCTAGGAGGGCCGGGTTTAGCTCCAATCCTAGTTTTCCCAGAAAAACGATCTTGCAAAGTTGCTCTAGGTACATTAGAAGTCTTTGAATCTTCTCGTTGTGACATAGTACAACCTTTCACCACATTGACCGCTAGAAACATGTACCCTTCAGACCAAGTAAGGACCTTCTTCTTTGGATTCTTTAGTTTTGGAGGCTTGGGCCTTGCAGTAGGTTTAGGTGGCATTGTCAGACTGTCAATGAAGAAAAATGATACATTTAGGCCAATAAAGTTCATAATCTGTATCAGCATAGGCCTGCTTCTAAATCATAAATACCTTGACTTATTACAGTAAAATAATAATGACTGTTATATGACTTTTGGCTAGGTGTTCTACATATCAAGTCACGATGTACTCATTCTAGACTTGCTCAAGTCTCACTGGACTGTCTTTCGTATTTTATTTAAAATCAAATTCTTTGCAAAATAAAATTTTAAGTAAACACGTGTCGTAGCTTGCCTCCTAAGCAGACTTTCTTGGGGCGATACACTATGTTGGCCCCCAGCGAAAGTCTGCCCGGCCGTGTCGCAATACCATTTCAAGAGGCAATTAGCAGATCTGGCGATAACGTTGTCAGGAGCCGCTGGGCCAATGAATTGTACTTCGCTTATCGTGAAAGTTGCCTGCTGCATTATTAATGAGCTGTGCGTCGTCCAATCAGATGCGAGCAACGCGTCACTTCCCACACAGCAGTCAAAATAACTCCACGAGGTGGAGGACTCAAGGGAGTAATCCACTTGACACCTTCTCAAACGTGGTTTACCTGCTTGTGTATCTGTGACTTACTGGAGTAAAAGATGTCAGAATGGAGCAGTGTGCTGTGTATTGCGATCGGGAAAGTTTCCCGCCCGCTACAGAAGCATGGAGTCCGTGGAGAAGTCGGGAGACAAGTACGGAACTCCGAAGAAAAAAGTTCCTGTGGACAATTTCACGTGCTTGATATGTGGTGACAGCGTCCGTTCGGATGGCAGTCGCAAAAGCTACAGTCATATTTTTCCAGTGGGGACGTCAAGGGCAAAAACGCCGAAAGAACTTGGGTGTAGGCTTACAGCTGTATTAGGAATACCAAAGGAAGAGTTCCACAGCAATGTACTTTGTGTCAAATGTGAACGAGTGCTGGTGAACGTTGAGAATGCCAACAAGAAACAGGATGAGATGATAGTGAATTTTAAAAACACAAGAGACAAATATGACGTGCCTATTCGCGAGAAAAGATTTGTATCATCTCCCTGCAACACATCCCGTCAAAACAAGAAGAAAAAACCCGCCCGTTCATTGGATGCAGACCTGGGAATCACGGGGAAGAGTCCCAAACAACTGTGTGACAGCCCGGTTCCACTGGGCCCCATTACGGATACAAATAAAGAAAACACACCGACGTCAACGTCTATCCTTCAAAGAAACGCAAGTCAGCTTGAGGTAGGTGTTTTTCAAATTATCGACACATTTGTGTATTGAATAACGTCAAGGTCTGACACACAGATGCGGGTCTAAAACTATATAAGAAATCATCGTGTGAAACTTCGAAGTGTCTTTACCGTGACTCATGCATGTGTGCGCCTATTATCGCCATAGGCCTAAACTGAACTTGATAAAAGTACTAAAAACCATCTATCGTATCGAATGTATTTCTGTTGACAGCTTTGCTAATGGGTAAAGGTTATCAGTGCTTGAAATTATGGATGATTCCTGTTCATATTCTCCCCACTAGTTGCTCAATTTCGATTAGGATGTTTACAACAGATGGGTAAAAACTTGGAAATATATGTACATCTTTTCAAAAAATGAAAAATGTTTTCTTAAATAATGAAAATATTGAGGGATTTCTCACTGACTTTTGTTTTGGACCTAGTCTGGGATTGTTTTTTTCTTTTTTAACTATTTCATTTCAGTGTTGTTTCACACTCAGATAATTATTACTATTATTATTAATTTATACAATTCATATATATCTTCATTTTAGGTTCTTTTTTACTACCCGAGCAAGAAAACACCCAGTCAGCACACAGTCACAAATGAAACCACGAAATCAATTATTCGCCATGCTGTCACTGGGAACTTCAATGCTCTCGTGAATGTTCTGGCCACATCTGAAGATGCAAAGACTGCAATGGTTGACAGAGTTGCATACATGCTGAACTCAGAGCTAGACAGCTTGTGTAGTACAAACAGGTAGGTCATATGGGAATGATTTAACATTTTTTATGTACATTGGTCCCTGTCTTGAAAGACCACACCTATAGCAGGTCAAAATGCAGTCTCAAAACAGGTTGTCTTTCATTCGAAGAACTAGAAGTACAATAACATGGAAAAGATGGAACTTTGTTCTGAGAGAGTGGTCTTAAAAAGATATGTGGTCTCTTAATGGAGGGGTCTGTCAAGACAGTTACCACTTCATATATATATATATATATATATATATATATATATATATATATATATATATATATATATATATATATATATATATATATATATATGAGTGAGAAGAGTATCTTCTTCATCCCCCCCACACCTGACATTTTGAGATGAAAGATGATGCTTTAGTTGCTTCATATAGCATTAGTAATATTTAATAAATGTACAATCGCTGTTTGTTAATTGTTAGGGTCAGGTGTCATGCAGATCAGGTCTTTGTTGATTGTCACCACAGAATTCAACTGTCATTTAGGTAACAAGCAAAAATGTGTGCATGTTATGATCTCAGGAGGTGGAAATTTTATGAGGTCAGTTTTAATTCTGTGACTACAGGTCTTCATTGTTTAGGTACATGTAAATGACAAAACAAATGTTGAAAAAACATGCATCAAATACCAGATTTCTTGGGCTTTAGATGTGTACTTTATTAGCATTTACCTATTAAACACCAGAAAACAGGGGAAAATGATTAATGTACTTGTAAAAGTTTCACTCTTTGTTGTTCTTCAATGAAATAATTTCCTTAATTTTCAACATGAATTATTCTTTCAATTTTTCATCATCAGACCATCCATTTTACGAGACACCAGTCCTACATCACTGAGACAGTTAACACCCCAGCTTATATACAATGAAATAGATGAGCGTGCTCCTAAATTTCGGAGCATCCTAGACAGGGTTACAATGAGACAGAGAACAAGAAACAGTGGTACTGACAATACAATGAGAGTGGCAACTTGTGCAGCACACATTCTGAAAGCGAGGAATGTACAGATGATTGCATGGGCACTTAAACTGGGAACCATGGTCCATCATGAAGGATTGTCAGAGGAGGTAAATAAATATGTACATGACTAAAATTCAGTATACCATATTCATTTCAGTAATGGTACGTGCTCTAATAAGGGCACACCCCCATTTTTTGTCACAAAAGAAGCCTCTATTTTCATTGATAGAGGTTTTCAATTTCTATTCAAGACCATTAAAATGCCTGTTTAATTAATGCTATTTTGCAATTTAATTTTGCAAGGGCACTGTGCACTTACTGGAATAAATATTGTCTGTAGGGACTTGTGTGCGTGTGTGTGATGAGTCAATAAGTCCTGGTCTTCTTTCTGACGTAAAGCATAATGTAATTTCTATATATAACTTTACCTTTTCCAATAAAACCAGTTCTCTTTATAAATAGCATGATAATATACAGTTTAGAAAAAAATATCAAACAATTCCAAAAATATATTTTCAGTGATCCGATTATTATGAATTCAAACTACATGTAGGGGCCCTACATGTATTTTAAGATGATTCATGTCTACATTCTCAAATTCAGGTGAAATGTGTATTTTTGTGTACATGTATTGTAATTTCGTACCTATTATTAAACATGAAAAGGACAAGGTAAAGATACTGAAAATAATTTTTGTTTCTTATTTGTGAATGTTAAGTTTGTTGATGACTGGGTTATTTAATAAACAAATTTATCTATTTATTATTACAGGGGATAGATATGTTGGGCAGATGTGGTGTATCATGTAGTGCAAGTACAGTGCAAGACAAAATGACAGCCATGGGTAAGGATTATGATGAAGAGGTGATAAATTGGAAGAAGCAGATTGAAGAAAGTAAGATTATGGATGCTACTCTGGAGAAAATCCTAGCTGTTGTGAAAGACAATCCCAGACTCCAGCAGTTTTCACCTGTAGTGCTACCACAGCTGTGTAATCTGGGCAGTTACCTTACTATTGACACTAGTTGTTTAATGGGTGCATTACAGGTTGATGCCAAACAACAACTCATTGAAGCTGTTTCCCCATATCTTACCCCTGGGGAGAGTATGTTTGTCAGTGCACTTACTGAAGATATTCACAGAGAAGCCAATGCAAATGATCTTTCCACCATGGAAGCCATCAGAAAAGTACAGTCAAACTTGTTGAAACCTCATGGATTTCAAATAGTAGGTGATAATCTTGATTTGTATGTACATACAAAACAAATGGGGACAGAGAACAAAAACAAGGATTTACACTACTTTCAAATATGTGCCATTATGGATGAGGTGCATGGACATGATCTGTCACAGGACGGGTGTATTGGTTCTCTTCAAGACATGGATCCAGCAAGCTTCCTCCCAAATGAAATGGACATTAGATCATTACGACGTGAACTTGTAGTTCTGTAGAGTAGGGCTGTTGTAAAATGGATACCTGACCTTCAAAGCTTGAAGAAAGCAGTGAAATGGCACATACCACACCAGTATAGTGAGGAGATGTCACAACAGTCAAATCTGGTATGTGCACATTTTTGGCTTCTTGCAACTAAAATACATGTTACAAACTCACAAACTTATACAGACCCTCACTCCCATTAGTCCCGTTTTGGTGAGATTTTTGACTCGAAGAGGCAGGGGTAATTCAATGACGCACATATGTTGTGATTTACATGTGTCAAGTGTCATGCATATATGAAGACATAATGCATCCTTATCCCTTTCCTCTTAACCGGGCCAGAGTAAAATGTCCTCTGCTCCCATGAATTTTTACTTATTCTCATTATTAATTAAAAACAGTGTGAATTAAAAATGTAGATAAAATCTATCAAAATAACATGTCCCACATAAACAGCTTTCCTTGGTGCCCAAACTACACAAGCAAAGCTGCTGACTCAGTCTTAATCCAAGGGGAAAGGGTTAACCTTAATTTTGGCTTAACCATCATTAAAAACTTATTAGAAATAATGTTAAAATGTCATTAAAAGTCATTAGTTTCAAATCTCCTCATGCTGCAGGAACCCCTGTGTATCAGACAGTAAGGTTCCTATGCTCATTTTTTTTTCTTTTTCGGTGAGGTTTCACGGTGAGTTTCAGTGAAACCTGGACAGATGTACCAGTGGGGGGTTGTAAAAACATGGAAATATATAGATTTTTCTCATATTTTATTTTTGCAGATTCCACTGGGTATTCTGGCAAAAAGTGAAAACACAACTGAAGAAGTGATCGATATCATGAGTGAAGTCCACAAATATGTACCTGTTGATGGGGACAAAGTTCTAGAGACGGTAAGGAAAAGGCTTGCTTATAGTGGTGTCACCACACCTCATGGAGTTGTCCGGGGCCTGTTAGATGTATTACATGTTATTATATATTAAATTCTAGATCTGGATCTAAATTAAATTTTCATATTTTACAATGGCAAAAAAACATATATCATGGTTTCCAAGTGAAAATATCCTTCCAGTGGGTGTCATTTATTATGCCAAAGGATTCAATAGTAATTGTACTTAAAATATCCTGAATTATGTTTAGTTTCATTATAGTTTTTAAAAATTGACATTAATCAACAGGTGTTCTTCGGTGGAGACCAATTGACGGAGGAGAGGTGCAGAAATGCTCAGTTGGCCAAGAGCGACAGTGAATCCACAGCAGAGAGACTAGAAGGGCTGCCCCCAAAAAATGAAGACTGGCACGCTATCCGCTGTGGATATCAGGTAACTATTTTTGCTTCACTTGACAGGAAGGGGGGGGGGGGAGGGGGGAAATTATCATGACAAGCAAACAGAAAGTTGGAAGTTTTAGCTTAGCCTTTTTTTATTTTGCAATTACATGTACACCTTTTCATTCATAATCCTTCCGTTTTCCTCCACAGCAGACAGCTTCTCTAGGCTCCTTGTTGTGGATGAGAGGGAGTAACCAATAAATAATGACTAATTTGTAAAATAATTTTCCAAATTCGAAAAAAAAAGAGAAATTTTTAAAATTAGTAAATGATGGAACTGCAAAATTACTTGTCACACAGTGATACCCTAAACACTTACCATAGTTTTCAAAGGATTGTAACCCCAAACAAATATATATATATGTGTGTATCTATATTATATTTAAATGTCAGGTATTCTGAAACAATCTTGTAAGTGGTTCTGACTTCTGTATTGCAGGTTTTCCTGGACCTCTTCCGAAGTGAGGCTTCAGCAGGAGACCATGGAAGTTACATGTCAAATGCAGATGTTATAGCCAACTCTAATGCCAAGGGCCGGCTTGAGACTGGATACAATGAGATAAAAGAATTTATCTACTTGCACATTGATACGTATATCGTGGCCGCATCAATGTCATATTGGCATATGACTTCACAAGAACAGACTGTTGTTCCAGATGTAGTAAAGAATGGCAGTCTTCATGTGCAAAGAGACTGGCTTCATGTTCAGTGCCAAGAGATGGTTGACAAATTCATTATGGATATACTTGGACAGTGTGTCACAGATCTCTTAGATCAAGTACAAAATCAAAATGAACAACACTCACGCACATCTTGCAGGGAATGTGGCAAACAATACAAATACCGCAAGGCTTTGGATACCCATGAAGCCAGGGTACATGGATTAAGTCCATTAACTGCACCAGTGAGAAATACTGCTGATCCTGACGATGAAGGTAATTCTGATACCATCTATAGCTACGGTTGTGCAAGCCTTGCACTTGGCCTTCTGCTAAGAAATATGGATGACGCGGTCCACGAGGGTGACGGGGAACGTATTTGCAGGGGCTGGAAGTTTTTGTTACCATACTTCCGCCAAACAAAGCACCACAAGTATGCTTATGCTGCTCTTTGGTTACAGGCCAAGCTACAAGCTCTTTTGTCTCCTCGGGATGCACATAGGTTAATATGGAATCGGACAGTTAATGATAGGGGTGGTAAAGGGAAGAGAAAGTCAAGAGACCGTAAATTAGAGCAGTTAAACCAATTCGCAAAGGAAGAGCTCAGAGCTGCTGGCATGCAGAATATATGTGACGAGTTTGTGGTAAAGTGTGGTCGGTCCATCGGACATAAATATGCCATCACAGAATCCCTGCATGAGAGCCTGGAGAACAAGAAGAGCAGTGGACACCATACCAGTTCCTCTCGCACACATGACTTCCAGAAACTGCTACATAGAGTGAACAATTCTGTGAAAATGTTTGACAAGTCTCCTGGACGGCAGTATCAAGCATTCCACTCCTTTCCTCGTAATCCACTGGTAAATTTGGATGTCACTGACATGCTGCAGTGGATCAAGCTACACCGCAATACATGGGCACAGGAATACCAGCCATGACCAGGTAGATTTAATTTAAAGGGACGATTAAAGTCTTGCATAAAGGAAGTAATTAATTATTTTCTGTGTTTGGATTATGCAGCAAGTGTACTACCAGTAACCACCAAGAAATAATGCAGATGAAAACACAAAACAGAGTTGCATTAATTTTTTTTAATTATGAGAATGTACATGTACATTCACTCAGAACATGAATTGCATGGTCATAATGGGCATTGCCTATTAAAATCGTGTCAAAAAATTAACTGAAAAAAATGTACTACATTATACATGTGTCTAGTTTCTTTTTTAAGACTTCCAAACAAATCCATAAATGTACTTGTATATTCACATAAAACAAATGCACTTTTACTCTCATATTTGGCAAGTGTTCATCAAAATCATTTAAAAAAAGGTAAAATAAATAATATTACAAATAGATATAGAAATTGAAAAAAAGCAATGGCTGATTCTTACAGGGATCCTTATTGTGATAGTGTATATCTTATGCATTTATAATTCTGATGTCAGTTTTTACAATGTAAATGTTCACAATAAATAAATCATAAACTGGCAAGCACAATGCTCAGTGAGCACTTTTGCTTTTTTTATCATGAACCCAAGTTTACTGGAATATATTTATAGTTATTCGAGTTTCTGGCATTGACATCTTGATCATGCCTTTTACAGCTCAAATAAGTCCTCATCACTACTAGAATCAAATTCATAATCAAATGTCACATCACACAAACTCTGGATGTCTTGGGATAGTTCAGCTACATTGTTTTCAAAAGTAAAATCATCAAACACTTCAGATACAGCTCTGGTAATGTCTTCCGCAACTTTCTTTGACATCACTGGCAGATTGACAAAAACATAGTCCGCGTCAAAAATGTAAGGTGCCTCCTTGAGAATAAGGTCAATCAGTTTGTCGGTGATGCCACTTGACAGCTCATATGCATTTTCCTCTTTGAGTTGTAGCAAGCATTCCCGAAGGATATCACTGTCCTCTGTGCTTACAGTTCGTGTTAGTCCTGAGATTGTGTGCTCAGCCACTTCACATTTATTTTCTATTTGTTGCAGGATGTCACACTGTTGAGGGTCACACAGATCGCAGCAGGAACTACCTGATTTACTGGTGTTACACATTACCTCTCCTTCAGGAAAATGCTTAAGAAGTTCCTTGCGTCTACAAGTTATTGACATAAGGTAGCTCTTCATGTGCTCATTTGCAGCTGCCTGGTGTCTAGCATTAAAGAGGAGTACTGCTACTGATGGCTTACGGTCTCGGCCGGCACGGCCCATCTCTTGTACATAGTCTTCCACATCTTTTGGTGGACCCCAGTGTATGATGCGGCGTACATTAGGCATGTTCACACCCATCCCTAAAGCATTTGTGGCAAATACAATTCGTACACTGCCATCAACATCAAGTAAAGATTTCAGTACATGGTTCTTTATTGTCTCAGAGGTGCTGTGGTGGTACATGGCAAAGAGACGACTTTTATATTTTGACTGATTCTCACCAGGAACATAGCCATGAGCACCAACTTCTCTTTCAAAGTACTTAAATAGAACACCACAGTTTTTGACACTGCGACAATATACTATTGTGCGTTGCATAGATGCACCATTCTCTTTAAGTTCATCCACCAGCCACTGAAAACTTGATAAGATGTCACTTGTGACTTTCTTCACCACGAACTGAATGTTTGTTCTATCAGGATAATCAACTATTCTTGCCACATTTCTCATTTGTAGAAGTCTTTGGATTTTACCCATAGCCTCATTTGTTGCTGTTGCAGTAAGGGCCAAAACATTTACTCCCTGTGGAAGCAGGGATCTTAGTTCGGAAAGTTTGCCGAAAGTAGCCCTGAACGCTTTTTCATCTTGCTTGTTCAGCCCCCTGCAAGCAGTAAAATGTTCATATTTACACATACTGGTTATTACAGATTATGTACAATATTTTTAGATTTATAAATATAAAAAATCAAGGGGAACTGAACCCTGGCAATTGGTAAGGACCAACATCCTAACCTTCAAGTGACACAAGTTGACGTACTTCATGGTAATGTAACCTATGAACAAACATGTATATACTCTATATAAACCATGGACTAATATTTTTGTCTTGTAAATGCAGAAGAAATGAAGTTTTATTGTACATAAGTAGTGATGTCAGGTTTGACATGTATGAAATCAAACCATAAAGGTGGACTGTCTGATATTTTCATTTTGTGCAGCTGAAAGAAACATACACATGTAGTATTAACTGGAAATTAATTACATGACATTTATGAAATGAAACATTAACTATGTTTGTGTCCTGTATAAGTGAAGTGTGGTAATAATATGACATGATATATATGGAATAAAACACATATAATATGTATGAGAGTCATGTGTCATATTAATCATGTTTTGAATAGCTGTCCCTGTATAGAGTGAAGCCCTGTTAGAATGACACCATATATTCCCATTAAAATTTATTCGATTTTTTTTATTATGTTTGATAAATGCATCAAATAAAATGGGGAATACAATTTAGGGTGTGTCATTATAATGAATATGTCAGACATTTGAATGTCATTATAACGAGGCTTCACTGTATAAAATATTTATTGGGAATGTTTAAGACCAGATAGAATGGTGTGCTATGACTGGAGAAATACCTGGAAAATTAAAGTCCCCCCCCCCCCCCCCCTCGTTACAGGTTCTGGAGTGAATTTGTCCTGGCTTTGTTCTGTTGTCATACAATGAATCGAGAAACACAGGAATATAATATATTCAAAAAAAAAAAAAAATAAATCCCTCCAAATTCTTCAAGAGTTGAGCAGAGGTGGTTCAAATTCAATATGGTCATGATAATCCTCAGTCATTTAAATATGACTACAAATTGTATCCATGCTTAGAAAAAAAGCTAACATTTCTCTTCCCAGTGTATGGATCATTCAGGAAGCAAATTAAATATATATATATTAAAAGAAATAAGCTGTGTACTCCTGCTATGAATTAAAATGGAGAACATGTACCTCAATATTGAGATAGAGACAAACTGTCTTAATTTCAGCTAAAGATCAGCAAAATTCCATCTATAATATAATTCATAAATGCAGGAAAATGACTACTTCATATTTTCTGTAAATATGTACATTCTCAGATACCTCCTCCCACCAGTATACATAAGGAGCTTCCCTCCAGTATATATAAGGAGAATAACATGGAACAATTAGAAAAATATTGTGCCCTCTGTATCACTGTTGTTGTCATTATTATTATACCTTGCAAAGTATGAATCAATCATAAATGGAGTGGATAACAAGTACATCTGTTGTAAACAGCCTTAACCGTTAAAAACAACGGAGAGTGAGAGCAGAATTTTTACGACCAACTTTTTATTACAACTGAAAGTCTAAAAGTTTGCATGGATACATTGATTATTTTTGATAATTCAAATATATTCAGCTTCTAAAGCATTATAATTAACATTTTAATAGCGTGATAACTGATATATCAAAATACAAATCAACTTACCATTTGGGAATTACATGGACTTCGTCGGCAACAAGAGTCACTGCATTGGCCTGGTATATGGGACTCAGTAGCATGTCTCGCCATTTTTTCCCCTTTATCCATGCTTCTGGGCTGCCCATGACGATACTAAACTTGCCCTGCATGATTTCGTGGTCGTCACCTTCACCCAGAATACAAGACGACACCCCTAACTTGCTCAGTTCTTGCTGATGAGATTTCATTAGACTTACGAGCGGGCAAACTAAGATTACTACAGGTTTGGCTGGAATAGTCGTTGTCCGTTTCACCAGGTCAGGTATTAGTGACAACGCGGGATCTAAATGGGTGTGGAACATAAACAAGGATTCAGATTGGGAAGGTTACCGGGAAAGACTCCAAGTTGAACTTGCAGAATGGAAAACAAAATGGGAAGCAGAAGGTGGCGTGCAACAAATGAGTGATGACTTGACTAGAATAATTCTTAAAGTGGCACATGAAAAGATAGGCCGAAAGAGGGTACCAATTGAAAAACTAGGATACAGAATAGACCGAGAGCTTAAAGGTGCAATAAACCAAAGAAAGGCAAAAAATAAAGCATGGAGATTGGCAAGGAAAAATAGACTACCGGAAGATGAGATAGAAACAGCAAAAAGGCTATATTTGGAATGTAGGAAAAATGTAACAGACATGAAAGCAAAAAGAAGAGCAAAAGATAACGAACAGATGACACAGAAAATAATGGAAAGTGGAAGGGAGGGCTCAACTATTTTCTGGAGACAAGTTAACAGAAATAAGAGAAAGAAAGCACAAGAGATTACACATAAGGGGAAGAAAACAGATGTCAAGGAAGACATTCAAGAAGCTCTTAAAGATCACTGGGATAAAATAAATGATCCACGCTGGGGGCAGGGTGTTGTACCTCAGACCCATGCAGAATACAGACAGGATCAATGGGATCCTGAACTATGCCATAGAATAAATAACATTGAGGTTAAAATAGCAATAGAGGGTATGCGTCTTGGGAAAGCTTCGGGCACAGATAATATTTTAAGTGAATTCATCAAAAAAGGACCAGAAGAAATTGAAGAGAGCCTACAGTTTCTTTTTAATGCAATAATTAGTGAATAACAAGTACCAAAACAATGGAACAGTCACAGAATTACCTATATTCCAAAGAAAGGCCCAGGAAGCGAGCTTGACCAATGCAGGGGTATTGCAATCTCATCAAACTTGGGGAAAATTTTCAGTCGAATAATGTACAGAAGAATGGGAAAAATAGTAGAACGTCTTGGACTACTTGGAGAAATTCAGAATGGTTTTAGACCAGGTAGGCGAGTAGGAGATCACATTTTTACATTAACTCAAATTTTGGAATGGGCTAGGCAAAAACGGCGGAAAGTATACATGGCTTTTTTGGACGTGAGGAAGGCATATGATAGGGTATGGAGGAGTGCTCTTTGGGAAAAACTCAATAGTCTTGGTTTCGGTGGCAACTTTCTTCAAATTCTGAAAGCTATGTACAGGGACGTTGAGTGCACATTAACTTTAGGGGATGTGGAAGTTGAAAATGCACAGCTGAACATTGGGTTAAAACAGGGATGCGTACTCTCCCCCCTTTTGTTTGCACTGTACATTAGAAATTTGGGTGACAAACTTATGGAGTGTAACAAAGGAGTAAGAGCAGGGGAACAGAAAATTCCGGGTCTTTTCTTTGCAGACGATATTGTGCTTATGGCAGAGTCTCCTAAAGAACTTCAGGATATGTTGAACATAGTAGGGGAATATGGGAATAAATGGAGATTAGAGTTTAGTACAGATAAAAGCCAAATCATGACCTTGGGGAAAAAACCAGACGAGAATAGGAAATGGCACATTGGTAAATTTCAGATTCCAGAAGGAGAGGAAAAGCTGATTGAAATTGGGGAAGTAGATGCTTATGAGTACCTTGGGATAAAAATCAAAACAACGGGTAGGGGCATGTTCAGGTATCACGTACAGAAAATTCAGCAAAAAGTCAACCGCACAAAGGGTATGATCAAAGCTACAGCTAACAACAGTTTTAATAGGGCCTTCACAGCGAGGGTGTTATGGGATAGAGTAGCAATACCAGGTATGCTCTATGGCCTGGATGTAATTTCAATCAATGCAGGAGACATAAAAGAGTTTGAAAAAGTACAAAATGAAATGGGAAAATGGATTCTGGGGGCACCGCCATGTACTGCCTCTGAGGCAGTCCTTGGGGAACTAGGCTGGCTAAGCATAAATGACAGGATAGCAAAATCAAAATTAAACTATTGGGGATATTTGCAAGAGATAGATGACAATAGATGGTGCAGGAAAGTCTACTTGGAGTCTGTTAAAGAACAAACAAAATGGATCAGAGACATAGATGAAATTGCAGAGAAATATGACCTAAAAGGACCGGATGAAGTTGAGGACTGGAAAGTTTATGTTTGGAAGACAATAATGCAAGGATGGACAGATGACTGGAAACGGGGAGTTAGAGAGAAAAGTACACTAAAAGCATATAAAGTGATGGAAAAACCAAAGAAGAGTACGTGTTGGGATGGTAGTAAAGGATCTAAACTATTATTTCAATGTAGGGCGGGGGTAATTAATCTTGAAAAGAGACAGCAAAAATGGACAGCAGGAAGTGACGGTAAATGTAAAACATGCACACAGGGGGCGGACGAAACTATAGATCACTGGCTATTTTGGTGTACAGCATATAGTGAAAGGAGGGACAAAATTTTCAGAGAATGGAAGAGGGAAGACCAAAATTGTAAGAGCTTGGAACAAATTAAACAATGGGAGGAGAGCGAAAGGGTTGCATGGTTTTTAGGCTTAAAGGGTGATCTTCCGGGGAACAGGAGGGGTATTAAATTAGTTCAGGACTACCTGGTAGGATGCTGGGAAGCAAGGAAAAGACGTAATGAGGTAGGAGGTAATTTGATACAATAGATTATTGGAATGTGGGACTGGAAGGGAAAGTTGGTAGCCCTTTTAAGGGCTCCCTTGGCTGTTCGTCTGTAGACTGTTCGTCAGTGCAGGAACATGCCAAGGGAAGTGCCTTTGCCTTAGAGGCGGGATCATGTGGGATGGGAAATGAGGGAAAGTAAGATTTTAACATATTTCTTTTTCTCCTTTTCAGGTCTCCTGTGCCAACAGGACCGCGGCACAAAAGCGGTTGACCACAGAATTATTATATTATTATTATTATTATTAGTTGGAATATTAGGCTTTTTCCACTGCCTGTTGGTAAAATTACAAAAGTGTCTTTCTTCTCAACAATAACATTAAATAATGCTTGCTCCTGGTGTTTGGTCGCCTGATAATTTACACCCATCTCTTGCAAACAATCCTCAAGAACTTCCTGGAATTTTTTCTCATCCATTTTTCCTTTTTTCCCGTGACACTGACGCTGTTCGCAGGCAGCGAATTACAACTGGGCTGAGTGCGTAACACAGTTGCCGTACATGGCAGAACAGTGGCTGGATATCGCACAGCAGAGGTGTTAATCCCGTTACCCCCATTATGTTGTTCGCACCTTCCCATCAGGTGAACCCAAACAGTCAATTGAGCAGCGTGTGGTCAATACCCACTTGGCCGTGTAATTGCCTAGAAACAAAATGGCGCTCACAGCGTCACTATCCCACAATCCACTGCGCGCATCCCCACACCTGGCCACTCGCTGGCTGCGATGCCAGGACGGCGCTGCCTGCTTCCAGACAGTGACGCTGCCAAAGAAGGGCAGACGTTCGCTGGGGGGTAGTAGACCGCCAAGAACGGATGTTTAGCAGGCAATGTCGTAGCCTTATTCTGTTACAATACAGGTAGGCCCTTAAACCTAGCTAATCAGCGTGGAACGTGTCTATAACCAGATAGGCTATCATTGACTCCAGATGATTAGCGCGGGGCGGTCTGCACTGTGTTTCTTATCACACAGACAAGCGAGCAGTCATAACGCACCCCTCTTGAGAAGCTGTTAATTGAGCTACTGTTTAATAAACGATTAATTGCAGTGCACCGCGTCAGGCGAAGGGCGTCCAGTGAGTGTCGGCTGCCGAAGGGAGACGGTAAGCTTTGTCTCGCTTGAGTGGCCAATGACTAGCCATGCATTCATCGTAGACCACTTTCTGCTCCGCCTTATCCCAATGACAATGGGATTAGAACTGACTAGGACTCAATAGCTGCTACTGTTGAAACCGGCACGGCGGCAGTGTCGACCAGTTAAAAAAATAATAATAGTAGTAGGACCTACTTAATAACACCGTGTAGTTAGCATAATATTATACAGTTAATTTTGTGGAGGGGAAAATGCATCGCACTTCTGGGTGGGACCGCGGGATGGGAAAATAGGGACATGCACCAGGGACTTGTGCAAGTCTATACTCATTCTTGGTCACCCTTTTCCATTTCCTGGCCACGAGTAAAACACCTACCTTTAATGAATAAATAATTAAATGATACCTTTCAAATATACTTACTCTTGCATAAAGCAGATTCTTAGCATTGCTTAGATGCTAAAATCTATTGTAATGGTGGTTAAATTAAAACCATAAACAGGTTCTAAAATGGTATGACGCATGTTATCAAGGTTGCAAACATTTATTTGCATAGGACTTAAAGCTGGCCCCCATTTCCTAACGCTGGCCACCCGCTGACCTTATCCTGGCCATGGTCCGTTTTGAGACCAATTTGCGGCCGGGAATAGGGATTTTGGTGGCCAATATTAGGGCACTCAGACGCCACCGTAAAGTGTTTAATTTCTGTGAAATTATTCCCACCATTTTACTGGGCTTAAATTAAGTTTTGATTTGGCACAAATCGTCTGTCCACTGGCCTAATATCGGTGTGATTTCATTAAACCCGTTAGCGTCAGAGTATTCAGGAAACGTTACACTACATAACTGATTTGTAATATCTGTCTAAAGTTTTATCAAATTGGGCATATTATAACTTACTTTTGTCGATGCTTAGCGCGGCTCCTGTTGTGGTGACCCTCTATTTTGTGCATGCTTGAGAACGGGTGAAGTAGGCAGACGCTGAACAAACAGAATAATTAACTGATACTTCCAGTTAAACATACTTAAATTGACTCCAAAAGCCGGCTAGGAATAGGACCTGGCCAGGGTTTGGTTAGTTTACCCTAGTTTTTAAGTCAGCGTTATTATCACGAACATTGGTGAAAGTCACAAATACAGTTCCTGTAATTTTACTCTCAATTTCAAAGTTGCCGGAGTATTTCTTTTCATAAACTACAAGTTGTGCCTCTGCAATTTTCTCCTTTTTTACTCGTATTTGGCTCTCAACTCCCCAGCTTAATTCTTCCTCAAACGTTTCGCCGTCACTATTGGTGAGCGAGAACTCACGACTAAACGCTGCATTGGCTTCAAATACTTCACCAGGTGTCGCAAGTTTGGCGCTCATTTCATAACCCTTAGTGTAGCCACTTTCTATTGTTGTGGAATACGAGGACCCAGTTGTCTTGTCTGTCCTCATTGTGTACTCCTGTTCTTGCTCAGTATTGTTTGTGAATTTTGTCTGAATTAGGATATAAGTGTGAGGCTTGCTTGTATCACTAACTGATGACGCATGTTCGGCACCAGCAACACGCGATGAATTCTCTGTTTCATCGGTGGGTTCAAAACTGTCTTCTGCTAATCGCGGCCACTTTGTCTCCTCACAAAATTTGACTTCGGACCAATCAATAACCACATTGATGTGGTTCTGGTCCTTCTTGAAGTGTTTTCTTTTCAGCTTTTTCTGCTTCTTGGTAGCAGTTTGGTTGTACATGCGCCATGCCCAGTCAGTCACCACCTTCTGGATGTCTATAATATTGCTTGGCATTTTCCTTCCTACTGATAATATGTTTTTTTTCTGGTCACCTGAAATTAAATAGAAGCAGATAGAATTGTGAAGAACACCGCTTTCAACTACCAAACGGAACGTATATTTTGCTAGAAAAAGAAAACAATGTTGCAATTTTTGTATTTACCAGTTTTAGGGACATCAAAAGACAAAATGCAAGGTGATGTAACAGGCACGAAAGCTGCGTCTGTACTATGTGACACACGTGTAGAAAGAGTTAGTGCGAAGGCCAAGCAAAAACCTAAACCTCGTCCTCAATTTTGCACAAGTTACTTAATATCACTAGAAAAGATAGACAAAAATTTGCAAACATCGTGGATATTGAAACAAGTTTTGACGCAAAAAACTCGAGGTTTTACGGGGGCATCATGTGCATGTCAAGTTTGCAGCATGCAGCATATAGTGATAGTGACCCTCGTTACCCCTGTGCTGCGATAGTGCTATTGGACCCTGTCTAGGACATACCATGTGGTCACTAGAGGTCTGCATGCGACAACGTGGGTTCTTCGGGCTGTTTCAGCTGTTGAGCATTTCCATGATGACACAAATTCAGCACATTCTTCCAATATCACCCAAATATGACATATATCTACAGCTTATGTGAATACAGGATAAATTTTGATGTTACCTAGAATATTTGCGGCAAAAAATAGCTATCATGGGACAAAACCTTCATATAATAACTGTGAAATGGGATTTTTCAGCACTCTTTTAGGACCGAGATCATATCCGTGGCTTTAATTCTACAGTTTATTAACTTGTGCGGCATCTATAGGCTACTCCCTAACACTATGTGATTGAATTAAAAAGCGTTATTGGTGAATTTACTGAAAGTCACTGATAACTTTATGCACATTTCAGTCAGACATGCATGTGCCATTTGGTATTATCCTGCAGCACCCACATCGTTTTTGGCAGCCTGCAAGGAAAAGCGTTGATTTCACGCATCACCAACAGATGGCACAACTGAAACCAATGTTTTATGCAACGTGCCAAATACGATCAAGTTCGCTGCCCTGCAAAGCCGGGCCCCCACCTTGCCGCATGATCGCAGATTTATACATAACACACTCCCTATTTATTTATCTGTTTGTTCATTCATTCATTTATATTTTCCCTTATCATTTATTTATTCATTTATCCATTTATTTTTTTATTTACGTATAATTTTTTTGTTTGTGTGTTTGTGTTTCTATGTTTATGTGTAAATTTTGTCCTCAGTTGTTCTCAAACATTTTTGTTCTGAGAAATGCCGAACTTGGCACAGTGATTTTTCCAGGAGAGAAATTAATCTCCTTATCTAGAATAGTGAACAAGTAGAAGATGATACAAATTAGGGCCATTTAAACTTTTGAATGGCTAATATCTTCACAACTTTCAACGGTAGAGATACTATTCCATTAATTCCAATGTTTGTGTCAAAGGCACATCCAAAGGACCGCAAACAAAAGTTGTAGAGTTTTGATAACGCTATTTGGGGCAATTGTAAAGCTAAATGTATAATGTCTTCGAGACTGTTAAAGGTAGAAGAACTATTCCAACTTTCATTTATAGGTTTGTGCTATAGGCGCACTCAATGGACCACAAACAATAGTTGTAGAATATTAATTTATATTGATAAGGGTCACTTGAAAAGTATAAATGTTTAATATCCAGAAAACCACAAAAGGTAGAGTACCCTTCCAGCTTTAGTTCAAAAGTATATGCTTTAGGCGCATTCAATGAACAACAACCAAACGTTTTAGAATTTTAATTTTTTTACAAACTGGGGACATTAAAAAATTGAATGCTGAATATCTTCAAACTATTTAAGATAGAGGTGCAATTCAAAGTTCAACTCCTGGGTTTGTGCTAAAAACAACTTCAATTTACCACAAACGAAAGTTGTAGAAATTTTAATGTATACTAATTAGGGACACCTAAGCAATTGAAAAGAGATAGAGGTGTCCGTCATTCCTTCAACGCTTAGGTTTGTGCTACAGTTTTAGTCATACTTGTTATTTGAATGCCTCGTGAAGACTTACTTCACATTTATATTGTAAGCAATTTACATTTAATTCTGTACTTTTAATGACTCAGAATAAGTTTTATTTGGCGAAACAATGACGAGTACAATATATATATATATATATGTATATATATATATATATATATATATATATATATATATATATATATATATATATATATATATATATATATATATATATATATACATACATATATCAGTACGGTAAAAACGTATTGTACAAAAGTAGTTGCAAATATATGGTTAAAAGAAAAAAACTAGAAAAGAAGATTTGGTTTACAGCAAATCTGTCTGGGTGCCTTCAAAATGAGATCAGTTTGAAATGCTACACTATACTATTGTTCCACCTAATCTCAATTCGTGTATTAGCAAATTTTTATAAAGTAAAATGCTACAATTTTGGTTCTTGGTTCATGGGATGTGGCAATATCACAAACTTATAAAACGGAATTTGAATGAAACTAGTATCAATAACAGTTTTGAAGCTATTCAACATTTTGATTTCGTGTAATGGTCTAATTTGCATAAATTGAAAGCCTTCAACTTTGGTTTATGGTTCGTTGGATGGCGTTTTGCCGCAAACTCATAAATAGAAGTAGGAATGGCACCTCTATCCATAATAGTTTTGAAGCTTTCAAGATTTAAATTTTGCATGTTCACCTAATTTGCATAAATTAAAATCCTATAACACTGGTTTATCGCATGCGGCTTTGCTACGAACCTATAAATTTAAGTTGGAATGGCATGTCTATGTATAAGAGTTTTGGCGATATTCAACTTCGAAATTTTTCAAAGCCCCTTAATAGCATAATTTGAAATTCAACAACTTATACTGCCCATTATATTGGCAGGTGTCACAAACCTATATATGCACATTGAAATTTTGAGTATCTGCAATAGTTTGGAAGATCTGGAGCTTTTAAAACTTTCATTGCCCCTAATTTGCATACTTTTAAACATCATGACTATTGCAAATGAGATGCACAATTTCACTGGTTAGGTCAGTCACCATAGCAAGTTTTTCGGTTTTCGAAAAAAGAGTGCTTCAGAAAATCTGCAGACCAACTTGGTCGTAAAGAAAGAAAGAAAGAGAGAGAGAGAGAGAGAAGGAAAGAAAGAAAGAAAGAAAGAAAGAAAGAAAGAAAGAAAAAAATTCTTGGAAAAACAAAAAATAATAAAGAACGCGGGGAAAAACAATATGTCTGGGTGGGCACCCAATGATAAAGAAGAAGACGCAGAATATCATTGTACGTCAGGGTAACCCCAAATAAGGATGTAAAACCCGTTATCTGGGGCTACCTATAACAGGAGAAGGGGAGAAGGTTGTCCCGATAGTGGATGCAGGTCCGAAAGTACCGGCAGGTTTTTATTTAAGTGGCAATTATACATATGTATTCAGCAGGCTCCTACGCAGTCAAAAGTAGTCAAGGCATCACTGACAAAAGCAATTTTAATGTTGGTGTCAAACAAGGCTGTGTCTTCAGCCTGGTCTTGTAACTTATTTCTGTATAATCTCCTTCATATTTCGGGTACGGGTTTTTTTGTCAAAGTGATAGTTCACAGGTAGAAGGTTAATCTCGTGCCATATTGAATTGCTATAAACGTGATGTATTTAGTACTGAATTTTATAATCCATTACAACTGTACAGCATTTTGTACTCTCCCACAGAATGGAAAATTTAGCGTGTCAGGGAATTTATTACGGAAACCGTTTCGTAATCAAACATGCATATGATAAAGTACATATAGGCCTATGTAAATGCATGTTTTGCTGCCCGTGGATTACACTAAACATAGGGAAGGGTATGTATTCATATGTATGTATATGTAAAGAGCATTTATAGGGTAAACTATTTCTTTGTAGTTGAATATACCATACTGATGTAGCCTATTTCGATTTATGTCCAATAAAAGTTCTATTGCAGCAAAACCCAGCGGTATATCGTCACATACTTTTATGCCAATAGTTCAATGCATTTGAAACAGCATGTCACTCCACTGGACCAAGCCACGTGTTCTCTTTACTACACTGGTTACATAGAAAAAACACAGAGCTTAGGCTACAAGCAAAGTGAACCGTGACTTGTGAAAATGATGTCCATACAATTCTGGTTTCTTAAAGACAAAACCAGAGGCCAGAGGGCATTCTACTGATAACGCAGTTTGCAATACATTACCTATAAATATTGAGTTAAACGATGGTTTATTTGGAAGCCAGATATCACTTCACTTGCATATGCTACTTAAATCCATCCTTTTTATTACCCACCAATTTTTTCAAATGGGTGCTTTCATTCAGGTTTTCTAACCAGTACGGGGGGGGGGGGGAATGCGCGAGAAGTGATGACGTAGACCTACTTTCGACATACATGTATGACCTGCCTATGTCTTGACTTTGCGTTTTTTCATCTATTTTCATGAGTTTTGTGAATGTCGTCGAGCATTGCTTAATCCTTGATCCTGCTCCAGAACCCAGCACCATTTTGGACAGGCTGGCAGAATGAAAACTGCAAATTTGTGTTTGTTATCGTTTCTTTTAACCTTGTACACAATTTCGTGTCTTGAGCAATCCATGGCAGCTACTTATGGCGGGCAACGACTGTTGTAGTCTTCTGGTTTAATGGCTTCTGGTCCACTTTGACCTCTTGATTGACTCCAAACCGAAATTTACATTGACCCTTTGTTGTGATGCGGACTACATGGTCCTGCACTTCTATGAAGTTCAGGGATTGCCCTCTAGCCCTCTCTTTAGCAACATATTTATTCATTATTTCGTCGATCTCATAACTAGTAGGGTAAACTGACCAATTCCTGGCCACTTTTTATGGCCTCTTATTTAAGGGAACCACTTGTTAACCTACAGAAAAAACTACTCGTCAGCAAAACAACATTCTTTCTGTACCTAATTCCGGCCGCATCATGATATTTTAGCTGTAGAATTTAAACTATAGACCTTTTCACAAAGATTTCCAAAAGACCAAATCCTGGCCGGGTCAACCTTACTTTTGACACCCTTGTACACAATGCTGGCACAACCATTGTACTCAATGTTGGCATAGCAATGTATATCTACCTCATCTACAAAAATCATATCTACATAACGAATTATTTGAATTTCTGACAGCAAATGGTCTACTTGGGGAACTGGCAAATTATTTAATGATCTTATTAAATTGAAAGGTGTTATCCTGGTTTAGGTTCACGCCGCTGTCGCGTTCCGCTTACAGTAGACCCTAGTGATAGTGTAATCTACTCATAGATGATTCAAATTAATGCTGAATTCAAGAGCATTTCTCGTGTTTGACCAATCAAAAGGGAAGTGATCTCAGATTCAAATACCCCATGAAGAGACTCTCTATTGAAATAGCAGCAATCCAGATTCAAATTTTAAAAACGTTTGTCAGTATGACAATGTAAAAAATACCAAGGATATCCAATTTGTGTATTTTACAAGCCTTTTCTGTACCTCTAATAACTGAGATAAAATAACTCGCCAAGTATAAAAGTAGTTATTTAATACAAAAATAAACTTGCAGTGTAGGTTAATCCAAGCACCATTTTAACCGAAATGAAATGTAACACCATTGTGTATTAAAGTCCACAGCAAACGCTTTGACGTTAATGCAACTAATAATTTTCCATTCATGTAGAAACCATCTTGGTATCAGATATCAGATATCTATGTTTCTGAAAGTACAATTACAAACTTGGAAGGAATATCGAAGTCTGATACCACGCTATCAAACACCAACACATTCTGGTGGCATAACTTAAGTGCAACAATAGATTGTAATAGACATAAAGATTAACTGCCACCTTATGCTTATGAATATAGCTGTTTAGATATAATCACACGTCTTTGTGCAGTAATCGTCTGACGACATCAATGCAAACAGGATGTTTTGTAAATGTACAGTCAGACTGCGTTTATCTGGCACCATCTGTTTTTGGTCATTTTGCAGGATTAACAAGGCTGCCAGATTAACAAATCACAGCATAATTCACCAGGATATAGAGAGAAGAGACCGAATTTGCACCTAACAATGAGTAAATAAAAATATAATCACATACACGTATTACCAATCATATGAAATTTTAATAACAAAACGTGCAAATTATAGAAAAAAACATCATTCTTGGGGTCGCCATTGAGTGAAATGAATTTGGCGGGAACAATTGAACGTCTAATCAACTCAGAACTTGTTTGGAACACGTCAGGTGATTATTGATTTTGAGGTACGGCGCAATTAGGTATGTTATTGCAAGGTATATGCTCCATTGAATATCAAGTGACGGATTAAAGATGCAAGTTACATTAAAAAAAGCCCTTTTGTTCTGCAATTAACATGCCGGTGACGAAATTCAAGGGTGCCGGATTATCATGTGGTAAATCAATGGGGGAAATCCGTTCACAGCTCATTGCTGCCGAATTTCAAGGGTGCCGAATTATCAAGTGACGGTTAAAGGCGGCCTCACTGTATCGGATTGTGGCCATGCTCTATGTGTTCCATGGCAAACTTTGAATGGTAACATTTCCAACATGAATATACAGGTTCGATGATGTAACTTCAAACAAAATAAACCAAAGAGCTATTCTTCCAAAGTAGCTCTGACCAACATATATATTAGCGAACTTGGTTAATGAAAATGTGTTCCTTCTAAAGTTAACCTCTGCAGATGTAGCAAGCGAAATATCCATGTTCTATATTATCAACGGCACAAGACTCATGACACCACTCCAGGCTGTCAGGGCATTGGATCCATTCCTCCACTTGTGGATCCTGGTATACTTCAGAACAATAGATACATAGATACACACTCTTTGCTGAGCGCTCTGGGCCCTCTTTACACTTTGACAATTTCTTTTCATTTTTTCTTTTCTCGCTTTGCATAGGTCCCAGTGTGTTTACCTTTTTTTCGGTTTATATCAGCTATTCTGGCTTTCTCCTGCTCATAAACCAATGCTCAGGCATTTCTTTCCTCTGTCGAACTGCTACACTTTGTAACATCTCCTTTCTTTCAGCCTGTGGTGTCTTTTTTTCTTGATGCATAGTCTGGTTCGGTTCGGTGCTTTCAATCCTTGATTTTTTATTCATCCCTTCTTTTCCTACTTTTTCCATGTTACGTTTGTGGATCTCATTGGTGGCTCCTCTTGTGCCCTCTTCTACTCTCACAATGTCATTATCCTGTACTTTCGTGTGAGATTTGTCTATACTGTGCTGCTGTGAGCTCACCTGGTTTCTATTGCTGCTCTGCATTTTATTCTCCTTATTTGCTTTTTCACTTTTCTTTTCCTTTGATATCTGATTTTCATTCTCTGTCTCCGCCCCATATGCCTGATCTGATTTTGTTTTCATGCGCTCCTCTGATTGTGTATGATATTCTACTCTCTCAGTCTCTGCCTCAGCTGTTCTACCTTGTCTCTGACTGATACCTCCTCCAATAGGTCTGTTCTGTTCCTCAACTGCACTTTCTCTGTCATAGTATATTTCTTTCTCCTGATTTGTTCCATATTCTTGAATTATATTATCTTTGTTGACTTGTTCATAAATTGTACTTGATGTTTCACATTGTTTATTTTTCTTTTCTGTTCCCTTTTCACATTGATTTGCCTTCCTGTTTTTGACTTCTTGTGTTTCTTTTTCTCTTCCTTTACCTTTTCACGTTCTACTGCCTTTTCTCTCTTTGATCTTTCCCGCTCTTTTTCCTTGTCTTCTTTTGCCTTTTGCGTTCTTTTGCCTTCATGCAATTTGCTCTCTCTCGTTCCTCAGCCTTCTGTATTTTGAGCCTTTCTTTCTCTTTTTTAGCTTCGAGGCATTTGGCTTTTTTTCTTTTTCTTTTCACTTTCAGTTTGTTCTTTCTCATATTTCTGTTTTAGTTTTTGTCTGTACACTTCATCAGATGTCAGCATAAAATAAGGCGATGGAGCAGTATTTCGGTCTTTGTTCATCAATCTTGGAATTGGAAGGACATCACTGTCATCATGGACAGTATTCTCTGAAAATGACAGATTCAAAGGCCGAAATATGTCATCAGTGGCACTGCCAGCCATTTCTGGCAACAGGGAAGAATCACTATTGGATCCAGCAGTATAATTTAGATGATGGTCAAACATGTCAAATGGTGGAACAGTGGGGGTATGCATCATTGTAAGGATTGGTGTACTTGATTTTAAAGTAGACTTTTCAGTGATTGATGGAGTAGACTTTTCAGTGGCTGGCAGAGTAAACTTTTCAATGCTTGTCGGAGAAGAGTTTACAGCAGTTTATTTGATCTTGCAGGAATCGCTATCTGATGCATCGCCAGGACTGTTCTGTTCAACAATCTTTGGTGCTTTTGTCTGCATTTCCATTGTTTCCAGTATTTCTTTGACAGTAGATGATGCCCCACCAGGGGAGGCTTCCTTGGTCTTTAACAGCTTCCATGCTACATACATGGGATCTGCCTGTAGTCCTTTGTCGTACTCCTTGGAAAAGCAATAGTTAAAACAGCATTTTTGTTCTTCTGTCATGCTTGATTCCAATATTTCCAAGGCTAGACCTAGGGATAACATTTCACATAGAGCAGACAGCTCAAGCACATTACCTGTATTTCCATCACAGTTTGCACTCGTAGCAGCTTCCACCTCATTCGTAATCTCACCATGCACTTGGAATGTGGTGGAACTTCCAATAGTTGACTCCTCCTCCTCTGCTTGCTGCTTCAGCTTTTGCCATTTGTTATACTCTTGGTCTATCTCTAAATTGTAACCATTGTCAAAGCGCCCCTGGTATAGTGCTAACTTCTCTTCTTGAAGAGAACATTCTAGAACTGCCAATGCAAGAGAAGGTAACAAATGAGGGGCTGATGTTGCATCTTGACCAGTGGCCATTTCCTGGTTGTTGCCATCTGCTTGTGGCAACAGTGAATCTGAGACCATGCTCGCAGAGGGAGAATCACGCTGTGAATCAACGGATTGCATGTTTACTTCACTTTGATCAGTGGTAATTGACGAACCACTGTCAGAGATGGAATGTGCTTCCGCTGTTTCTTTGTGTGACTTTAAGACAAATGCCTCCTTGGGCACTGCTGAGGGGTTTGAACGGGTAAATGCCACAGGCTCTAAAGCCTGATGTGATGTTTGATATTGTCATAGACTTTGACCATGCCTTTCTGAAAATTGCGCAGAAGTTTGCTTTGTGTATTGTGCTTTCTGGATACTCATTCATGAAGTCTTCACAAGCTTCATTGTTGAATCTTTTCATGGGATCAAAAACTGTTCTGTCTAATGGTTGGAGCCAATGTGATGTATGGCCTGGCAACTCAATCAGTTTGATTTGATTATATTGGGCAGTTTCAATCAAACCCACAAAGCAGTGTGAATCATGCCCATCTAGGACAAGAATTTGTGGCCTTTCTGGTCCTATATTCTTTAGAAACGAGTCTTTAAACCACATTTGGGCTATACCCTGCTTTGTCCATCCAGTATCAGACACGCTCCAAGTGGATTGCTCTGGGGCTGTATCTAAGTCAAAAGAATATAGTGCACAGACTGTTTTTCCCTGAACTATAAAATGGGGTGGCCTTTTCCGATGGTATTTTCCTTTTTTGAATGCAATTATATATTTCTTAGCAAGAAAGGAAGCATATCTTAAAAACTGTTTCTTGCCAAATCCCACACCCACGCGGGCCCGCTTGATGGCATAGTTTACCAATTGGTTTTCTTGCTCTTAGAGCATCTTTCTAGGAGGGCCGGGTTTAGGTCCAAGCCTAGTTTTCCCAGAAAAACGATCTTGCAAAGTTGCTCTAGGTACATTAGAAGTCTTTGAATCTTCTCGTTGTGACATAGTACAACCTTTCACCACATTGACCGCTAGAAACTCGTACCCTTCAGACCAAGTAAGGACCTTCTTCTTTGGATTCTTTAGTTTTGGAGGCTTGGGCCTTGCAGTAGGTTTAGGTGGCATTGTCAGACTGTCAATGAAGAAAAATGATACATTTAGGCCAATAAAGTTCATAATCTGTATCAGCATAGGCCTGCTTCTAAATCATAAATACCTTGACTTATTACAGTAAAATAATAATGACTATTATATGACTTTTGGCTAGGTGTTCTACATATCAAGTCACGATGTACTCATTCTAGACTTGCTCAAGTCTCACTGGACTGTCTTTCGTATCTTATTTAAAATCAAATTCTTTGCAAAATAAAATTTTAAGTAAACACGTGTCGTAGCCTTATTCTGTTACAATACAGGTAGGCCCTTAAACCTAGCTAATCAGCGTGGAACGTGTCTATAACCAGATAGGCTATCATTGACTCCAGATGATTAGCGCCGGGCGGTCTGCACTGTGTTTCTTATCACACAGACAAGCGAGCAGTCATAACGCACCCCTCTTGAGAAGCTGTTAATTGAGCTACTGTGTAATAAACGATTAATTGCAGTGCACCGCGTCAGGCGAAGGGCGTCCAGTGAGTGTCGGCTGCCGAAGGGAGACGGTAAGCTTTGTCTCGCTTGAGTGGCCAATGACTAGCCATGCATTCATCGTAGACCACTTTCTGCTCCGCCTTATCCCAATGACAATGGGATTAGAACTGACTAGGACTCAATAGCTGCTACTGTTGAAACCGGCACGGCGGCAGTGTCGACCAGTTAAAAAAATAATAATAGTAGTAGGACCTACTTAATAACACCGTGTAGTTAGCATAATATTATACAGTTAATTTTGTGGAGGGGAAAATGCATCGCACTTCTGGGTGGGACCGCGGGATGGGAAAATAGGGACATGCACCAGGGACTTGTGCAAGTCTATACTCATTCTTGGTCACCCTTTTCCATTTCCTGGCCACGAGTAAAACACCTACCTTTAATGAATAAATAATTAAATGATACCTTTCAAATATACTTACTCTTGCATAAAGCAGATTCTTAGCATTGCTTAGATGCTAAAATCTATTGTAATGGTGGTTAAATTAAAACCATAAACAGGTTCTAAAATGGTATGACGCATGTTATCAAGGTTGCAAACATTTATTTGCATAGGACTTAAAGCTGGCCCCCATTTCCTAACGCTGGCCACCCGCTGACCTTATCCTGGCCATGGTCCGTTTTGAGACCAATTTGCAGCCGGGAATAGGGATTTTGGTGGCCAATATTAGGGCACTCAGACGCCACCGTAAAGTGTTTAATTTCTGTGAAATTATTCCCACCATTTTACTGGGCTTAAATTAAGTTTTGATTTGGCACAAATCGTCTGTCCACTGGCCTTATATCGGTGTGATTTCATTAAACCCGTTAGCGTCAGAGTATTCAGGAAACGTTACACTACATAACTGATTTGTAATATCTGTCTAAAGTTTTATCAAATTGGGCATATTATAACTTACTTTTGTCAATGCTTAGCGCGGCTCCTGTTGTGGTGACCCTCTATTTTGTGCATGCTTGAGAACGGGTGAAGTAGGCAGATGCTGAACAAACAGAATAATTAACTGATACTTCCAGTTAAACATACTTAAATTGACTCCAAAAGCCGGCTAGGAATAGGACCTGGCCAGGGTTTGGTTAGTTTACCCTAGTTTTTAAGTCAGCGTTATTATCACGAACATTGGTGAAAGTCACAAATACAGTTCCTGTAATTTTACTCTCAATTTCAAAGTTGCCGGAGTATTTCTTTTCATAAACTACAAGTTGTGCCTCTGCAATTTTCTCCTTTTTTACTCGTATTTGGCTCTCAACTCCCCAGCTTAATTCTTCCTCAAACGTTTCGCCGTCACTATTGGTGAGCGAGAACTCACGACTAAACGCTGCATTGGCTTCAAATACTTCACCAGGTGTCGCAAGTTTGGCGCTCATTTCATAACCCTTAGTGTAGCCACTTTCTATTGTTGTGGAATACGAGGACCCAGTTGTCTTGTCTGTCCTCATTGTGTACTCCTGTTCTTGCTCAGTATTGTTTGTGAATTTTGTCTGAATTAGGATATAAGTGTGAGGCTTGCTTGTATCACTAACTAATGACGCATTTTCGGCACCAGCAACACGCGATGAATTCTCTGTTTCATCGGTGGGTTCAAAACTGTCTTCTGCTAATCGCGGCCACTTTGTCTCCTCACAAAATTTGACTTCTGACCAATCAATAACCACATTGATGTGGTTCTGGTCCTTCTTGAAGTGTTTTCTTTTCAGCTTTTTCTCCTTCTTGGTAGCAGTTTGGTTGTACATGCGCCATGCCCAGTCAGTCACCACCTTCTGGATGTCTATAATATTGCTTGGCATTTTCCTTCCTACTGATAATATGTTTTTTTCTGGTCACCTGAAATTAAATAGAAGCAGATAGAATTGTGAAGAACACCGCTTTCAACTACCAAACGGAACGTATATTTTGCTAGAAAAAGAAAACAATGTTGCAATTTTTGTATTTACCAGTTTTAGGGACATCAAAAGACAAAATGCAAGGTGATGTAACAGGCACGAAAGCTGCGTCTGTACTATGTGACACACGTGTAGAAAGAGTTAGTGCGAAGGCCAAGCAAAAACCTAAACCTCGTCCTCAATTTTGCACAAGTTACTTAATATCACTAGAAAAGATAGACAAAAATTTGCAAACATCGTGGATATTGAAACAAGTTTTGACGCAAAAAACTCGAGGTTTTACGGGGGCATCATGTGCATGTCAAGTTTGCAGCATGCAGCATATAGTGATAGTGACCCTCGTTACCCCTGTGCTGCGATAGTGCTATTGGACCCTGTCTAGGACATACCATGTGGTCACTAGAGGTCTGCATGCGACAACGTGGGTTCTTCGGGCTGTTTCAGCTGTTGAGCATTTCCATGATGACACAAATTCAGCACATTCTTCCAATATCACCCAAATATGACATATATCTACAGCTTATGTGAATACAGGATAAATTTTGATGTTACCTAGAATATTTGCGGCAAAAAATAGCTATCATGGGACAAAACCTTCATATAATAACTGTGAAATGGGATTTTTCAGCACTCTTTTAGGACCGAGATCATATCCGTGGCTTTAATTCTACAGTTTATTAACTTGTGCGGCATCTATAGGCTACTCCCTAACACTATGTGATTGAATTAAAAAGCGTTATTGGTGAATTTACTGAAAGTCACTGATAACTTTATGCACATTTCAGTCAGACATGCATGTGCCATTTGGTATTATCCTGCAGCACCCACATCGTTTTTGGCAGCCTGCAAGGAAAAGCGTTGATTTCACGCATCACCAACAGATGGCACAACTGAAACCAATGTTTTATGCAACGTGCCAAATACGATCAAGTTCGCTGCCCTGCAAAGCCGGGCCCCCACCTTGCCGCATGATCGCAGATTTATACATAACACACTCCCTATTTATTTATCTGTTTGTTCATTCATTGATTTATATTTTCCCTTATCATTTATTTATTCATTTATCCATTTATTTTTTTATTTACGTATAATTTTTTTGTTTGTGTGTTTGTGTTTCTATGTTTATGTGTAAATTTTGTCCTCAGTTGTTCTCAAACATTTTTGTTCTGAGAAATGCCGAACTTGGCACAGTGATTTTTCCAGGAGAGAAATTAATCTCCTTATCTAGAATAGTGAACAAGTAGAAGATGATACAAATTAGGGCCATCTAAACTTTTGAATGGCTAATATCTTCACAACTTTCAACGGTAGAGATACTATTCCGTTAATTCCAATGTTTGTGTCAAAGGCACATCCAAAGGACCGCAAACAAAAGTTGTAGAGTTTTGATAACGCTATTTGGGGCAATTGTAAAGCTAAATGTATAATGTCTTCGAGACTGTTAAAGGTAGAAGAACTATTCCAACTTTCATTTATAGGTTTGTGCTATAGGCGCACTCAATGGACCACAAACAATAGTTGTAGAATATTAATTTATATTGATAAGGGTCACTTGAAAAGTATAAATGTTTAATATCCAGAAAACCACAAAAGGTAGAGTACCCTTCCAGCTTTAGTTCAAAAGTATATGCTTTAGGCGCATTCAATGAACAACAACCAAACGTTTTAGAATTTTAATTTTTTTACAAACTGGGGACATTAAAAAATTGAATGCTGAATATCTTCAAACTATTTAAGATAGAGGTGCAATTCAAAGTTCAACTCCTGGGTTTGTGCTAAAGACAACTTCAATTTACCACAAACGAAAGTTGTAGAAATTTTAATGTATACTAATTAGGGACACCTAAGCAATTGAAAAGAGGTAGAGGTGTCCGTCATTCCTTCAACGCTTAGGTTTGTGCTACAGTTTTAGTCATACTTGTTATTTGAATGCCTCGTGAAGACTTACTTCACATTTATATTGTAAGCAATTTACATTTAATTCTGTACTTTTAATGACTCAGAATAAGTTTTATTTGGCGAAACAATGACGAGTACAATATATATATATATATATATATGTATATATATATATATATATATATATATATATATATATATATATATATATATATATATACATACATATATCAGTACGGTAAAAACGTATTGTACAAAAGTAGTTGCAAATATATGGTTAAAAGAAAAAAACTAGAAAAGAAGATTTGGTTTACAGCAAATCTGTCTGGGTGCCTTCAAAATGAGATCAGTTTGAAATGCTACACTATACTATTGTTCCACCTAATCTCAATTCGTGTATTAGCAAATTTTTATAAAGTAAAATGCTACAATTTTGGGTCTTTGGTTCATGGGATGTGGCAATATCACAAACTTATAAAACGGAATTTGAATGAAACTAGTATCAATAACAGTTTTGAAGCTATTCAACATTTTGATTTCGTGTAATGGTCTAATTTGCATAAATTGAAAGCCTTCAACTTTGGTTTATGGTTCGTTGGATGGCGTTTTGCCGCAAACTCATAAATAGAAGTAGGAATGGCACCTCTATCCATAATAGTTTTGAAGCTTTCAAGATTTAAATTTTGCATGTTCACCTAATTTGCATAAATTAAAATCCTATAACACTGGTTTATCGCATGCGGCTTTGCTACGAACCTATAAATTTAAGTTGGAATGGCATGTCTATGTATAAGAGTTTTGGCGATATTCAACTTCGAAATTTTTCAAAGCCCCTTAATAGCATAATTTGAAATTCAACAACTTATACTGCCCATTATATTGGCAGGTGTCACAAACCTATATATGCACATTGAAATTTTGAGTATCTGCAATAGTTTGGAAGATCTGGAGCTTTTAAAACTTTCATTGCCCCTAATTTGCATACTTTTAAACATCATGACTATTGCAAATGAGATGCACAATTTCACTGGTTAGGTCAGTCACCATAGCAAGTTTTTCGGTTTTCGAAAAAAGAATGCTTCAGAAAATCTGCAGACCAACTTGGTCGTAAAGAAAGAAAGAAAGAGAGAGAGAGAGAGAGAGAGAGAAAGAAAGAAAGAAAGAAAGAAAGAAAGAAAGAAAGAAAGAAAGAAAGAAAGAAAGAAAGAAAGAAAGAAAGAAAGAAAGAAAGAAAGAAAGAAAAAAATTCTTGGAAAAACAAAAAATAATAAAGAACGCGGGGAAAAACAATATGTCTGGGTGGGCACCCAATGATAAAGAAGAAGACGCAGAATATCATTGTACGTCAGGGTAACCCCAAATAAGGATGTAAAACCCGTTATCTGGGGCTACCTATAACAGGAGAAGGGGAGAAGGTTGTCCCGATAGTGGATGCAGGTCCGAAAGTACCGGCAGGTTTTTATTTAAGTGGCAATTATACATATGTATTCAGCAGGCTCCTACGCAGTCAAAAGTAGTCAAGGCATCACTGACAAAAGCAATTTTAATGTTGGTGTCAAACAAGGCTGTGTCTTCAGCCTGGTCTTGTAACTTATTTCTGTATGATCTACTTCATATTTCGGGTACGGGTTTTTTTGTCAAAGTGATAGTTCACAGGTAGAAGGGTAATCTCGTGCCATATTGAATTGCTATAAACGTGATGTATTTAGTACTGAATTTTATAATCCATTACAACTGTACAGCATTTTGTACTCTCCCACAGAATGGAAAATTTAGCGTGTCAGGGAATTTATTACGGAAACCGTTTCGTAATCAAACATGCATATGATAAAGTACATATAGGCCTATGTAAATGCATGTTTTGCTGCCCGTGGATTACACTAAACATAGGGAAGGGTATGTATTCATATGTATGTATATGTAAAGAGCATTTATAGGGTAAACTATATCTTTGTAGTTGAATATACCATACTGATGTAGCCTATTTCGATTTATGTCCAATAAAAGTTCTATTGCAGCAAAACCCAGCGGTATATCGTCACATACTTTTATGCCAATAGTTCAATGCATTTGAAACAGCATGTCACTCCACTGGACCAAGCCACGTGTTTTCTTTACTACACTGGTTACATAGAAAAAACACAGAGCTTAGGCTACAAGCAAAGTGAACCGTGACTTGTGAAAATGATGTCCATACAATTCTGGTTTCTTAAAGACAAAACCAGAGGCCAGAGGGCATTCTACTGATAACGCAGTTTGCAATACATTACCTATAAATATTGAGTTAAACGATGGTTTATTTGGAAGCCAGATATCACTTCACTTGCATATGCTACTTAAATCCATCCTTTTTATTACCCACCAATTTTTTCAAATGGGTGCTTTCATTCAGGTTTTCTAACCAGTACGGGGGGGGGGGGGGGAATGCGCGAGAAGTGATGACGTAGACCTACTTTCGACATACATGTATGACCTGCCTATGTCTTGACTTTGCGTTTTTTCATCTATTTTCATGAGTTTTGTGAATGTCGTCGAGCATTGCTTAATCCTTGATCCTGCTCCAGAACCCAGCACCATTTTGGACAGGCTGGCAGAATGAAAACTGCAAATTTGTGTTTGTTATCGTTTCTTTTAACCTTGTACACAATTTCGTGTCTTGAGCAATCCATGGCAGCTACTTATGGCGGGCAACGACTGTTGTAGTCTTCTGGTTTAATGGCTTCTGGTCCACTTTGACCTCTTGATTGACTCCAAACCGAAATTTACATTGACCCTTTGTTGTGATGCGGACTACATGGTCCTGCACTTCTATGAAGTTCAGGGATTGCCCTCTAGCCCTCTCTTTAGCAACATATTTATTCATTATTTCGTCGATCTCATAACTAGTAGGGTAAACTGACCAATTCCTGGCCACTTTTTATGGCCTCTTATTTAAGGGAACCACTTGTTAACCTACAGAAAAAACTACTCGTCAGCAAAACAACATTCTTTCTGTACCTAATTCCGGCCGCATCATGATATTTTAGCTGTAGAATTTAAACTATAGACCTTTTCACAAAGATTTCCAAAAGACCAAATCCTGGCCGGGTCAACCTTACTTTTGACACCCTTGTACACAATGCTGGCACAACCATTGTACTCAATGTTGGCATAGCAATGTATATCTACCTCATCTACAAAAATCATATCTACATAACGAATTATTTGAATTTCTGACAGCAAATGGTCTACTTGGGGAACTGGCAAATTATTTAATGATCTTATTAAATTGAAAGGTGTTATCCTGGTTTAGGTTCACGCCGCTGTCGCGTTCCGCTTACAGTAGACCCTAGTGATAGTGTAATCTACTCATAGATGATTCAAATTAATGCTGAATTCAAGAGCATTTCTCGTGTTTGACCAATCAAAAGGGAAGTGATCTCAGATTCAAATACCCCATGAAGAGACTCTCTATTGAAATAGCAGCAATCCAGATTCAAATTTTAAAAACGTTTGTCAGTATGACAATGTAAAAAATACCAAGGATATCCAATTTGTGTATTTTACAAGCCTTTTCTGTACCTCTAATAACTGAGATAAAATAACTCGCCAAGTATAAAAGTAGTTATTTAATACAAAAATAAACTTGCAGTGTAGGTTAATCCAAGCACCATTTTAACCGAAATGAAATGTAACACCATTGTGTATTAAAGTCCACAGCAAACGCTTTGACGTTAATGCAACTAATAATTTTCCATTCATGTAGAAACCATCTTGGTATCAGATATCAGATATCTATGTTTCTGAAAGTACAATTACAAACTTGGAAGGAATATCGAAGTCTGATACCACGCTATCAAACACCAACACATTCTGGTGGCATAACTTAAGTGCAACAATAGATTGTAATAGACATAAAGATTAACTTCCACCTTATGCTTATGAATATAGCTGTTTAGATATAATCACACGTCTTTGTGCAGTAATCGTCTGACGACATCAATGCAAACAGGATGTTTTGTAAATGTACAGTCAGACTGCGTTTATCTGGCACCATCTGTTTTTGGTCATTTTGCAGGATTAACAAGGCTGCCAGATTAACAAATCACAGCATAATTCACCAGGATATAGAGAGAAGAGACCGAATTTGCACCTAACAATGAGTAAATAAAAATATAATCACATACACGTATTACCAATCATATGAAATTTTAATAACAAAACGTGCAAATTATAGAAAAAAACATCATTCTTGGGGTCGCCATTGAGTGAAATGAATTTGGCGGGAACAATTGAACGTCTAATCAACTCAGAACTTGTTTGGAACACGTCAGGTGATTATTGATTTTGAGGTACGGCGCAATTAGGTATGTTATTGCAAGGTATATGCTCCATTGAATATCAAGTGACGGATTAAAGATGCAAGTTACATTAAAAAAAGCCCTTTTGTTCTGCAATTAACATGCCGGTGACGAAATTCAAGGGTGCCGGATTATCATGTGGTAAATCAATGGGGGAAATCCGTTCACAGCTCATTGCTGCCGAATTTCAAGGGTGCCGAATTATCAAGTGACGGTTAAAGGCGGCCTCACTGTATCGGATTGTGGCCATGCTCTATGTGTTCCATGGCAAACTTTGAATGGTAACATTTCCAACATGAATATACAGGTTCGATGATGTAACTTCAAACAAAATAAACCAAAGAGCTATTCTTCCAAAGTAGCTCTGACCAACATATATATTAGCGAACTTGGTTAATGAAAATGTGTTCCTTCTAAAGTTAACCTCTGCAGATGTAGCAAGCGAAATATCCATGTTCTATATTATCAACGGCACAAGACTCATGACACCACTCCAGGCTGTCAGGGCATTGGATCCATTCCTCCACTTGTGGATCCTGGTATACTTCAGAACAATAGATACATAGATACACACTCTTTGCTGAGCGCTCTGGGCCCTCTTTACACTTTGACAATTTCTTTTCATTTTTTCTTTTCTCGCTTTGCATAGGTCCCAGTGTGTTTACCTTTTTTTCGGTTTATATCAGCTATTCTGGCTTTCTCCTGCTCATAAACCAATGCTCAGGCATTTCTTTCCTCTGTCGAACTGCTACACTTTGTAATATCTCCTTTCTTTCAGCCTGTGGTGTCTTTTTTTCTTGATGCATAGTCTGGTTCGGTTCGGTGCTTTCAATCCTTGATTTTTTATTCATCCCTTCTTTTCCTACTTTTTCCATGTTACGTTTGTGGATCTCATTGGTGGCTCCTCTTGTGCCCTCTTCTACTCTCACAATGTCATTATCCTGTACTTTCGTGTGAGATTTGTCTATACTGTGCTGCTGTGAGCTCACCTGGTTTCTATTGCTGCTCTGCATTTTATTCTCCTTATTTGCTTTTTCACTTTTCTTTTCCTTTGATATCTGATTTTCATTCTCTGTCTCCGCCCCATATGCCTGATCTGATTTTGTTTTCATGCGCTCCTCTGATTGTGTATGATATTCTACTCTCTCAGTCTCTGCCTCAGCTGTTCTACCTTGTCTCTGACTGATACCTCCTCCAATAGGTCTGTTCTGTTCCTCAACTGCACTTTCTCTGTCATAGTATATTTCTTTCTCCTGATTTGTTCCATATTCTTGAATTATATTATCTTTGTTGACTTGTTCATAAATTGTACTTGATGTTTCACATTGTTTATTTTTCTTTTCTGTTCCCTTTTCACATTGATTTGCCTTCCTGTTTTTGACTTCTTGTGTTTCTTTTTCTCTTCCTTTACCTTTTCACGTTCTACTGCCTTTTCTCTCTTTGATCTTTCCCGCTCTTTTTCCTTGTCTTCTTTTGCCTTTTGCGTTCTTTTGCCTTCATGCAATTTGCTCTCTCTCGTTCCTCAGCCTTCTGTATTTTGAGCCTTTCTTTCTCTTTTTTAGCTTCGAGGCATTTGGCTTTTTTTCTTTTTCTTTTCACTTTCAGTTTGTTCTTTCTCATATTTCTGTTTTAGTTTTTGTCTGTACACTTCATCAGATGTCAGCATAAAATAAGGCGATGGAGCAGTATTTCGGTCTTTGTTCATCAATCTTGGAATTGGAAGGACATCACTGTCATCATGGACAGTATTCTCTGAAAATGACAGATTCAAAGGCCGAAATATGTCATCAGTGGCACTGCCAGCCATTTCTGGCAACAGGGAAGAATCACTATTGGATCCAGCAGTATAATTTAGATGATGGTCAAACATGTCAAATGGTGGAACAGTGGGGGTATGCATCATTGTAAGGATTGGTGTACTTGATTTTAAAGTAGACTTTTCAGTGATTGATGGAGTAGACTTTTCAGTGGCTGGCAGAGTAAACTTTTCAATGCTTGTCGGAGAAGAGTTTACAGCAGTTTATTTGATCTTGCAGGAATCGCTAACTGATGCATCGCCAGGACTGTTCTGTTCAACAATCTTTGGTGCTTTTGTCTGCATTTCCATTGTTTCCAGTATTTCTTTGACAGTAGATGATGCCCCACCAGGGGAGGCTTCCTTGGTCTTTAACAGCTTCCATGCTACATACATGGGATCTGCCTGTAGTCCTTTGTCGTACTCCTTGGAAAAGCAATAGTTAAAACAGCATTTTTGTTCTTCTGTCATGCTTGATTCCAATATTTCCAAGGCTAGACCTAGGGATAACATTTCACATAGAGCAGACAGCTCAAGCACATTACCTGTATTTCCATCACAGTTTGCACTCGTAGCAGCTTCCACCTCATTCGTAATCTCACCATGCACTTGGAATGTGGTGGAACTTCCAATAGTTGACTCCTCCTCCTCTGCTTGCTGCTTCAGCTTTTGCCATTTGTTATACTCTTGGTCTATCTCTAAATTGTAACCATTGTCAAAGCGCCCCTGGTATAGTGCTAACTTCTCTTCTTGAAGAGAACATTCTAGAACTGCCAATGCAAGAGAAGGTAACAAATGAGGGGCTGATGTTGCATCTTGACCAGTGGCCATTTCCTGGTTGTTGCCATCTGCTTGTGGCAACAGTGAATCTGAGACCATGCTCGTAGAGGGAGAATCACGCTGTGAATCAACGGATTGCATGTTTACTTCACTTTGATCAGTGGTAATTGACGAACCACTGTCAGAGATGGAATGTGCTTCCGCTGTTTCTTTGTGTGACTTTAAGACAAATGCCTCCTTGGGCACTGCTGAGGGGTTTGAACGGGTAAATGCCACAGGCTCTAAAGCCTGATGTGATGTTTGATATTGTCATAGACTTTGACCATGCCTTTCTGAAAATTGCGCAGAAGTTTGCTTTGTGTATTGTGCTTTCTGGATACTCATTCATGAAGTCTTCACAAGCTTCATTGTTGAATCTTTTCATGGGATCAAAAACTGTTCTGTCTAATGGTTGGAGCCAATGTGATGTATGGCCTGGCAACTCAATCAGTTTGATTTGATTATATTGGGCAGTTTCAATCAAACCCACAAAGCAGTGTGAATCATGCCCATCTAGGACAAGAATTTGTGGCCTTTCTGGTCCTATATTCTTTAGAAACGAGTCTTTAAACCACATTTGGGCTATACCCTGCTTTGTCCATCCAGTATCAGACACGCTCCAAGTGGATTGCTCTGGGGCTGTATCTAAGTCAAAAGAATATAGTGCACAGACTGTTTTTCCCTGAACTATAAAATGGGGTGGAATACTCTCTCCTGCAGCTTTCACGGCAGCTATAACTGTCAACATTGACCTTTCTCCACTTGTGTGTGCCTGGAAATATTTCATTCCCTTTTGTGTGCATTGTTTGCCTGGTACATGTTCGAACTGGAAACTAGAGTCGTCCATATTCCATATTTTGTTAGGCTGGTTAACTACCTTGCTCCTCTCCAATGTTGACTTCAAGTCCTCAAAATACTTTCCAATTATCTCAGGTTTCATAGATTCACTTCTGATTGATGCTGTTCCTTCAGGTTTGCATAAGGTCAAATAAGCATGTCTCTTTTTTATGCCTGTCCACCACTTTTCCGATGGTATTTTCCTTTTTTGAATGCAATTGTATATTTCTTAGCAAGAAAGGAAGCATATCTTAAAAACTGTTTCTTGCCAAATCCCACACCCACGCGGGCCCGCTTGATGGCATAGTTTACCAATTGGTTTTCTTGCTCTTAGAGCATCTTTCTAGGAGGGCCGGGTTTAGGTCCAAGCCTAGTTTTCCCAGAAAAACGATCTTGCAAAGTTGCTCTAGGTACATTAGAAGTCTTTGAATCTTCTCGTTGTGACATAGTACAACCTTTCACCACATTGACCGCTAGAAACATGTACCCTTCAGACCAAGTAAGGACCTTCTTCTTTGGATTCTTTAGTTTTGGAGGCTTGGGCCTTGCAGTAGGTTTAGGTGGCATTGTCACACTGTCAATGAAGAAAAATGATACATTTAGGCCAATAAAGTTCATAATCTGTATCAGCATAGGCCTGCTTCTAAATCATAAATACCTTGACTTATTACAGTAAAATAATAATGACTATTATATGACTTTTGGCTAGGTGTTCTACATATCAAGTCACGATGTACTCATTCTAGACTTGCTCAAGTCTCACTGGACTGTCTTTCGTATTTTATTTAAAATCAAATTCTTTGCAAAATAAAATTTTAAGTAAACACGTGTCGTAGCCTTATTCTGTTACAATACAGGTAGGCCCTTAAACCTAGCTAATCAGCGTGGAACGTGTCTATAACCAGATAGGCTATCATTGACTCCAGATGATTAGCGCCGGGCGGTCTGCACTGTGTTTCTTATCACACAGACAAGCGAGCAGTCATAATGCACCCCTCTTGAGAAGCTGTTAATTGAGCTACTGTGTAATAAACGATTAATTGCAGTGCACCGCGTCAGGCGAAGGGCGTCCAGTGAGTGTCGGCTGCCGAAGGGAGACGGTAAGCTTTGTCTCGCTTGAGTGGCCAATGACTAGCCATGCATTCATCGTAGACCACTTTCTGCTCCGCCTTATCCCAATGACAATGGGATTAGAACTGACTAGGACTCAATAGCTGCTACTGTTGAAACCGGCACGGCGGCAGTGTCGACCAGTTAAAAAAATAATAATAGTAGTAGGACCTACTTAATAACACCGTGTAGTTAGCATAATATTATACAGTTAATTTTGTGGAGGGGAAAATGCATCGCACTTCTGGGTGGGACCGCGGGATGGGAAAATAGGGACATGCACCAGGGACTTGTGCAAGTCTATACTCATTCTTGGTCACCCTTTTCCATTTCCTGGCCACGAGTAAAACACCTACCTTTAATGAATAAATAATTAAATGATACCTTTCAAATATACTTACTCTTGCATAAAGCAGATTCTTAGCATTGCTTAGATGCTAAAATCTATTGTAATGGTGGTTAAATTAAAACCATAAACAGGTTCTAAAATGGTATGACGCATGTTATCAAGGTTGCAAACATTTATTTGCATAGGACTTAAAGCTGGCCCCCATTTCCTAACGCTGGCCACCCGCTGACCTTATCCTGGCCATGGTCCGTTTTGAGACCAATTTGCGGCCGGGAATAGGGATTTTGGTGGCCAATATTAGGGCACTCAGACGCCACCGTAAAGTGTTTAATTTCTGTGAAATTATTCCCACCATTTTACTGGGCTTAAATTAAGTTTTGATTTGGCACAAATCGTCTGTCCACTGGCCTAATATCGGTGTGATTTCATTAAACCCGTTAGCGTCAGAGTATTCAGGAAACGTTACACTACATAACTGATTTGTAATATCTGTCTAAAGTTTTATCAAATTGGGCATATTATAACTTACTTTTGTCGATGCTTAGCGCGGCTCCTGTTGTGGTGACCCTCTATTTTGTGCATGCTTGAGAACGGGTGAAGTAGGCAGACGCTGAACAAACAGAATAATTAACTGATACTTCCAGTTAAACATACTTAAATTGACTCCAAAAGCCGGCTAGGAATAGGACCTGGCCAGGGTTTGGTTAGTTTACCCTAGTTTTTAAGTCAGCGTTATTATCACGAACATTGGTGAAAGTCACAAATACAGTTCCTGTAATTTTACTCTCAATTTCAAAGTTGCCGGAGTATTTCTTTTCATAAACTACAAGTTGTGCCTCTGCAATTTTCTCCTTTTTTACTCGTATTTGGCTCTCAACTCCCCAGCTTAATTCTTCCTCAAACGTTTCGCCGTCACTATTGGTGAGCGAGAACTCACGACTAAACGCTGCATTGGCTTCAAATACTTCACCAGGTGTCGCAAGTTTGGCGCTCATTTCATAACCCTTAGTGTAGCCACTTTCTATTGTTGTGGAATACGAGGACCCAGTTGTCTTGTCTGTCCTCATTGTGTACTCCTGTTCTTGCTCAGTATTGTTTGTGAATTTTGTCTGAATTAGGATATAAGTGTGAGGCTTGCTTGTATCACTAACTGATGACGCATGTTCGGCACCAGCAACACGCGATGAATTCTCTGTTTCATCGGTGGGTTCAAAACTGTCTTCTGCTAATCGCGGCCACTTTGTCTCCTCACAAAATTTGACTTCGGACCAATCAATAACCACATTGATGTGGTTCTGGTCCTTCTTGAAGTGTTTTCTTTTCAGCTTTTTCTGCTTCTTGGTAGCAGTTTGGTTGTACATGCGCCATGCCCAGTCAGTCACCACCTTCTGGATGTCTATAATATTGCTTGGCATTTTCCTTCCTACTGATAATATGTTTTTTTCTGGTCACCTGAAATTAAATAGAAGCAGATAGAATTGTGAAGAACACCGCTTTCAACTACCAAACGGAACGTATATTTTGCTAGAAAAAGAAAACAATGTTGCAATTTTTGTATTTACCAGTTTTAGGGACATCAAAAGACAAAATGCAAGGTGATGTAACAGGCACGAAAGCTGCGTCTGTACTATGTGACACACGTGTAGAAAGAGTTAGTCCGAAGGCCAAGCAAAAACCTAAACCTCGTCCTCAATTTTGCACAAGTTACTTAATATCACTAGAAAAGATAGACAAAAATTTGCAAACATCGTGGATATTGAAACAAATTTTGACGCAAAAAACTCGAGGTTTTACGGGGGCATCATGTGCATGTCAAGTTTGCAGCATGCAGCATATGGTGATAGTGACCCTCGTTACCCCTGTGCTGCGATAGTGCTATTGGACCCTGTCTAGGACATACCATGTGGTCACTAGAGGTCTGCATGCGACAACGTGGGTTCTTCGGGCTGTTTCAGCTGTTGAGCATTTCCATGATGACACAAATTCAGCACATTCTTCCAATATCACCCAAATATGACATATATCTACAGCTTATGTGAATACAGGATAAATTTTGATGTTACCTAGAATATTTGCGGCAAAAAATAGCTATCATGGGACAAAACCTTCATATAATAACTGTGAAATGGGATTTTTCAGCACTCTTTTAGGACCGAGATCATATCCGTGGCTTTAATTCTACAGTTTATTAACTTGTGCGGCATCTATAGGCTACTCCCTAACACTATGTGATTGAATTAAAAAGCGTTATTGGTGAATTTACTGAAAGTCACTGATAACTTTATGCACATTTCAGTCAGACATGCATGTGCCATTTGGTATTATCCTGCAGCACCCACATCGTTTTTGGCAGCCTGCAAGGAAAAGCGTTGATTTCACGCATCACCAACAGATGGCACAACTGAAACCAATGTTTTATGCAACGTGCCAAATACGATCAAGTTCGCTGCCCTGCAAAGCCGGGCCCCCACCTTGCCGCATGATCGCAGATTTATACATAACACACTCCCTATTTATTTATCTGTTTGTTCATTCATTCATTTATATTTTCCCTTATCATTTATTTATTCATTTATCCATTTATTTTTTTATTTACGTATAATTTTTTTGTTTGTGTGTTTGTGTTTCTATGTTTATGTGTAAATTTTGTCCTCAGTTGTTCTCAAACATTTTTGTTCTGAGAAATGCCGAACTTGGCACAGTGATTTTTCCAGGAGAGAAATTAATCTCCTTATCTAGAATAGTGAACAAGTAGAAGATGATACAAATTAGGGCCATTTAAACTTTTGAATGGCTAATATCTTCACAACTTTCAACGGTAGAGATACTATTCCATTAATTCCAATGTTTGTGTCAAAGGCACATCCAAAGGACCGCAAACAAAAGTTGTAGAGTTTTGATAACGCTATTTGGGGCAATTGTAAAGCTAAATGTATAATGTCTTCGAGACTGTTAAAGGTAGAAGAACTATTCCAACTTTCATTTATAGGTTTGTGCTATAGGCGCACTCAATGGACCACAAACAATAGTTGTAGAATATTAATTTATATTGATAAGGGTCACTTGAAAAGTATAAATGTTTAATATCCAGAAAACCACAAAAGGTAGAGTACCCTTCCAGCTTTAGTTCAAAAGTATATGCTTTAGGCGCATTCAATGAACAACAACCAAACGTTTTAGAATTTTAATTTTTTTACAAACTGGGGACATTAAAAAATTGAATGCTGAATATCTTCAAACTATTTAAGATAGAGGTGCAATTCAAAGTTCAACTCCTGGGTTTGTGCTAAAAACAACTTCAATTTACCACAAACGAAAGTTGTAGAAATTTTAATGTATACTAATTAGGGACACCTAAGCAATTGAAAAGAGGTAGAGGTGTCCGTCATTCCTTCAACGCTTAGGTTTGTGCTACAGTTTTAGTCATACTTGTTATTTGAATGCCTCGTGAAGACTTACTTCACATTTATATTGTAAGCAATTTACATTTAATTCTGTACTTTTAATGACTCAGAATAAGTTTTATTTGGCGAAACAATGACGAGTACAATATATATATATATGTATATATATATATATATATATATATATATATATATATATATAATATATATATATATATATATATATATATATACATACATATATCAGTACGGTAAAAACGTATTGTACAAAAGTAGTTGCAAATATATGGTTAAAAGAAAAAAACTAGAAAAGAAGATTTGGTTTACAGCAAATCTGTCTGGGTGCCTTCAAAATGAGATCAGTTTGAAATGCTACACTATACTATTGTTCCACCTAATCTCAATTCGTGTATTAGCAAATTTTTATAAAGTAAAATGCTACAATTTTGGTTCTTGGTTCATGGGATGTGGCAATATCACAAACTTATAAAACGGAATTTGAATGAAACTAGTATCAATAACAGTTTTGAAGCTATTCAACATTTTGATTTCGTGTAATGGTCTAATTTGCATAAATTGAAAGCCTTCAACTTTGGTTTATGGTTCGTTGGATGGCGTTTTGCCGCAAACTCATAAATAGAAGTAGGAATGGCACCTCTATCCATAATAGTTTTGAAGCTTTCAAGATTTAAATTTTGCATGTTCACCTAATTTGCATAAATTAAAATCCTATAACACTGGTTTATCGCATGCGGCTTTGCTACGAACCTATAAATTTAAGTTGGAATGGCATGTCTATGTATAAGAGTTTTGGCGATATTCAACTTCGAAATTTTTCAAAGCCCCTTAATAGCATAATTTGAAATTCAACAACTTATACTGCCCATTATATTGGCAGGTGTCACAAACCTATATATGCACATTGAAATTTTGAGTATCTGCAATAGTTTGGAAGATCTGGAGCTTTTAAAACTTTCATTGCCCCTAATTTGCATACTTTTAAACATCATGACTATTGCAAATGAGATGCACAATTTCACTGGTTAGGTCAGTCACCATAGCAAGTTTTTCGGTTTTCGAAAAAAAGAGTGCTTCAGAAAATCTGCAGACCAACTTGGTCGTAAAGAAAGAAAGAAAGAGAGAGAGAGAGAGAGAAAGAAAGAAAGAAAGAAAGAAAGAAAGAAAGAAAGAAAGAAAGAAAGAAAGAAAGAAAGAAAGAAAGAAAGAAAGAAAGAAAGAAAGAAAGAAAGAAAAAAAATTCTTGGAAAACCAAAAAATAATAAAGAACGCGGGGAAAAACAATATGTCTGGGTGGGCACCCAATGATAAAGAAGAAGACGCAGAATATCATTGTACGTCAGGGTAACCCCAAATAAGGATGTAAAACCCGTTATCTGGGGCTACCTATAACAGACTAAGCAATTTGCAATAAGCTAAATATCACTGTCTGCGATCAAACGGGAAACGGAACAATCGCACATCAGCGCAACAACGGCCCCCATGCACCGCACGAGTGGCCCCGAAGGCGAAGCCACTGACGCGGCACATGGAGACCAATGAAGGTATGACTATATTTTGCGGCCAATCAGGCGCAGGTTACCGCAATCATAGTTCTTGGTTGTCTTGTGCTCACACCTTTGGGAGCCACTAAATAGTTCTTGGTTGTCTTGTGCTCACACCTTTGGGATCCATTTACCTGTAATTAGCCCACTGTTTCAGCTAGACTATTACATGAAGTTATCAGCCTGTTTGTGTTGTTTGGTTTGACAGGTATTTTTTCCATGATGAATTTTATTAACAGAGGGCGAATCACATATTCTTACACAGTGACGTAATGCTGGCAAGCCGTGCTCGGAGCACGTGTTTGCTGGCTATGACAGGTAAACACTGTAATAACTTTTGATTCTATTTATAGACTAGTACTTTTTATCTTGCACGTTTTCAATGAAACGTGTCTACAAAACCCCACTGCATCCTTTATTTTAAAAAGTGGCGCAGCAAAAGTTATGCGCCTTCATGCTAATATATAAATACACAGTTAATTTAATGGTGATTTCTTCGCTGCAGCGCCGGCGCGCGGCCAGTCCACCCACCCACCCCATCGGACAACAGACAGCGAGTACAATCGTGGAGAACATGGTAAATATACGGCATGTATTAATATTAACTTTCGGAATATAATTGGATGAGGGATTTTTCACAAACTAGGCTATTTAACGATTGCATAAAGATAACAATCTGCATCAGTACATCTTTCGGAAGTGGATTTATGTGCATGGATTCAATATTTAAAAGACCGCTGGTGTCATCCTTACATTCTCATATGTTTTGCTGCAGGTGCAGCTTATGGACCTACCACAGGCGCTCCTAACGTTCAGTCAGTCAAACATTCGTGCTAGTCTAATATACGCGGGGTTGGGGTTGGTGGGGGGGGGGTGCTGTTAGAGTCTAGAGAGAGTGAACCTGTAACATCTGTACGTGCAATGCCCCACATGGGGCCTTGTAAATCTGCAATAACGTATCGTGTATTCATCTGTGCAGTCGATCATTCGTGCCAATAAGATGTGAGATGGTGGGCCTAAAACAACTAGGCTATGTCGTCCGACGGAGCACCTATAGAGAGGAGCTCCGTCGGACGACGTGGTGGTTTTAGAATTTAGGCCCACCCTCCCTCATTCTATTAGCACGAATAATTGATTGACTGCACAGATGAATACACAATACTTTAATGCAGATTAAACCCTCTGTGCGCCATTGCACGTACAGGTGTTCCAGGTTCACCGTCTCTACCCCCTGCCACAACCCACCCACCCCGCGTATATTAGTAGCACAAATGCTTGACTGATTGAACGTCACGAGCGCCTGTGGGACACACAAGTGAAGATTTTAGGATTTTAATTTATGCAACCGCTGAACGCTTACAGACTCATTTGCTTTTGAACCAAATCTTCTTTTCTAGTTTGCGTGACGCTTTCTATTATGTGTGTCCACACAGCATGATCAATGGTGTTTGCAAGCCAGGAAGTGGCGAATTTCAGTTCAGCGGTGTGCAGTGTGCTAACTGCGGAACCATGGGCAACATGTGAAAACATGTTACATGTAAGCTTTGGTTTTAAATATAGGCGGTCGGTAATGACCTGAAATATTTGATTACATGTTTTAAATGAGCAGACACCATGAATGCACACATTAAATACTACACTATACTATCATTCATTTTCATTCGAGAACAAAAGAAATTAAAACAGCCTTGGTTTAAACATATTTATTGCAAAAACAATTGGCCAACAGGCGATGCCTACATGAAGGCCTCTTGTATATAGGCATCGCCGATATACAAGAGGCCTTCATTTGTCGTGTTTTATTTTATTTTTTCGGACATATGCAGACTGGTTTGTTCGTTCGGTCACAATTGTTCTACCGCAATGGGACAAGTGAGATAGGATATCATTACATTGAACACAAAAAGATCAAGAAATTAGAACCGCACATATTTACTCTAAATATGCGTGGTTTGTCTGCACTACAAAAAAACAGAAAAGACCCCAAACAAAAGAAAAACAAAAACAAAAACAAAAGCGAAACAAAACAAAAAAAAAACAAAAACAAAAAAAAACAAACAAAACACACACACAAAAAAAAAAAAACAAACAAAAGCAAAAAACGAAGAAGGTTTAGTATTTGTAGGTAGCATATGAATATTTCTTTTTTTTTTTTGCTGTTTATAGGCATGTGCTCTATTGAATGAATAAAAGTAGTACTTATGAGTACTCTAAATCATTGGCTTACCAACACAGAATCGCCAGAAAGGTTTAGATAGTCTATTATGCCGGAGTATATGACCAGGAGATTATTATTTGAATATGAGTAAAGCGCTTATAAACGCAAAAAAAAAAAAAAAAAATCAGCTCTGTGATGTAATCTGTATGGTCAGCTGCGTTTGCGATGCAAGGTGTGTATATACATTGTAGCAGATCATCGATCCTCACATGCACAGGCATTGCAATGAACTGCGTTCGCGCGGACAGATGTTTTATTTTCATGCTCCTCTTATGTCTGACAGCGTTTGCTGTGTAACAATAAATACACATCCAAGATAGTATCGTTTACAAACGAATGCAAATCTTCTTTACCGGAACGGCTCTTAAATCATTTTTGTAGGGGCAAGTTTCTTTAGCAATACAGCGAGGAATAGTATACTTGTGCGTTGCATCAAATGACACTACAGCTTTTTACCTATACAGGAGCTTCTGGGAATTCACTTTATCGCCATCAATTAAATTCAAAGTGTTGACAATTAGTGGCATTTATAATAGAATAAGATAAATAAATAAATGAAAAACACAGTCACGTTTATTATAATTCACGTTTCTGCTAGAACCAAATTTCATGCTTGTAATCTGATTATCGAATATAGCATTATGTACAGAGCCATTTACACGGCATATTGGAATGTTTCTGACATTCAAGTGAAGCATATACGTCACGGCTGTTGCTTACAGCGCTTTGTGGATAAAGTCGCATAATAATGTACTCTTGAAAAAGATGTACACATGTCTATACCGGTAGTTTCACCCATGTGATCCGGACAGCGAATCACAGGACGGTCTCACAGCAGTACATTATAATACTCCTGTTGCAAGTATTCATAATTAATGATAACGCCCCTTTCAGTAGCGGGTTGAGAGGCTTCTCGTTTCTATTCTGTAAAGTATTAACCATTAGACTACAGAATACAGGGGATAATTGCACCCTTTGCCAATGACGGGAAATATTAACAGGGATGCAGCTGCTTGAGTTAAAACAGACCAGAAACAGGTAGGCTAAGGTTCAGTTTTTCCTTCAAAAGCTTATGGTCCTGTTATGCCTGGTGTTTGACCACCATTAGCCCCACTTATTGCTACATTTCATTTGTATTTGGTTCATTCCGATAACACATTGAGATAATTTGTCAAATAAGCCCAGGAATTTCACTACATGGGGTACATATATATCCGGATATGCGTTTTTAGTATTTTGATTATGTTCTATCAGCCATATGAGCTGTCATGGCGGCTACAATTCTTTGATTTTTTCCCCTTGAATTTCAGAGGCATGAATGTTTTATTTTTCAGTGAAATGTTATATCCAAGAGACTAATTGTTTGTTTAAGATCGATGCTATTTTGTATGTATGATTTGTTTGAGTCATAAAATATGAATAAACTAGGTATTGAAGTGCGGCTAAATATGGTTTCAGTTGACATGTAAAATCTGAAATAAACTGACGTCGAGTTAATTTCTCTTGCATCGCAACGTGGGTCTGGCTGTACATATTAAATATGCAGCCTGCCATGAAAATTGGCCATAAGTAGGGATCCCTATCAGGTTGTGGCTCTTAGTGCAAAGTAGCACACGCGGATGAAATGCAATATGAAGTGCGTAGTGCGACAAAGTGACAAAAAGGGTGTTTCATTAAGTTGTTACACCATATTTGACTTCAACATAATGACCACTAATCGATATCCATGGTAAAGACTACATTGCGGCGATTGGACAAAGCAAGAGCATTTAAAACCGATGCGACAAGCAAACATACAGGCCAAGGCAATTTGCATCAACATTTGTGTCTGTTTAGGAGAACCCCATTTCTCTGATTTGTGTTGGAATGGCTGTGGCAGCAAATATGAGAAAAATGTGTGCAGGTCTGATGGTATTGGTTAGAATTAATTTGAGGTCCTTGCAAATGCCTTGCTATCTCAGCCAGATGAGTTCTTGGCAGTCCTTTTTCCACAGAACTTTCACTTCTCCGGATCTTCCCGAAATAGCCGCATGTGAGACAAATGCGATGCATCGTCTTACGTACATCCTGAGTGCCATATCTTGTCTTCTAATCCACCAACATACACAGTGTGCTGTTTATTTATTCTGGGAATGTCTAATTGAGCCTAAGTGCTTGCCAGTGTTTCACTCACTTTCCACCACATGTCAATGTATTTTTGCGAAGCAAGCTGGAAGCTTTAACAGTCTTTCATGTTTAAGCTACATGTGGGAAAGATGCGCTTCCTCCTCAGAAAACTACTCACGTGAATTCTGCGGCATTTTACAAAGGTCTTGTATATTTTGCACGTTTCAATGTTGGGTATGTTGATGCTGTCTCGTATTGCTTGGCATACATGTGTATGGTTTTCAAAGAAAAACCTTAAACACTTCCGCCACAAGCCTCCCCTTTTTCTACAGCCAACTCACCTAGATTGGAGCGTTGAATGTATGCACCCCATATTACAAGTCTACGCTCTAATTGTAAGTTTAAAGACGCTCTTGAAATTGAACCCTGTCTTTAAATTAGCAGACACATAACTATCAAACGACACAATTTTACCGAACTGAGAATCAGTGCATGTACATCAGCAGTGGAATCCGGTGGAAACACAAAACCAAATATAAGCACATATAGAGTAATGTTGTTACTGTGCAGAACAGAAGTTATTTAGGATGAGTTCCACGCAATGATAAACTGTAGTGAATATCATGACGCTATAAGTGATATACATGCTAAATTCTCTGAACTAGGTAAAGATTTTTAGATTCGAAATAATAATATGTTTTCGGTTTTATTTTCGTTTTTGTTTATATCTTTATCGTCATTAAAACGAGTAATATGCAAGATGCATACCAGCAAGCCATATATGAACCTTGCTGTACAAAATCTATACCTCGGTATATATTATATAATGCTAAATTTCTCGTCTTTTCTCTTCGTGGGTATGTTTGCGTTGTGTGACCCTAGTACTATGTAATATGTAAGTTGCTTTATGTCAATAAAGCATTCGATATGTAATACTGGTAATTCGAAATAACTGAATGTGTACAATTAAAAATTGTGGTGCATTTTGATCAAAATAATGATGATAATAATAATAATAATAATAATAATAATAATAATAATAATAATAATAATAATAATAATAATAATAATAATAATAATAATAATAATAATAATAATAATAATAATTGATGATGATGGTGGTGGTGGTGGTGGTGGTACTTTTTACTCTGGGGCACCAGTAGTACTGTTTTTCGTCCATAATCATATAAGTGAACTTAGATCTACACAAGGAATTGAACTCATACTGAAATGTCACTGTTAGATAGCATTTAAAACTATATAAGTGAAAATGTGATGAAATATGCATGAACAAAGTACAATCGCCATGGGAACAGGATGCATTTTCAGCTACAGTAATAGATGTTAGATCATGAAGGTGGTTTGAGACATGCACACAGATTTACTTTGAGCCCGTGATCGTATACATTCGATCGACATCCACAGTTTACACCTATGAACAATCAGAATGCATTCTTCTATGATGTGAAATCATGTTAAGTGGTCGCAATTCGTGTATGCACAACATTTGGATGACGAATGCCCTGCCATCATTACCATTATCACCGTATTACCAGTTTTTATTGTCATATTGTTAGCGGGATGTAGGGCAAAACCCTCAGTTATTATCTGTCGCTTTTGTCAAATGAGTCAATGACTCAAACAATATGCCCTGGATTCGCAAGCGGTATCCATGCCGGCACAGTTCTCCGTACAGAACAATGTTCCTGTTTACAGATCTTTATACAGCAAGGTGACCAATAAACTAAAGCACATAAGCCATATACAAATATAAGTTCTTGTAGAATCAGACCCAGGTCTCGTACCAGCGGGCGACATCCAAGGGACTTATATTTATCCGCTTCCCTCGTCGGGATCACTTTGGCGATGATTATTTGCCAGGCAGCAGGCTGTTTCCACATGGTTGTGTCATTACGATTCTGAGTGGGTGGATGCATGGTACATGTATTTGTCGATCTGTTATTACCTCCAGTTCCAGAAAAGTGCCAAGCATGTATGATTATATGGACTACAAACTACACTTTTTCCGTGAATGGATTTGGCAGAAGTCTATGCAGTATACAATTTTACATTATATATTAAATTACGAAATGTTTTGTTGCCACTGCCGCAATAAAAATGTGCAGGAGTAAGATACCGTCACTGCGATGAAGTGATGTAAGGAAAAATCATAGCTCGATCTATTGGTGTATCAATACATGTATTTTTCAATTTTATGTTTTCAGTTGCACACACACACACACACATACATATACATATATATATATATATATATACATATATATATATATATATATATATATATATATATATATATAAGTGTGTGTGTGTGTACTGTATCTGTATTGCCATCAGACGAGAAATGTCTGTAATATATGACCTCTAATCTACTTTTAAAAAAACCCTCTTTCCATTTTCCGGTTTTGTGTGTGTTCTTTTTTTTTTTTTTTTTTTTTTTTTTTGGAAAAGAAAAAAATCATGGAACTTATTGCATTCTGATACGGTGTTAAACTGTAGTAGGTGGTCCCTGCGATAGCGTACATCAATCCTTAGTGAGGGTTATCCTGACTAGCGTGTTTTATATAATTACATCGTACTGTCGATAGACATTGCGAGAGGAATGTTTTGCATTTCCCGGTGAATTATGTATATATATCGTTGCCACTTGCCTTTCCTCCCACTAATACACCTGTTTCTTCTTTTCATTTTTGTGCATTTTATTGCAATTTGTGTATGCATAACATAGTTTGTTTCAAGTAAGTCTCAATCTGAGTCTTTGTAAATAATGCACGTTTTTTATGTACTTGGTGCATACTAATTATAATAAATTGTGTATTGGTCTTTTGTTCACAATCAAAACTCCCTCTCCTGGAACTCAAAGTTTATTGCGTTTTGATTCGTTCAACGGTAGCAAATCGGGTGATGTACACAAACACGTTCTCACCTGGCAGCTTCTGTTGTGTGTGTGTGGCGGTGGTGGTGGTGTAAATCTTTGCTTCTCTGCTTTTATGTGACAAACACAGTAATCCCCAGGAAGTTATTAACATTTTGTGTGCAGCCGCACTCAATCATTACTAGATACATGTACAGTAACACATCGGTATCCACACTCGTGACCAACAGTATTAAACAAGTATGTGTGGCCCTGGAGTGACTGCAGCCAAACAACCAGAAATTCCTACAGAATGCACAGGTGAAACACACCCAAGACTTTATAAACGCTTTCTGCTGACTGGGATAAAAACACATAGTCAGGGGAATAATGAGAAATTCAAGCAGGCCACTAATCAACAGCCAAACTGGTAATGGTAAAAGAAACGTCTCTCATCATTTCATTTCTTCAAATACTTCAATGCAAGAACATATGGTTTCTTTGTGTAAACAAGACAGACATAAAAGAGACACACCCATATAATAGAAGTGTGAGGGTATCAGTCAGTTCACACAACTCTGTCCAGTAACCGTCATTCCAGACCAGAATACCACTCATTCCGAGGAAACAAGCCGAATCATATATTCGGTAGGCATAATTTTCTGTACACATTGGTGGATTGCTGTTGAAATGTCATTTAAAAAAAAAATGTTTTTCGCCTCTATAATATATATATATATATATATACATATATATATACATATACACATACATACATATATATATATATATATATATATATATATATATATATATATATATATATATATATATATATATATATATATAAGTAAGCTTATAGCTTTTTTCGTAGCTTTGTTTGATAATATATCTGTCTTCGTGGTAGTAGGATATCATATATGCTTCTTTGAACGCCGGCAATATCACAGAGCTACCCACAAACAGTCGCAGCTCGATAGCAGTATGGAACTGAAAGCATTTATTTTTCACTGCTTAGCACATGGGGTTCTCTCTATGATGCATCATTATCTCTATGTGTATCACTGGAAACTGATTACATGTACATGTATGCGGTGAGGTGGGTGGCCTGCGTAGACAAACCCTTGTCTCCGCAGTACGCAGATCTGATTTTAACACCGCTCTGGTCGCCCTGCGTTGAAATCCATACACGATAATGCCGGGCGCATAGGACTGTCTACGCAGGCAATAAAGTGACATAGAGACAATAAATATGGCACATTGAGTTGGAGTTAAAATCTAAAAATACTGGGGGTAAAAGCAGGAAAGAGACCAGGCTTTACTCAGTAAGAGATCCCGCATTGAGCATAATATGCGTTTATCTAATTAAAAGCATTGTGGCCACTCAATCATTAGTAGATACATGTACAGTAACACATCGGTATCCACACTCGCTGTGCGAATATTGATAGCATAATATATTCCTGTGCGGTTCGGTGAGATTTGGTGCGAAAGTCAGGGTGCCATCATAGGTTCCCATGGAAACAAAGGCGACAGAAGAAGCAAATCATAAAGGTCAAGTGATATTTGATGTGGATATACAGACCAAACCAGCTTGACTCTGGCTCTTAAACATGCAGTGATCATCAAACAGAGATTAATCATCAAGTATTTGCTCTTTCAGAAATATCTATTTGCCAGAAGACCCATTAAATATTAGTTTGCCGAAAACAAATGGTAAATGTATACAATGAATTTGACCAAGGATCAGCCAGAAACCGATACTGAAAAATGGAAATTGTCTGTGCTGCGCGTCAACACATGGATATGGACGATTCGAATTCTGATGATTCTGTGTATATAATTTCATGTTTCCCCAACGGTCTACACATCTTTAGTTCTGGATTGGGAATGTTAACAACAAAACTGTAATCGCTCTGTCAAGCCATATTGTTCCGTGCCAATTGCAAAGACAAATGAATAAATGAATGAATGGATGGCTTAATGAATCAATTAATGAGTACACGATAGAGAGACGAAGTAGAAAGGATTTGCTTCAAAGTAAATCTTTCTATGTGGCTCAAAAACTGGCATATATTTAACTGCTAAAAGTTTTGATTGTAGTTTGCTTGACGCACCTGTAGCACAAACCTGTGAATTGAATGTAGAATGGCACGTCTATCTATAATAGCTTTGATGATATTCTACATTTAAACTTTGCGAATGCCTCTAATTAATATAAACTAAATATTACTCTTGTTCGTGGTTCATTGAATGCAGCTACAGCATAAACCTATAAAATTGTGTTGGAGTGGCACATCTACCTATAATAGTTTGGAAGATAGTCAACATTTAAACTTTCGAAGTATCCCTAATTGGCATAAATTTAAGATATACCAGAAGGGATTGAAATTTTGAAATGGCCCTCAATTTTTAATCAGTTGACTATTCTGAACGACGTGCAAAACTTCACCCTTGGAGCTCTATCCGAGTCAAATTTGAAGTTTCTGGCTTGAATGGTGTCTGAGTTTAATCCGACATGAACATAAAGTTGAATGAAAGAAAGAAAGAAAGGGTATAGGGAAAGCAATATGGCTGTGTTCTCACACAGAGATAATAAAATTTAGAGTCCATTTTATGCTATGCCTGCAAAGCTGGATCTGGCTACTGAGTTAAGACATGCCAGACCGCCAGGCCTGGCTGGATAGTCGAGATAAAGTTAGGTACATCGTCTGGTTGTCATTATTTTATACTGTGCAGCAATACTGCAAACATTTTCAGATCAGATAAATGGGCCTGGAATACATATTTTGCGTTATCTCCATGGTTGTGCTATAATTTTCTATCCTTTAAACATCATGATCAGTTTATATTCTTTTGCATCTGTATTGTGGAATCAATGGTCAATATATGTATTTTAATCACATGTAAAACTATTTGTGTCGTGGAATGTGATCAGCAATCTAAAAAAATGATCAGGGAGAGACCCTTTTTCCCCAAACGACTTTTAAAAGCCATTCGCAAGTCTCCTTTCTCCGTACATGTTACCCATTTTATATTGAATGCATGCATTGAGAAATAGTCGCAAGTCTTGACTTCTTTTACCCATGTGATCCTATTAGAATTATTATTATTATGTTTTCTTTTTTATATGCTCAAATTTGCATAATTAGGGACTGACAATTTGTTGCCTGGCTGTATCAAACCTTCTGATCAGATTCTGCTTGTCAAGAGTATGTGTAGGCAACTTAAAAAAATAGTTGCGAAGGATAGAAAACAAAGCGGGCGTTGATGACAAACCAGGATATTTTAATGTGACCTACGAAGTCTGCTTTTTTAAAGAAATGAATCCATCGATTTTTTTTTGGGGGGGGGGGGTAATTTTTCAGTCGAAAGAAAATCCGTCTTTTTTTTATCAAACGTACGATGCTTAACTTGAATATCGACCAGTCAATCTGCAACAGTATATGTAGTTACTTATTCCACAACCAATTTCGCCGTTATAGAAACTTTTTTTTTTTTGCGTTATAAGTTGAAACCTGGAATACCACATCAAAAGCCATGTATTGACTTGTCGCGAATATCCAATTAGTATCATAAGTATCACACTACTTCTTTCACCAGTTCATAGTCTTATCACAATTACAGCATCTCAACAGTGAATCATCGGTCTCCATGTTCTGAGCTGAAAAATGAATAATAGTATTGAACACAGTTCTGCTGATACCACGGATAATTCAATTCAATATTGTTGAGCCCAGCAGGAAAGAATAGAATAGAATAACGACATGCAATGGGCCTATATTCTAAAGCTAATATTAAATTTTCCAAATTATTTTGAACACAAATTGTGATTTTATTGCTGATAAGATTTAGGGTTGTTCCATTCTCTCATTTCACGATGTTACTGTGTGGGATTTCTGTTAAATTAGTAATAATATGCCAAAAACCAAGTCATTGACTCTGCTGAGCACGCTCAGGGAAGTTTTCCCTATTCAAATCATAGGCTACTATAACTGATCGTTTATCAAAAATACAAGTGCACAGCGCATTCAAACTTTGAAACTCTTGTGGATGCGGGTCTGGCATAGAAAGAATTGCACTTTTTTTTCCGATTATATGATCTATAGGTTGTATAATATTTTCTTCACGAAACTGATTTGTGAATATGATATAAAGAAATAGTTTGATCATGACTGAGAAAAATTCAGAAGTTGAACAGGGAAATCTCATTTCCTGTATTTCCTGTATTGAATGATCTCATGTATAAATCTGCCTGTGGATAACCGAGAAAGTTTGGCTTAAGTGCAGGCTGGTATACGACTCAAAAGCATGTAAAACCGAAAGAAGGGAAGAACGCTTCGCAATACCTAATATAGAATGTACAGAAACAAAGCTGGGGCAATGTTGTAGCTTGTCAAATACATCATGATATAAAGGATATGATCCATGCGGAATTCACCCTAATCGTGCGCATGATTATCACCCAGGAGCAGTGGTGTCCTCTAGTGGCCAGTCACAACATTAACCTGCACTGCATTGTGCAAAATGCAAAGGATGATTTCAGGCACATTTTGAATGATTGAATTGCAAGTTTTCAGGGTCAGCTAAGATTTCAGTTTGCCACGTTCGTTCACTTAGTTCCATTTTATTCCATGTGTACATAAATGACACAGAATATTTTACCGACATACAAAACAGAAATAAATCTTGTTAGTAATTGGCAATGGTGTGAAGTATATGCCAGTATAAATTAAAACCTTTATTCATATCGCTTGTACAGCCTGAGCTACCTTTAAGAAAACAATGGCGTACACGTGAACCTCGACACAAGTTATTCATGGTGCACTTAGTAAATAGTTTATTACTTTCAACTGTTCATTACGCTCATTAAATGGCTTAATGAGACCCCATAAGCCTTTACAACGTAGTTTCAGCACATGAGAGCTGTTTTTGGAATCTCAAACACCAATTATAACATTTCATTGAAATATATCTTTGATGAATCCTCGTCCGACAAAAATTATACGCACGTCATTATTTTTTCCTAAAATGTTTGGGGAAGGAGAGTGACACAGCAAATAGATACACAGACACGAGAGAGAGAGAGAGAGAGAGAGAGAGAGAAAGAGAGAGAGAGAGAGAGAGAGAGAGAGAGAGAGAGAGAGAGAGAGAGAGAGAGAGAGAGAGAGAGAACTTGCGCATGTTTTTGCCACGCAAAACCAACATCAATATTCCTTATTGGATTTGGGTTTTCGTGTATTTGTAGATGATTCATAAAGCAAATGTTGGATTTATACCGAGTTGTTTCTGTGACGTAACTAGAAGCTGCTATGTCTGGCAGGTATAGTATTACCAATACGAGCAAGCAATATTAAGGCCTGTATGGCAACACATATTGCCCTTATGTGGGCCGCACCGACACAGAAATATAATTAACATGCGTATGTACTTTTCCTATAGCTACGTATTTTTTACAATCGATTGCTACCGTTTAGTTGAAACATATTTATTTCAACTGGGTGAACCTATAGTTCATAGAAATGACTAATACGTTCGGCTCTTCAGAAAATGGAGACACACACAAATTACATTATATACATGACACACAGGACAGTACAATTGTTACCAAAACGGTCATCAGCATTACACAAGACCATATTGTCAACCCCAGCCCGATAATGTAAAATAAATGAATACACTGTTAGCCCAACATGAATAGCTCAGTGGTTTGCTGCTCTAAAGGAATATGTTATACAAATAAATCCAGTCAGAACCATTGACCATAGAAATTATAGAAAATTTTGCATTGAACCGTTTAGTATCTGTAATGAACTGCTGAAATGCTTCACATATTTAAATATTCTGACGATCAGATAAATCAGTACTGCCATAGAGGAATGTTTTGGGTTGCCTATCACTACCAATATAAGTAATAAGATTAAGGCTAACCCCAACAGCAATTATGGAGACAACAGTCTTGAATGAATTCTTTTTCTGAACAGTAAAATTTGGACTTAAGTGCTTAAAGTCTTCAGAGGGGTAAAAACAGGCATAAGATGGGTCTGGGAGCATGTTCACTTTGTAAAGGTCGGAATTTAATCTAGAGTATCCCAGGCGTAATTGGGTATCACCATGAAGGTATAGGTCAGAAACACTTTCTGTGGCAAGAAGAGAAAACCTCGGTTTAGATTTATATATTGGCAAGGAAAGAGATTCTCTAACGCCAGATGGACGGTTATTCCACCGTCTATTTGCGATTGGGTGGAAGGAGTTACCCAAACGTGATGTTCTACACCCAATGGGGGCGTACTGACCATGAGACTTGGAGAGCACAACCATGGAAGAGAAGAAAGGACTAGATTAGACAGACAGGAAGGGGTCAATCTGCGGTACATTTTGTAGGAGAAGACACTTGTAAGGTATTAACACCTCTTTGCAAGGGTTGATAATTCAAGTTCACGCAATTTCACGCGATAAGTTCATCTGTGACGTGTGTTCCAAATCCCCAGTGCATATTTCGGCAGCATCATACTGAATCGATTCAAGGTGATCAGACAGCACCTTATCACAAGTATCAAACAATACACAAGCGTATTCTCAAATTGGACAGATCATTGAACAGTATAGTTTGACCAGAGATAGCTTAAACTTAAATCTTGTGAGTAAGGAAATTCATTGACTAGCTTTATTGGAAATGCAAGTGATAAGCCATAAGGGCATGCCAAGTCAGGTCATGACTCAAGGTGATTCCCAGATGTGTATGACTACCTGCTTATGATACTGGAGACGCACCAAAGGAAACAGATGGGTGATGAGGCTTCACACGCTTCGCTGAAAAAAAAAATGCAGATATGGATATGGCATTGAAGATCACTCTCCATAGTTTACCCCAGTCATGTATTGCAGACAGTTTATTATTCAGTGTCAGTGATGCTTCGACAGGGTTGTTGACAATTTAAAGTATGCTTGTATCACCGGCGAATAGTCTGACTTCATATAGGAGATTGTCAACGAGATCAATTAGGTGTACTAAGAATAAGAAAGGGCCGGGAGAGAGCCATGAGGCACCCCAGCATCTGCAGGTAGCCAGACGCAAGATCGACCATGAACAGTAACTCTTTGGAGGCGATTAGAAAAGTAGGTCCAGGATGCCACACCTTGTCGAGGTTCTCAGAAATATCATGGAATACCATCCTGGCCTCTTTTGAAAGTTCCGGCTAGTTGTAGATGTTGTGAAGAATAAAGATTAGTTGGTTGATTGTGGAGTCTGCAGCCCTATACCCTGATTTTTTTTATGTTAGGAAGTCATTTGATGAAAAAAATATTCGCACAGAGATTTGAATATTAACCGTTCAAACACTTCAGAGACGTCACAGACTAAAGATATAGGACTGTGGTTACTTTTTATTTGTCTGTTGGACTTTTTATAAACAGGCTATATATTGAAAGGTTTCCAGGAAGAGGGAAAGTAGGTTTGAAGAGGGAAGTTTACATGTTTTAATAACAGGGCTACAGATAGAACTGGCAGTGTACTCGAAAAGGATATTTCCAACATCATCAGGCCTGTAGCAGATGTAATTCTCAGAGACGAACGAACTTTGAAGACAATTTCCTGATCAAATACGATCTCATTTAATCCAGACTCAGTATGGTATCTAAGTCTGGGTATGGAGGAGAATCGATGTCGGAGGAGGTTGTGCATTTATTTGGAAAATATGTATTTAACATTTTTCTCGCTGGTGGATATATAATTTTGTCGTTTTCGATAAGTTGGAGGGTGTGTGTGTGTGTGGGGGGGGGGGGGATATCGTGATGACTTTTGGATTCCAAGACAGATTTTGATATGCTCCACCACTGCTTTGGATTAATTTATTTATTACCCAACATAGAACATAATCGCATTGATTTCCTAATTCTGTTGACCACATAATTGCGTTACGTCTTACAAAACTGATAGGACCTCCCAACCTTTGTGTAAACCTGGAACGTATAGGGGTGTACGTGGCATATTAGCTACAATTAAAGCGCTTGCATGTACGATTACGATTTATCTCAGTGGTAATCCAGGGTTTATCAGAGAGTTAAACACTTACTTATGTACTGGGACAAACTCCTTAGCGGTAGACAGAAACAGATCTGACCAATATGAAACGATCTCGTCAAGCTTATCACAGACCTCGGGAGTTGTGTTCCATGGTGCTGATAAAAGTGGAGAATTAAATCATAGAAATTTGCTTTATAATTAATTTCAAACTTGTCTTTTGAAAGGTCCGTGTGATAGCGAGATGGAGCAGAACATAATTGCGGTATCAGAGTCAGCGAGACAATTAAGAACGCCACTGCTGAGTACAAATAAACAGTGACATTTTTCGCAAGTGCATGTTAATGTTAGCACCCTTAAAGCCGATCACGTATTTGCAGAAGAGCTGCGCCCAAATATCATATACATAATATACACAATAATCATGGTCACTGTCTGTATATAAGAAACATAATGAACATATCAGTCTTGAAAATATAAGCTTTTGCAAACATACAGTGGATCATCTATGCAATAATGAGTGATTTTCTTTACGGGAAACAAAGACTAGCCTATTCAGTTAAACCGTGTTGGGAACAGTGTGATGCCGGTTACGAAAATATTTTGGACAATGCATGTCTCCGAATATGACCGAACCGAATAAATATAAACACAGCAGGAAATAATTACTGAGTGACTGCATAAAGCACAGTAATCACTACCACGACGAATAATACAACTTTTAAACAAGAGGGCTATGTGAACAGCCCATGCTCTGCTGACCTGGAGATACATCATACTTGTGGTTCTGTGAACTTGGGACAGGACAAAATAGGTAACACCTATCAAAGGTACATCCATACCAATATTACACAGTAATCAATAGGGAAGGTGCATTAACAGATAAATACCCAAATTTGAAAAACAAAAAAAAAAAAAAAAAAACACTATTAAAAATAAAAAATCAACAGCAGGGCCCCCTTTGTTTGACCTTTTCACAAGGAACATATCCAGCAAGTTTCAGCTTAATTTCAGGGATGGTTCTGGAACAATTAAAAATGGTGAAACAAACAAAAAGTAATAATAAGAAAAAAAAAATAAACTGCATCGCCACCTGTGCCACACATGCAGTGAACATTTTAAGAGCCAGGAGTCCCTGGGAGTGTTCTGTGATATCAAAGCATTTGGGTGAGTGCTTTCGAAGAAGATTTTGTAAGATTTCTCCCCAAAAAGAACAAAAAAAAAAAAAAAAAAAAATCCCCAAATCACTGGAGTATGACCATTTAAACAGACTTGGTAGATACCCACTAAATGTACACTGTCCCCAAGTTTGAAGTCAATCTGGATGACGGTTTTGGAAAAGAAGTCCAAAATGTGAATTAGCATTAGAATGCCCATTGACTTATATAGTAATCAAAAGGAAAGGTGCATTTACCGATAAGTACCCGATTGGGAAATAGAAATAATAATAATAATAATAATAATAATGATAATAATAATAATAATAATAATAATAATAATAATAATAATAATAATAATAATAATAATAATAACAATAACAATAACAATAACAATAACAATAACAATAACAATAACAATAACAATAATCATAATAATAATAACAATAATAATAATAATAATAATACACAGCACTGCCACCTAGTGAACACCTTTCTTTGACCCTTCCACCAGGGTCATATTCACCAAGTTGCAACTTAATCTGAGTGATGGTTCTCGAGAATTCGAAAATAGCAAAAACCCACAAAAAATCATTAAGAAGTAGGAAGAAAATTGCAGCGCCACGTGGTGAACAAATCAAGAACCAGGAGTCCCTTGGAGTGTTTCTGTGATATCAAAGCAATTGGGTGAGCAGTTTTGAAGATTTTGTAAGATTTGTCCTCAAAAAGAAAAAAAAATCATAAAAGATACATAAAATCATAAATCATAAAATCACTGGCGCATGGCCATTTGCAAAAACCTGGTAGAGACCTATCCAAGGTAAGCTGTCCCCAAGTTTGAAGTCAATCTGGATGATGGTTCTGGAGAAAAAATCAAAAATGAGAATTAGCATTAGAATGCCCATGACTTAGTAATCAATAAGAAAGGTGCATTTACCGATAAGTAGCTGCATTTAAAATTTAAAAAAAAAAAAAAGAAGAAAAAAAGAAAAATCAGGAATACACAGCAGTGCCACCCAGTAAACACATTTGTTTGACACTTCCACAAGGAATATATCCACCAAGTTTCAGCTCAATCTGAGTGATGGTTCCCGAGAAGTTGAAATAGCAAAAACACACAAAAAATCATTAAAAAATTTGAAGAAATACAGCGCCACCTGGTGAACAAATTAAGAACTAAAAGTCCCTTGGAGTGTTCCTGTGTGATATCACAGCAATTGGTCGAGCAGTTACAAAGAAGATTTTTTTAAGGTTTGCTCCCCAAAAGAACAAGAAAATTCATTAAAAATATCAAAAGATCACTGAAGCGTGACTTCTTGAACAAACGTGGTTGAGACTCACCTAATGCACATCCCCACTAAGTTTGAAGTGAATCTGACCGATGGTTTTGGAGAAGTCGGAAATGTCAATAGGGGTGATCTGGGTTTCATTTCTTGACACACAGCCTTTCATTCCCATGGTGCGTATTTGTGACACCTAGCGACCCATGCCATTTGAGGTCAGGTGTAAAAGTGGGTCAGCAAAGTCCATTACATTACAATGAACCTAAACGTATTGAAATTTTCACCCTGCGTACAAGGAAGAATTTCATATTTATCATCTAATCTACCTAATTTAGTATATTATGGTCATCCTGCAGTTACACCCTGGTGTGATAACATGAAAGTTTAAACCTTGTTTGACAACATATAAAGGGGTTAAATTTATACCTGCTATATTCCGAAAGGTGAGGATCATGGAGAGTAACCACAAGATGTGGGCAGCCAACCATGAACAGGATGAGCAGCACCATTTCTAGGTGAATTTAGAACTAGCCCATATCTCTCCTATTGTGGACAGATGACGGACGGACGAAGGACCCTCACAAAAGCTCAGCTGACTGACAAGTCAAAAGCCGCTCGAGAAACAGTTGCATTCATGTTCGCAGTGTATAACCCTTCTTGGTAAAGCAATAACGTCCGAGATTTAAACAAGGACAAGCCCTGAAAGCGACAGTTAACAAGCCAGGTGTGCATCTACTTACAGTGATGTTATGTCTGTGCACGTCATATATCCACGACGCATGCTGCACCGACATCCAAGACACAGCTGTTTACAGTCACTGTGGTACCTGTTTTAAAGGGACCACTCAAATTGAAGACGCCTGCCTTGAAAAGAAGACATTTTCGACTTGACTTGGCACTAAAGGTTCACTGTTTTGGTTTTGTTCTGAATGATACCAATTTTGAATCTAGTTGCAGACGATCCATATTGTTGCTATGTATTTGCTTAATTATTCATTCATATTCACCTAATTACTCCTTAACATATTTATTCATCCATTTATTCTTATGTACTCTTTAATCTTTTTGTATGTGCATGGCGTCCGCTTTATCGTGTTTCCTGATATACGATTCATATTTTTCTTTGATTGCAATCAAAATCCCTAAACTAGCTTTTATCTTTAGGATGTCAACATTAAATTTTTCTCTCAAATTTTAGATTGTCAACGCGGGTAAAGTAAAGCTTTGTCAATGTACTTGTACCGTTACTTTTCAAAAACGCAAAGAGTTAAAACATATAACCCGTATGTGTATTTCGATGGCTGATATAAAAGTAAAGAAAAAACAAGTAGTGACATGTCCTGGCATAATCACATCACCCGCATAACCAATCAAGCTAACCGGCATTTAATACTACATGTATTCCACAGACTCACATATAAGCTTCCACGCTAAGCTCTGGCCAGACTCCATCACTTTAGACTCATCGTTGAATACGGCTGCGTTCTTTTCGACAACTGTGGCAAAACTTGATCTGACCTTTTGAAATCCATAGAGTTCGAAGCGGCCAAAATATGCACCGGTGCGCTCAGGCACACTTCTCAAGCTTAATTTCTTCAGGAACTCGGACGGCCAACGGACGCTAACCTACACAAATACTTCAAGTTAATTCTTTCCTCAAAATGAAAATGTGCAATAACCTAACTCCCACAATATCTTTCAAGCATCGATCTTACCCCCCTGCTTCATTGGTCGCTCCTTAGGTCATACTGACCCTATACGCTCTGTCAAATGCAGAACCCAGCGCTTCAGTAATTCATTTCTCCTTACGATACCATACACTTATGGAATAATCTGTCCACCGACATCAGAAGCTCCCTTTCTCTCCAAATCTTCAAAATTAAGCTAAATGCCACATTACTGGCAGTAGATAATGCCCCTAACTACTTCTCGTATGGTGATTATTTCGCAAACTTATGCCATTCTCAGATGCAATTGGGGTCATCAAGAGACTCAACTATGATCTTTTCAAGGTCAACATTATTCTTAGTCATAAATATACATGCTCATATCCTCCAAAGACTGGTAGCATTTCCTCCTTTTCTGCCCAAAGTTCTCGCAACCCAGGAAAAAAAACTCTACCATAACTAAATTGGCCCCACAGAGTTCCGCCAAATCTCATCATCCGTGACGCTAGTAACAGGTTGATCGACACTCTCCTTTTCGGCAGCACAGAACTATCTGATGCATCAGATATTCAAATTTTTTAGGCAGTCCAGAATTATAATGCTGACACTAGATTTTTTTTCTAATTTCCCCTTGTCATACTTATGATTTCTCCCACTGCCCCCCCCCCCTTTTTTTCTATTGTAGGGTTCTCTATAACTAAACACAAGGTGTTATGCATATTGTATTGTGTCATACTGAAATTGATGACTTACTGAGTATTTGTGTATTAGCTAAGTTGATTTGTTCACTTCTTCTAATGCTTTAAGTTACAACCTGTTTGAACTGTGTACCATGAGTACGAATATATATAGTCATGATCTAGGTCGAACCGATAATTTTGGGGTGTCTCTTACATATATTTGGTGATGTAATTTAACTATCTTCATTTACTTTGAAGGTAATTCGTCTGTACTTTTGCCAGGGCTTTGTTTTGATACTTGGAAGTGCTGCATGGTGATATGTACTGATACATCCATTAGTGTCACATATGGTCACACACTTTGAACTGTCGGTGCCTATTGTACATATTTCCTGTTTGTCTCTCCATGTCAGGAGAATCTATTGTATTAGTCAATTATTTGTCTTAAGTGGCTAGCCAGCATAAATAAACATGTTTAAATTAAAAACAAAAAACACCCCCCACCCCCCTCCCGAAATATAGCTTACCGATACTTCAGTCAAGGGGCCTCACTTGAATCCTGAAACAGGCGTACTTAAAGGTCCTCTTGATTGACCATGTTCGAATTTGATTCATGGGTGACTCAGTGCGATTTAAAAAAATGGATGTGAAAATGATACTTTTATTCACGTTTTAATTAAAAACTCGCTGCGCCTTCAATCGTCGCTTTCCGTTCATTTCCGACACCCACAAGGCGCAAAAGGCTTGTGATGTCACAAACGCAACACCGATGGCTGACAGGGAAGACTCCGACCATGCTAGCTAGCCATGGCTGTCAAGTGTCACTTGGTGTAAACATATTTTATTCACCCTTTATAAACTGGAATGCCTTCTTCTGATGAGAGGGGTCAATATAGGGCTTTGCCCTTCTCCCCAATTGTTTTCTTTTTTGAACAAAATCTGTTTAAACTAACAGGATTAAAGATGCATGAAGGAATATTCATTTTCGTCCCTGCTTCCGCCCTGGATGGGTTGGTTTGTTGCTGTTAACTGTAGCAATACAAGTTCTACAGTTTGTCTACATTCCCCCAAAAACCTGAAATTACGGAGAGCGTGAACCCGCACAGTCAAGCTTTACAGGGACAAGTGGCAAGGCCCTGGGAACCGATCTACCCATGTAGCGAACACTTTGTGGAAAGTGACTTTGATTTGTCATCAGTGATATAAGTTAGAAACTTTGAGAAATAAGGCTTTACACTATAATTTAGGGCCCTACTTTCTCTTTAAATATGATAATTTGTGTTTCATGGAGATTCCATATGTGTATAACTGAGCTTGGAAATTTCTTCATTCTTTCCAACTTCAAAATTCATTGAAAGAAACAAAAGATTGAACAAATATAAAATATTTTTCGTCCCTACATTTGAACCATAAAGTTTGATTTGCATTGAGTGCATGGAGACTGACTGATTTATTTTTAAGCATGTCCGTTTAAAAATCAAGAAATTTGCAGAAAAAATCTTTCTTTACTTATTTTCCATTTGACATGAACCAACCATATTGCTGGCTGTACGCCTGGAATGTGACACGTACTCAGGCCATAAGAGAAGTATTGTCTTTAATAATTAATCTTTTAATGGTTGTCATGGTAATTAGGGGAGGTGGCAGCAATTGCATGTTTTGATCTGTCAAACAAAATACTATTTCTCACATTTATAGCTAAAAGAGTGTTGAGTCATAATTATTATGCTATCCAGACATGCTTGTTTGACGACCGTGTCATCAAACACAAACTAAGACTGACTCAGTGAACTCTCATTGAAGGTCTTGACAATTACTGTGCTCGTAAAGTGAGCATTTATATGCGAAACCGCCTGACATAATGAAAGATTAGTGCATCTTACGACACATGGAAAGTCATTTTTGAAAACATTCAACGTTGTGGGTTATGTCAAGCGTGCCGCTCTATTTGAGCAGAAATAACACCAGTCGTTTTGTCTTATAAGGACACCTGTGTGTTATGGCCGTGTAATATACTCCCAAGTACCGGTATTTTGTTAAGTAACATGCATATGCTGCATTTCTACCTCTTCTAATAAAAATAAATAAATGGGCATATTTTATGCAACTTTTCTTACAAAACAAGCGAACATGTAAGGAAGAATCCCTGACCAACAGATTTTCAAAAACGTATTTTATTAAAAACCCACACCCACCGAAATTGGCCAGAAAAAGGGTATGCAGATTGCAGATTGTTCCATTAAAGGTGTCTTGGTAGTTAAAGTGTGTGGAAAAACACTTTTCTGTTTTTCCTAAAATTCTTTCTTTCTTTTTTTCTCGGTGAATTTGTCCGACACTTTTCTCTGACACTGTTATACATAAAAACTCCAACCATGGCATGATTGTACCTCCATACAAAGAGTTGGGCCTTTTTATGCAGAGGAATGATGTTTAAAATTATGCAAATTAGGGATGTTTGAAATCTTAAATCGTGGATATCTTCAAAGCATAATAGATATGTCATTCCAACTTCTACTAGAGGGTTTTTGACCATTACGCATGTAATGAATCTAATACAAAAGTTGTAGCAATTTAAATTATGCTAATTAGCAGCATTTGAAATTTTAAAACTTTAATATTTTTAAAACTATCATACATAGATATGTCATTTCAACTTGTGTTAGGGGTTTATTGACCAATGCGCAGGTAATGAACCTAATACAAAAGTTGTAGCAATTTAAATTATGGTAATTAGCAGTATTCGAAATTTTCAATCTTGAATGTCTCCAACAGTATAATAGATAGAGATGTCATTCCAACTTCTACTAGGGGGTTGTTGACCATTGTGCACCTAATGAGTTAAAAACGAAAGTTGTAGTAATTTAAATTACACTAAGCAGGACCATTAGCAATTTTAAATCTCGAATAACTTCAAAGCTATAATAGATAGAGATGCCATTCCAACTTCTACTCCTATGTTACGGACTAGTTGTACATTGCCATACCAATATGCTTTGAAGACGCATACACACTGATTTGCTATGCAGCAAATAGTCTTTTCTAGTTATATTATGTAATATGAGCAAAATTGAGGATCAGGTTTAGGTTTTTGGTTGGCCTTTGGACTAACTCTTTCTATACGTGTGTTACATAGTACAGATGTAGCTTTCGGAACCGTGCCTGTTACATCACCTTGCATTTTTAGTCTTTGATGTCCCTAATACTGGTAAATACAGAAATTGCAACATTGTTTTCTTTTTCTAGCAAAATATACGTTCCGTTTGGTAGTTGAGAGCGGTGTTCTTCACACATTATATCTGCTTCCATTTAATTTTTCAGGTGACCGGAAAAAACATATCATAAGCAGGAAGGAAAATGCCAAGCAATATAATAGACATCCAGAGGGTGGTGACTGACTGGGCATGGGGCGTGTACGACCAGACTGCTACCAAGAAGCAGAAAAAGCTGAAAGGAAAACACTTCAAGAAGGACCAGAACTACATCAATGTGGTTATTGATTGGTCCGAAGTCAAATTTCGTGACGAGACAAAGTGGCCGCGATTAGCAGAAGACAGTTTTGAACCCACCGATGAAACAGAGAATTCATCGCGTGTTGCTGGTGCCGAACATGCGTCATCAGTTGCTGATACAAGCAAACCTCACACTAATATCCTGTTTCAGACAAAATTCATAAACAATACCAAGGAAGACCAGGAGTACACAATGAGGACAGACAAGACAACTAGGTCCTCGTGTTCCACAACAGTAGAAAGTGGCTACACTAAGGGTTATGAAATGAGCGCCAAACTTGCGACACCTGGTGAAGTATTTGAAGCCAATGCAGGGTTCAGTCGTGAGTTCTCGCTCACCAATAGTGACGGCGAAACGTTTGAGGAAGAATTAAGCTGGGGAGTTGAGAGCCAAATACGAGTCAAAGCTGGGCATATTGCAGAGGCACAACTCGTAGTTAACGAAAAGAAATTCTCCGGCAACTTTGAAATTGAGAGTAAAATTACAGGAACAGTATTTGTGACTTTCACCAATGTTCGTGATAATAACGCTCACTTAAAAACTACTAGTTACGAGATCGACGAAATAATGAATAAATATGTTGCTAAAGAGAGGGCTAGAGGACAATCCATGGACTTCATAGAGGTGCGGGACCAGGTAGTCCACATCACAACAAAGGGTCAATGTAAATTTCGGTTTGGAGTCAATCAAGAGGTCAAAGTGGATCAGAAGCCATTAAACCACGGGACTACAACAGTCGTTGCCCGCCATAAGTAGCTGCCATGGGATTCCTCAAGACTCGAAATTGTTTACAAGGCTAAAAGAAACAATAAAAAACACAAATTTGCAGTTTTTATTTTGCCAGCATGTCCAAATGGTGCTGGGTTCTGGAGCAGGATCAAGGATTTAGAAATTATCGACGACATGCACAGAACACGTGAAAATAAATGGAAAACGTAAAGGCAAGACATAGGCAGGTCATACATGTATGTCGAAAGTAGGTCTACGTCATCACTGCTCGCTCACCTCCCCCCCTCCCCCCCGTACTGGTCCGAAAACCTGAATGAAAGCACCCATTTGAAGACACTGGTGGGTAATAAAAAGGTTCGATTTATGTAGCGTATGCAAGTGAAGTGAAATCTGGCTTCCAAATAAACCATCGTTTAACTCTATATTCATAGGTAATGTATTGCAAACTGCGTTATCAGTAGAATGCCCCCTGGCCTCTGGTTGTCTTTCAGAAACCAGAATTGTATGGACATCATTTTCACAAGTCACGGTTCACTTTGCTTGTAGCCTAAGCTCGGTGTGTTTTCTATGTAACCAGTGCAGTCAGGAGAACACGTGGCTTTGGCCAGTGGAGAGACAAGCTGTTTCAAATGCACTGAACTATCGGCATAAAAGTATGTGACGGTATGCCGTTAGGTTTGGATGCAATAGAATTTTAATGGACATAATTGAAATAAGCTACATCAATATGGTACATTCAACTACAAAGAAATAGCTTACCCTATAAATGATCTATACATATACACACATATGAATACACACCCTTCCCTAGGTTTAGTGTAATCCACGGGCAGCAAAACATGCATTTACATAGGCCTACATGTACTTTATCATATGCATGTTTAATTACGTAACTATTTCCGTAATAAATTCCCTGACACGCTAAATATAAATTTTCCATTCTGTGTGAGAGTACAAAATGTTGTACAGTTGTGGTGGATCGTAGAATTCAGTGCTAAATACATCACGTCTATAGCAATTCAATATGGCACGAGATTAACCTTCTACTGTGATCTATCCTTTTGACAACAAAGCCCATATCTTCCACTGGACTATTATTGTGTCGCTCAGTCTCAATTTCAAGACCATGTGCACTTATCCTTAATTTGGTGAAATTTTTACAAGGACTTGCCAACCGGCCAAACTTAAAATCCGGGAGACGGAAAGTAAAATCTATGGACATAGATAAATTAATATGAGATATTGGACGGAAAATATTGATGAAACATAAACAATCTATACTTTTTCATGAATTTTCAGTCTAAACTTATCGGAGCCTCCCGGGTAATCCGGGAAGGTTGGAAACACTGTTTACGCTCATGATAATTGAAAAATCGAGACTGAAAAGCACATTTGTGAAGTGTTTTGTCCAGCACGTAGAGTTCGTACTCAGCATGGAGTAATCCTGGCCCTACACTCTCCCTCCCACCCCCCATCCCAGCCCCCGCCACACCGAGGCAGTGTGAAACCAGAGTCCGGCTCACGTGTGTGTTGACTGACCCACTATTTTACAGTGACAGAAAGCACCAGAGTGGGATAACTGCCGACTTCTCCTTTCACAGCAGCAGTAGAGAACTTACTGCGCACTCCCAAGATAAATCTACAAATTTATTAGTGTGTACTTGCTGTACAGTTAGGTTTTTACACTTCCTGGCGAGATCATTGTTATTTTAGCCCTGTAGTAGATTCGGGGCCCACATTTCACGTCCATAGGTAATAGTTGGTGTTATTGGTGTCAACTTATTTTGGTGCAAGATCAGTCAACCCATCGATAAGCTAATATCCTAGATGGAATAGGATTTTGATGCTTTTCGATCAGTTTGTTAATCACCGAGTTGGAATTTCCAAAGGGTGTCCAGTCAATATTGAAGCAGCTGTAGACGTTTGCCACTTCTTGTTCTGAATTTTTGTGAAATTTAAATTTCTTTATATGGCTACTCTGATTGAAAATTATTATTTTGGCCATACATACATCTGATTTTCATTGGTTACAATATAGTTGTAATTTGAGCAAAGCCCGCTGAAGACCAACTCTCGTTACAGAGAGGAGTATAAGGTCATCTGCATAACATCATACAATTAACATTGCAGTCCGATAATTCTACTAGACTACACAAATCATCGAAAATATGAAGTAGATCGTACAGAAATAAGCTACAAGACCAAACTGAGGACACAGCCTTGTTAGACACCAACATCAAAATTGCTATTGTCAGTGATGCCATGAATAGTTTTGACTGCGCAGGAGCCTGTTAAATACATATTTTACGTATAATTACCACTTATATAAAGACCTGCCGGTACTTTCGGACCTGTATCCACTATCGGGGCAACCTTCTCCCCTAAGCACCATCTTTCACTCAGCAGGGGCGCTTGGCAGGCCCGAAGAGTGCTGCTACTTAATTAATAGCCTGGGGCCGACTTTACTGTCGGATACAATATTCCAATTCTGGAGCCCACAACCGCCAACAACTGGTAATTTCAAGGCGTTAGTATCTACACTTTTAGATAATGCTCACAGTGGAAAAGTCCTATTATATATTTTACATTACATTTATTCGCCAGATTAACCTTCTCTTAACACTAACCACACATAGTACATCTTTAAAATATCGAATCGGGACTAACCAACAAACTTGGCTGACATTTGTAAAATTTTTTGTGGATTCCACACCCAATGGTTTGTAAATGAGGAAAGTTGTATCTGAACGATTTTTTTTTTTTGGGGGGGGGGAGGGGGTTATAACACGAAACCAAAAGTATATATTTTGCAGATATTTCAGAGCAACGATTATGATATGCTATATGCTGTGGCTGCGATTCACTTTGATATCCAAATCAACTGTATTTTTGTGCAACTGCCCCACAACGCATTGCGTCATGTTCAAAATGGTACATGATTTGCTCGCACGAGGTATCGTATGACACTTAGATTTGTAACTGACGATGATAACTGCTTCAGACACGACTGAGTGGGCAGATTAAAGTTAAGATAGTAAGTCATGTTTTAAAAGTAATTTAACAACCACAAATTTGCCCTGGGTAATTCGGAGAATGGAATATCACGATAACGATTACCAAACAATTTACTGAACTTTGTTGTTGTGCTGTTTCCCAGGCCAGGGTTAACCATGCAGAGAAGTTAAAATAAAACGCGGTTTGAGTTGGCTTTACTGCAAAATGACCGCCCCTTTCTCAATAAAATCTTTCCACCGGTGGTAAAGCTATGCAGTTTCACCGAATAACTGTGGTAATGCAGCTATGTTCTTTCCGTGGCCCAAGTTAACCCTCCACTCCAGACAAGTTGAAATAAAATACTGTCTTTGAGTTGACATTACCGCAAAATAACGGCACACGACGATCACTTTCTCTATAAAATCTTTCAGCAAGGGTCGATCAATTTTTGTTACGGAAGGGCGGCTTAAAACATTTTTTTTTTTTTTAAATGTTTCATATAAAATATTTAGGTTCGAGACTTGGGCTTTTTCAGTGGGGTCGGTCAGGTTTAATCAGAACAACACATATAGTTTTATTAGGCCTTTGGTAACCTGGACATTTGTTGAAACATGTTTAAAATGGATGTTCTTTCCCCTTTTTCACATTTCATCCTTTGACTTCAGTTTAATTTGTTACCTGGGCACAGAGGAAGGCACTTGTTAGATATAATTTTCCACAAATACTACATTTTAAAAGTTTGTAGGAAACGGCTAGTCTCCAGATGATGTCAAAAACGGATTTAAAAATCTACAAATTTAAAGCAAAGATATTATTTATATACTGATCAAAAATAATAATTTCAAAAGAATATGATCAGCTGTTCTGTTTTCAGACCTAAAGCTTACTAGTCTTGGTTCTTTCGTACTATGTTGTGTTTCTTGCGTGAAGTCAATGAGTCTATTACTAAGGGCCATACATTGCAGTTTACAAAGTTGATTTAACACTGCAAATCCCCTAGAACTGTCGCGGCAATGGGCCTTGCCTTTTCCTATGAACCGGGGTTTAAAAAGGAACTAATAATACGGCAGGATTTCAATCTGTGTCATAAATTCCTTGAAACAAAGAGTCACAGTATACAAGCATCAAATTTTACAGAAGTGATACACAACCACATACAAGAGAACTTAATATCACTATGTTTGAAGAAAAAAGTTTAAAAAAATACATTAATCATTGCAACAGGAAGAGTTCAGAGGTGACAACTAAACTGCTCAATCTGAGCGACTACCTCTCAGGCATGTCAAACAATCTAGTATTGACCAGAGGCGTGTTTTGACGCTATACGTGTGCCTTCAATGCCAGTTCTGCACCCTGCCACTTGCCAACCGAGGTTTTGCAAAACTGCGCTCGCGACACCTACGTGGCGCTACCTATCGGCTGATATCATGACAACTAGGAACAGTTGCCGACCAATACTATATACATTTTAGAACCCAAACATCGAAATGACAAACGACACATTCAAGGTCAGGTTTCATAGGATGTTGTTTATTAAATGAACCAGTCCTCGGAGGAATGGAAAGTTTACCCACGTATTATAAACTTTGTAATTTGCTACATTTCTTCATCACATTGAAGAAAATCTACGTCAATATACCCAGCACCAATTACCCGAAAATATTCCTTGAATTATTATGTATCAATTATTTATGCAGATGTTATTAACTTAAGGTATCACTGATGTTCGCACAGTCGGTAAAGAATTACATTTTCTGGCACCCAGCACCTGATAATGCCCGCAGGTTGACAAATATTGCTGTGTACATTCACACAGTGTTTTTGGAGAATATGATGAAGAGATTATTATTATTATTTATTCGTGCAAGATATACCCCATTTACATCGGGGGCGCCACTGTCGGGGTATCAACAGTGGCGCATCCATTACATCTGTACAGCCATACAATATAAAAAAAAAAAAAAGTATACAGAATTATGAACATACTAAAGAAGCACCAGGCACATGAAATAGAAAAAAGGAGCTTCTACGATGTGGGTCCCACATGGCCTTCCACTTGTAAGGTTGATCTACGGCGACTGAGGGCTAAATTGAGAAATTGTCTGCTACAGTCGTCAAATATCTGAAATGCACATTTGCTGTGTGACTTCGCAACATCACCAATTAAAAATTTCATTTTGTTAATTAATGAAGAGGCCATAAACTCTTCCCATAAGAAACTAAGACCATTCGCCAATAACTACGCTTCAATTTTATAAAATAGATCAGACCGAATATCTGCATAAGTAGAACATGAGAAAAATACATGGAAAATGTCTTCCCTGTGTGAACCACATAAATCACATGAACTATCACGGACACCCCACCTCTCTTGGTCGTTATTGAGACCAAGTGTAGCAGTACGTGCCCTAAATTTATTTCTGACGCCATTAAAATCTCTTATGTTTAACATATAATTTTCCAATGATATGTCAGTTTTGAACGTTTTGTACAAATCAAGAGTGGGAAATTCGTCTAATTGGTTGAAAAAATCCAGTTTCCATGCTTCGGTCTGCAAATGACTAAATCCGGACAGCCAGTCACCATTCTCGGAGTAAAATGCCCAATCCATTCCAGCGTAATTTAGGGTGTTTTTTATCTCATCGCAATATGGCCATGATGAACTCCGGCCCTGTTCGAAGCGTTTACACATTTCCTTAAAAACAATATTACACAATCTCTGGCTATCAGTTATGTGTTTCAGGCAACTAAAATATTTGATTCTACGCTTATCGGCCTCAAGTGACAACGGCAACCAGCCTAGATCGCCAATGGTTGCAAGATATGCAGGGCTAGCTTTTATCCGTAGAATTGAACAAGCCAATTTGTACTGAAATGACCGTAACAGTTTTTTACTAGTGCGTGTATTCTCCATCCAAATACCACATCCATGTAATAGTGACTGCAACGCAACGTGTCTGTTATAAAGTGTTTCCAAAAACTATCCTATTAAAAAAAGATTAAAAAACTTAAAATATCATGGTGTGAGCTGTGAGCTTAAAGCTAGATGACCATTTATATTCTTGTAACATGTACGTGTGACTGCCCATAAATATTTTGAAATAATCTTTAATGGACCTTCATCAAATCCTCTAAATTTGTCACTGAAATTATATTGCATAACATACACATGTATGTCACCACAAAATATTTATGGTATTGTTTTCTTTTTCCGTTTTTGCTCAAGGACATTTACACATTGTGAGGTCCCTTCAAGACCCTTTCAATTTGGACAAATAAACAAAAATGCCAGAATTTTATCCTGCTATGTGGGTATTTAAGTATTTTGTGCACACATTCCACAAATTTGATGCAACCTGTGAAGACTCCGACTGTTTCCTTTTCCCCATGTGTGCATAGACATCTGCCACATGCCTGTCACGATTTTAAATGGTTGTGTAACAATTCTTCACAGAATTTATAGATTTTTTTTTTAAATAAACAGACTTTGTATAATTCCATCAATACATTTCCGTCTGTAAGCGTTTTTAGGTATTAGTTACCCACCTAAATGCTTTTTGTACATCTTCTGTCCTTTACAGATGTCACTGAAGCAAAAGCAATTTACAATTATATACAGGTACCTTCAGGGGATGTGTTCAGTGAATTGAGCTTTATTTTATGTAATTTGTGGGGCATTTTTTGAAACTCAAAATTAACTTATTTCAGCAGTATAGTACATGCATTCACAAAGTAATAGTGCATTTTGACCCTGTTCAGTAGAGCTCATATGAGATATGAAACAACTGAAGATAGAAAATAATACGCAATAAAATCTCACATTAAAAATACAACAGACATAAACCACAAGACAGACTTTTTTTTCTGCATCACCAAGTCAGTCAGTTAACTTTTGGCCAGTTTCTGAGTTAGTTGGTTATAATTACCTTTTTGCACAGTCCATGTTATCTTCAATACATTTGCCTACATTCAACAACTTTTCTTCTTTTGATATTTTCATCCTTCACTATGTACAGTAGTCCCTCTTTCGAAAGACTTCTCTTTTGAGAGACCACATCTCTTTTGAAACCATTTTTACTATGCAAAAGCACCTTCTAAAGAATATTTACCTCTTTTTGGAGGCCACTTGCAGGACCTGACCAGTGACCACCCAAAATGATCCCAATGGACCACTTGTCCATCTGCAAATCCCCTAATTCAGGTAAGTAAAACCTACATATTTTGTACAAGATCGGTCAAATAATTTGTCAAAACCAATAGAAAAAATTCAAAATAAGTGTATAATACCCATGAATGAGTAAAAACATGACTACATGACTACAAGGTGGAATGGGGTCTACCAACTGCTTCATCTGACTTCTTGGATGGTCCTTGGGGTGGTCTCTCAAAGGAGGGACTTATGTACAGTGACTCCTTTATCTCTATATCTTTTGCCCTTGACAAGGATCAACAAGGCCAAATTCAAACAACTCCTTACGAAAATATAGTGTAATTTTACTGCAGTAATCTCAGTCTAAATGGACACAGAGTGATGTTGAGAAAGGACGAAATTTTACACATGCATACCACTTGTCATAAAGACACCATGTCATGTAAGTGGTCTCATTAAACTGATACTGGGACATTCTTCATTTTCATCTTAAAGTCAATTTGGAGAGAACAATACCGTGTTGATAATGCTACAATTTTGTCACACTTTTTGTATTTATAATGTGTGCTTTATTGGCAGAAATCACAGAATATTAAGACAATTATGACTGCAAGCAAAATATAGCACCTGCAGCTGTAAATGCAAGTAATGCTGCATTTGATAAGACATTCTGAGATTCTCCTTGGTCACATTCATGAACAGACATAGGTAATGTATATTCTTCAATTGCATAGCTGTCAACTCTCCCGTTTTCACCCGGAGTCTCCCCTTTTGGAACCCCCCCAAATTCTTCAAATGACAGGAATTTGCAGGCAAAATTGACCACTTTCCTTGATTTCATGTACATTTTACAAGAACCTTCTGGTCACGCTTCTTTGGGAGTTGACACCTATGCCACTGATTAAATCAAACACACGTAGAGTAAATACAAATTTTGCTTCAATAAATAACATTCAAACATAAATTGTGTATACGGTAATCCCAGCGAGGATGGTGTTCTACTCAGTTACCTGTATTTCAAAAGTCTGATAGCTATCAAAACACCGGCATCAGCACACAGACATGGTCATTGGTTGTCTCCCCAAGCAATTTTCTTTTAGAATTTGTGCAGGTTACATGGGTTTACAACAGTGGTGCTCACAGGTGACTTTTTGTGACATATAATCATGCACTCATCGGCTAAACCCTGCCTCATGTGTGGAGTCACTGGTGACCCACTGCGTCATTCAGTCAGCTATCCTGCCCTGCAAGCTATTTCTTAACCATCATTCACCATACTCACTGAGACTACATAATTATAAGTGCATATAAAATTAAGTACCGGTCAGGCAAAAAGCTACCATGAGTTTGATATGAAGTACAAAAATTATATAAAAATTTTAAAATAACACTTTGGTGCAATACATATTCCACAATGCCTGTGGTTCCCATGGGCGTGACCTGCAGCAATGCAACTGACCTATCTAATACTAGGCTCGGCCACCAGGTGTCAATCTCTCTTGGTAAGGTCCCTTGAGTAACGTGCCCAGGATTCAGTTTTGTCTGCCTTACACAGCTGAAGCTTGATCTGGCCTTTTTTAATCTACAATGACATGGTAAAATCTCTTGTTATTTCCTGTTTGAAGAGCTAAACATGTGCCACTTATTTTCAACATGATATACAGATGAATTTACATTATGACTCTCATTGATGATTGTCTTGCCTGTATAGAGACAGTGTCTTGCTCTAATAATGTTCACTGGGTTCCATGTTCTGACAGCACCACGTTTGCAGATAAATGAGCCTCATGCGACACCATAAAATAATGAGATTAAACCTTTATCAACCCATCAGCATCAAGGTTGCCCTATGGCAGGCAAGCAGGTACAAGGAGAGTCACTGTGTAATGCTATGAGATACATGTACATGAAGGAACTATATGCCAGATACAGATATATAGTATATGTACTTTATATATCTAGTACCTTGGTCAATGCTTGACCCTTTCAAAACCCATCAACACAGCTCATTAACCATTACTTCCCATATGTTTTAAATCATGGAATTGCAATGCCAACACATAAATAGTCCTAACGAGAGCACAAGGACCCCTTGTGAGAGGCCATTCATCAGATAACATCACACACTGAGCACTGGATTCTACTTCAGTGTTACATTAAAACATACATGGTTGCATACTTGAAAACCACAGACCACATAAAAATACTTTTGGCTGGCCAAAAGACATTAAACCACTGTGTCAGTGATAAGGCAATAGATATCACATACCTCTTCACTGGATCGATCTTTGTCTATAGCCAAGGGCAGGGATTTCTTGTACAAGAATGTGGTCTCTGTACCATCCTTCTCCTTGACCGACACATCTACCTGTACCATACTACAAGAAAAGATTAAAATGTCACACAAGCTCAGAAGAGAGTATCACAGTGATATATAGTCAAGTACTGGAAAATACATACCCCATTAATGAATAAACTAACAATAGTCATATTGCTAAAATTATGGCCTTTACATTTTCAATTGTTTAACCATAAAAGTTATTGAATTTGTTAACTGTCGTCATGATCATCTTGTCTACAGCTGAAAAACATTTGCTTTGCCGGTAAACTGACACATTTATTGTACTGGTTGACCTACAACTGGCATGTTTATTTTCTGCAGTAGAAGAATAATTTTATCAACCATAGGATTGAAAAGTCTGGTGTCATGGCAATGATGTGAACATAGACTTTAGGATCTGTTACACATATGAACATGTGTATGCACAGCATAGTGCACATATATGTGTTCGCTGACACTGCATACAAGAGAACCACTCAGTCTTTTTCAACCATCCCTGCAAACACCCAAGTCAGAGTCAAACACATTGTACAAAAACTGCCTCTTAGCTTCTCCACATTTTCAATAGAATTTTCTTAATTTGATTTTGTATTGTATGATATTCATGAGATTATTGATGCTTAAACCAAACAGAGCCCCGAGGAACTACATCTGCAAGGTCTGCAAATGAGCAGCTTACTTTGGCTGGAAGTCAGCAGACACAGTCCCATTCTTAGGTGTAGCTTTACCCACAAATCCCAGCGATTTGGAAATCTGTAGACCTTCCACTGTAAGGAAGAGGGTCACGAATCCAGGCTTTGGATCATCCTCGTGAAACGTGACTGAAATATTCAGGACATTGGATTATAGCCATGCTACCATTACAATAACACACATGCATGTCCCGGGTGAGAAATTTCTCATCATCCCTACTCGTCCTATGCATAGGCTGGTTTTACTCTTGTCAAACAAAAAATAAAACTACTTCTCTTGACGTTGAACTGATCTGGAAATCTTTGGTGGGAAAATCATGGCTACATGTAGTGTAACTCAGGCCATTGAGATGATTAACAGCTCACTGCCCTATGGGTAAAACATTTCACTGATTGTCCACAGGACCAGCACAATATCTAAGTAACAGCCTCAAATGCGACAGACTCACTTGTCAAGGGCAAAATGATCTTCGCATTGTTTATGTCCTGATGTAATCACAGACAACAGAAAAAATATGTATCAACACATGCTTATTAAATGACACATACATTACAGGAGACACAAATTCATGATGATGAAGGTTCAACACACACGCCTTTCTCAGGAGTGCTGAAGGACTGTCCAATAAAAATACAATATAGTAGTCCCTCTTTTGAGAGACAACCCCTAGTGCCATCCAGGTGGTCACATAAAGCAGGTGTTCTCACATAGGAGGTTTGACTTTTGCACCACCTGCCCAACAACTAACCACTACTTTGAATTCCCCATCCATAATTTATATTCAAACATGATTGATGTACAGTTATAACAACTCATTCCATCTTGTAGTCTTGCAATTACTCATTTATTGGTATTATAAACATATTTGCATTTGTAAACTGGTTTTGACAAATCATTTTACTAATCATGTACAAAAAAGGTAGGTTTTACTTATCTGAAATGGGGAATTTCAGGATGGATAAGTGGTCTTTTTTGGTGATTTGTTGCAGCTACCAGTCAGGTTCTTCATATGGTCTCCCAAAAGGGGTAAATTATCATTAGAAGGTGCTTTTGCAGTGAAAATAGTCACAAAAGGCAGGTGGTCTCCCAAAAGAGGGGTCTTTGAAAAGTCTGACTGCTGCACACACACATTTACAGTTGCTCTGTGGCAAAATCAATGATTCATATTGTACGCTGTATCGGAATCTCGGTCAAATGAGAATATTCCCATAATGCACTATATGCCACCGTGGAATTCCAATATGGCGCAGCCATATCGGAATCATATTCAGCACCGAAAATCAAAACTATTAGTAGTTGTCTACCATAATTTATTCCTTGTTGAAACATCGAAGTAGCAGCGTCATAGTTCAATTTTGGGCAAGAGACATCAACTGCCATATTGTTAATTTGTCATTATGAATGGGTTAGAGATGGGTTATAACCTGGATCACTGATGGGCTGCATGGGCCTGGGCTCCAGGGCCGTTTAATAATCAGGACCGTATCAATTCCAATACGATCCAAGACCATACCTGATTTTTCAAAATTACCCTGTGTGTGAATAAAATCAAAAGTTTATCAAATTTATATGGTACTGTCCAGGACTGAATATGAATTCCAATATGGTCCAAGACCATATAAAAATTCCAATATGGAAGTAGAATGATGGTTGGGTCACATCTCGCAAGATTCAAATTTGGCTGTGCTGTTTCAGAATTCCGATAATGTGCTGTGCCGCTTCGGAAACGGCGCAGATTACAATATGGCGCAGCACAATTCACATTATCATCATGATGAATGCAATGGTATCCCTGTTAAGAGACCATTCTGATAAGAGGCCACTTTTTCTTGAATAGTGTTGCCTGTTCTAATCATAAGACCACATCTGAAGAGAGCCTGTGCATCTTTTCATGACCACCCTCTTAAGACACAAGAGTGTATCTCTCTTACAAATACCCACAGTTTGGAACACTTGCTATATATGTGACCAGTTTTTGAGACAGTGGGGTAGATTTAATTTAGATAGCAGGTATTACTGCAGTTACCTTACCAAATTGCATGTGTTGTGCCTCCCATGAGGGCCCCGGTACTGGGACCATAACTTGTTGATTGCCAGTGCAGCTTTTTTGTTTGTCAGTGTTTTTCAAAAACAAAATTGTCTCTATTCACCTGGTCCTGGAAACTGTGCCATGTCCAGTCTATTTCTCCAGCATGCCTAACTTCCAAACAACTGACCTTCTTGCACACTGAAAAATTAAGGGATGAGTCAAGTGAGGACTCTTGGGAAGAAACCAGCAGAACGGTTGTCATCATATTCTGGTCGATACGAACTCATTCATACTCAGGGATTGAGAGAGTGGATTGTGACAAATCTTTTGTTATGTCCACAATGTAGATTGCGTCCAGCAGCAGAAGGTGTTTAAAACAGGAAAACAGCGGGGGCGCCGATTTTTGTTTGTTCCCTTCTAACCCTAATCAGTATTTTCGGTGGACAGTGACTTTGCCGGTCAGTAGGAATGTGTTCGTATTGACCAGAATATGATGACAACCATTCTGCTGGTTGCCCCTGTGAAGAGCCACAACAATATTAGTGTGCAAACAAACATATTGTGTTGCTGAAGAAATGTACAAATCTGAAGTTGAACTGAGATCAAGCGGCTTTATTTCAGACAACAGTAACAACTAAAAGATTTATCAATTCACTTACTTCAACCTCAAACTTTCTATTATTAGCAAGCCATACCTTTTGTACACAGACAGTCTGTTTGTTGCTGATCACATTGAGTCTTTTACCAAGGACAACACCCAATGAAGCTCGAATGCAAATCGCTCACTGAGCGATAAAGCCTGAAATTGTCCTGTGGAAATGGCAAAAAGTATGCGTCCATAACATACCCGTTATATTAAGTGTTCCAACTCCCATGACAACTTCCAGCAGCACTTGTTTTAACTAATAATCGGCTAGCACCGTAAAAACGAGCGCAGTTTTAATGTTTATGATATATATATATATATATATATATATATATATAATATATATATGCGTGTGTGTGTCACATCATCACCATGACCTTCATCATGACTTTTGTCATCATCGTCGTCATCATCATCATCATCATCATCGTCGTCGTCGTCGTTGTCGTCGTCATCCGCATCATCATCGTCGTCTTCATCATCATCATCATTGGATTGTTGTTTCATCTTCTTTTTCAGTTGACTCTTGTTTAGCTAGGAGTTCAGGTGGCAAAGTGTCACATGCACACTTGCTAGCTGTGGGTAAGACAGTATAATAAAGTATCCCAGTGCTTGCAATGGAAACACATGGCGCTGGTGGGATAATGGAAGTTCTTTACAGAGGACATTTTTTTTCCATTGAAAAGTTCCACAACATCGACAAAACACACACAATGGACATAATATTAAAAATGTTGCAATGACAAACATTTGTACATCTGATCTCCAACTGTTAATTTTACCACCTGTGTTGCCAGTGATGATCAAAATTGTCCACGTGTGCAGACAAGGTATCTCTGTGACTCCTCACATGTTTTGAAACAAAGTACTGAATGTAGTGCTTCCATTTGGAATAACAAAGTACGAACTGCCCTAAAAATAATTTACATCACCTGTAACACGGAAATTAACTGCATCTTCTTTCAACATGGATGGGGAAAATATAATTATGCCTCTGGTCACATTTTTTCGTACCAGCACTAACCGGTAAAGAGGTCAAACTGTACGACAAGAGATACCTGCATGTCTGTAATTCCTGGTTGAAACATGTACACACCCATGTTAAAAAGTGTCAAAGCTGTACAAGCATCAATTTAATGAAAATAAAAATAAAATGGAATATGGTGAAAGTTGCCAGATTTTATTTGTTAATCAGTCTTGGACTATATCAGGTCCTTTAATTATCAGTCTTGGACTGTTTTATGTTCTTCAATGATTTGAAGAACTACAAATTGCAAGATAATGTCCTTCGCAAATGTAATATAGTTGTAGAAAATATAAAAAATATCAATAAGGAAGTGTTAGAGATGGTTATTTTAGTTCTGGGTTATGGCTGATAAAATTAAGTGAGACAATTGGTTTTCAGTTTTAATCCATACCCACCCAATGAACAGGAATGACAACCAGGGTTGTATTTACACAGGTGGAATGTATGAGTGCATGGCACAAAATTATTGACTAATTATTCATGTAGGCCTATACTGCGGTAAAAGCTTCTTAATTGTAATTTAGCACAGTGTGGAAAAATCAATAGGGGAGTACTATTTGGGTATTTTTAGTTCAGCAAAAGTGGGAAAAATTAACTACTACATGTTAGGTTTTCAGCAACCGCCCACCTCCCACCTCCCTCCACAACAGTTAGGCCTACAAGTACACCTTTCCCTACTTGAATGTTAATTTCACTCCGTAACCTTCCACTCTGGTAACGACCTGAGATAACTTTTACATTGGGAAGAAAGGTAAGCATCGACAACTTTCACGCTGGGAAGGAGGGCACCTTACACGCTCAGGAAGCGACTGCAGTGTAATATTGTCCGATAAAGCTGCGACCAGTGATGCGGAAAGGGCCGCACGATATAGGCATAGAGCCTACAGTATCTCAAGGGGATTTTAGTGATGCGTGTTTGTCAACAAAAAAACCTGTGAAATAAAAAAGTGCTTATCTTTTCTCTGTGAACAGTGAAAACTTGAAGAAAAGCATAATCGAGATTTATTTATATATATATAATTTTATGACTCCTTGAAGTGCATTTTTTTTTCATCTGTTGAAATACGTAAATCCCGAAAAAGGAAGCCTCTCGCGTCGGGTTTCCGCAATCGCATATGTGACGTTGACATTGGTGGTCACCGCAACATTGTAAATGAACTATGGAAGCAATAAACACACATTTCTTATATATCACAAAAAGTTTAAAGTGCCACCACAATTAATTACTGTAAGCGTTAGTTGGGAACATTCTGAGCGTCAATGTAAATTGTAGGCCTAACTTGGTAAATCGAAACTTAACAAGTTAAAGCATCGATTTCCTTTTTTTTTTTTTTCAAAAATCTTAATGAAAACCTCAGCCAACCCCTGGAAATAATGACGCCTTTCAAGAGGTACACCAATTTTTAGTGTTTATTATCAACGAATCTGAGCAAAAAGACGAGCTATACCCCGTAAATCAACAACACTCTTTTTATATTTTTATCATTAATTTTTTTTTTCGTGTATTGTCTGCGATCTGTGTGACGACAAATTTAAATGCATGCTGCGGTATATTGCTATTATTTTCCATGGAATATAAATTTAGCATGGTCATCAAGTGAATGAAATATATCATCAACGCTTGCTAATGTTAAGTATAACTCTTGCCTCTTACATAATTTGCGATGTTTATTTAGGTTACCGTCACACCCGTAAACTTTTTCTATCCCGCCGAGACCCATTGGCAGCCCCAGAACCGTGTTTGCTAGCCCCAGGTTCCAGCGAGGTTACAACAATGCAAGTTCGTGAATCGTTATCATTTATTACACTTTTTCCACAACGTTTTCCGAATGGACA